>VZDJ01000090.1:9955015-10311459 GCA_008694505.1 Cyanoderma ruficeps | reverse complement strand
TTTTTTTGCTTGTTTCTAACTGACAGGAAGAAAAGCTTTAAGACATGCTACCCTTCAAACCTTTTAAACCAAAGGATGCTTTATGGACCCCAGCTGTGTCCTTGGTTTATGTGCCGAAGAGCCACTATACTTGTCAGGGTACAACACTGGCTTGCCAGTAATACAAACTCTCTTATTCCAGCACTTGTCTTGCACTCCTTAAGGTAAACACAGGTTAGCAGTAAGAGCTATTTACACAAAAACATCATGCTGTAAAATGCACTTGCTGCAGAGCTGACCCACTGCTACTTTTCCACCACTGCATTTTGAACTGCAACATAGAGGTAACAATGGCCCATAGAAGACCAAAATACTTCCAGATGCTGCTGTTTAACTCTAGAGAAGTCATCAGTTGCATGCCTATATCTCTCAACTAGGTGATCACCATTGCTGCTCTTTGGGACTCTGCCTGGTACAGCCCAGGAAAAGGCAGAACAGAATCAACTGTTAGTTTGGTGCTGAAAAGAGCTGAGCAAGGGTAAGTGTGCTCCTGTAAAAGCAAGGAACTGTTGTAACAAGTTGTAGTAGTGATTGTTCAACATTTTCTCCAACATTTACATTTGTATCAAAGTGATTTCAGTATTACATTTTGATCTTCTGCTTGGGTGAACATGTGGCCTGTGAATTTAACAGCATCACTTTTAAACCAACGCAGTATATAAACCACAAAGACACATCAACTCCCTGAAAACATATACCTATGTAAATCTTCAGCGTAACAGTTGTTCTAGGTTTTTTTTTAATGTTACTTTTTTTTTACCAGAGTGGAGGGAGGGTTGGGGATACTAAATGAGCAGGCAAACACTAGACACTTAACAGAAACACAGGTAACTTGGTCTCAGTGCTGAGACCTTAGTGCTTACTTCTGTATTTCCCATACATTCCCAAGGACTCTGGTGTTCAATGACTGCTTCTTTAAGAACGGGCAGAAAAATGTCAAAAATCCTACCCCAAGCACCAAAGGCAGTAAGCTCATCCTCCCCTGCCTCCCCCACTCCTATAAAACCCAAGAACAAGCCTTCTAATAAGCAGATCTTATCCCCATCTAGTTTTCACTTTCAACAACAACAAAACTTACTATCAAAATAAATACCCAGTTAATTGAATAATCATTTCCCAAGAGAAAGTACTGTTTTCAACATCCAGTGCTCTAAAAGAAATCCATAAACAGGATTTGCAACCTCCTAGCACAGGGATAGTTGTTACTGCAGCCTAACCAGATTTTGCCTCCTGAAGGAATGTCCAGGACAAGTCCTTGTCTCATCAGCACCAACTGGCAGCAACTGGCCCCAGAGACTCAATAGCTTTGGGAGCTCCTAGACACAGCAACCTGATTTAAACCAAATAATCAAGTACCAGGAACTCTAAGTGCAGCAGCCCAGCCCCACTCTGCCTGATCTAACCTCCCCTTAACCCAATGCAAGTTAAACAAGCGCACACAGAGCTCCATGCTGTCACTGCCAAACCCTTTCTCCCCTTCTGATACTTGTTCTGCCTTATTGAAAGAATCCTTGGGTAACCACAAAACCATGCAGAGACATAGTCTTAAGATTTGAGATGATGCCAGCTTTTATCAATATGTATTTTTAAATGCTACATTTTAGCAAGCCGTTTCCAAAAAGTTGATAATAAAGAATCGTTCCACTTTTTCTTTAAAAAACCCCACATGCTGCACAGCCAACTCTCTAGACCTCAAAATCCCTAAAATCAGACTTGGGAGGGATGCACAGATTCTTATATTAGTTACTAGACAGGCAGTATATATTTGCCCATTTGTCTGGCTGGATTTTTTTTTTTTGAGTTGGGCATTTACGGAGGCCAGTGATGCCCTGCATTCCCAAGTTGGTCACAGAGAAGAGAAAGCACTCAGCACCTCAGCAGGGAATCTGGTGGATGGGGCAACTCCAATTGTCCCTGAATTAACCACAGTCAGCAAACAGTTGAGGCATTTAAGACATGGTTTGGCAGATGGGAAGGGAAGACCCTGAGTTTCCTAGATGAAGACAGCTATGTTGGAGAGGCACATATACACAGTCCCCTTCATCGCCCACCTGTTTCCTCTAGTAATACTGTGATTAATTTGGAGGTATACAGCAATTGCCAAACTATTCAATAATCTTTACTAAGCCTCCCAGTTCAGTGTAACAATTCTAAGCACACCACGAAGCAGGTATCTCTCATGATCATTTATTTGCCACTGCTGAGAAACATCATCCCCCAGCATCCACTGTTCTCTGGAAAGCTACGCCTCTGCCCAAAAGGACATATGTCACCATAAGCTCCAGAGCCTTTTTCTGTATTGACTGTGTGGTCAAATTAAAATGAGCTGTTGCACTACTCTTTCTAACCCTGATATTACCATGATCGCTGACTTTTTGTGCATAAAGAAACGTAAGAATCAAACTTTACTCTCACACAGTGGTCTGAACAGGTGGCAGTGGAAAACTCTCTGCAAGCCCCATTAAGGTCCACACTTAACACTGTTGAACGCAGACACCACAGCAATACATGATGTCCCATCCTAAAGTCTGAACGGATTTTTTTTCATCGTATTTACATACAGGCATGGAGAGCTTTTCTCAAGTATGTCACATCAGCCTAAGTGACGCACTGCTTCTGAATTGCAGTGGGTGCAAGGCATCTGTCTCACTCGTGTGACTGAAAATTTCAAACAGCAGAAATGACAGATATAGCCTGGCTTGTTTCAATAAGCAACAACTACTCAATAATCCCCACCTGAGAGTCCTGATCCTACTGGTACATTACTCTGTAAATCGTGCACCTTTTCAACTGCATTGAACAAATTTCACCAGTACACTCATCAAATGCTGAATCCTCAATAATTATGTACTTTCTAATCATTATTTTTGGTTGTTTATGTAAGAACTAGAATTTCTTTCAAATTAGAGGCAAATGAAAGGTGTAACCATTGAAAATCACAGAATTTTCACTCTGAAATTATAAGTATCATCTGACTGCAGCCACTAAAATTACTCATGTCAGCTCCAAACCCAAAGATTTTTCTAAATTTCAAACATTCCTGCAAATAGGGGTATAGAAATAATGCTTCTGAAGCTTGCATATTTTGACACGATCATGGTTTACGCTACCACTTTGTGGCAGCTACTGAGAACATTCACCTCCATCTCGTTCCATCATCCCTGTCACTAGTGAGGTGTAGGTGTTTTACTGGGCAACATGCACTAGTGCAACAGGTCTAAGTCAAGAACATTTAAAATCAACTGTTCCTTCCATCAGTACTATTTCATAGCAGGTGTGGAAGATTTTCACTTCATTTACCTTATATGGCTATTACAGATATCCCCATAACACAGGCTTAGAAGCCTTTTCTAGATAATCATGACAGGCAATTGACACCAAGTGGCATGGAATTTTCAATTTCTTATGGGAGTTGAATTACGTTTATTCCTAGTAATTGTCTACTGATTAAGAAAGCTACCTAATCTGTTTCACCTTAGTCCTACTGAATTGCATTTTCTGTCCACATAAGCAGCATTGTTCATACTCCCAAGGATACCCTGGTTAATATACATATTTGTGTTGTCATTTAAAAAAAAAAAGGACATTATCTAATTTAAAATAAAATCTCTAAACACAAATCAAGAGATTCACAAGTCTCAAACCAACACTTTGTGGTCCACTGAATCAGAGATAATCACTTTATCTTATTACTGTTTCTTTCAGTGTTACTTCTGCCAACTAAAACCCTCAAGTCCATGGATTTCTAAGGCAGGCCAGAGAGATTTTTTAAAAAATAAGCCTTGGAACTCAAAATGCAAGGTTAAGCAAGCATGGGGATATAACCACAAGTCTCAAATCATGCTTTTGAAGAGATATACTTGATTAACCCCCTTGCTCTTTTGCTGCGCTTTACATCCTGATCACAGAATGTTTCAGGAAAGTGCTGACCCATCAGCAGGTACATGGAAACAAAAGAAAGAAAAGTGGAATAAGAATTCCAGCAACCTAAATATAGATTGGGGTACTGGGAAAAGAAAAAAAAAATCAAAAATCAGCCTTATGTTCTATATACTAGCCAACACTGTCTCACTAGTTAGGATAAGCTATTTCAATTATTGCCAATAATCCCCCAACTCTGACACTTCTAACAACATTTTGATTCTTCAGTTTCCGAAGTAAAATATCTCTGCAGCCTCACTGAAGCAGCAGAGAATTCCTTTGCTTCTGCAGTTGCTCAGCCCTTTGTCCCACCTCATGGTCAGCATTCCCAGAGTGGCAATGTGCATTTACAAGTTAGAGACGCTCACTGCAAATTTGTTAAACTGTGAACATCATTCATCACCAAGTTCCTGAATGGATTCATCTCTGTTCTCCATTTACAGTGACAATGCACATTATAAGCAAATTACCACCACCTACTGAAAATAAAGGTCCTGTTTTGTTGACAAAAAATGCTTGAATTTTCTGTGTGGAAGTAAGATTCTTGAGGATAGAATCTTGTTCATTTGCCAAAATGATTCAGAAGTCTAAGAAACACAAAGGTGGGGTTTTGAGATTTTGGCCTAACTGGATTATGATCTGAATGCATGCCACTAGCAAAATGAGTTTATTACCTTTATTTTCCTTCAGATCATGTAATGGTCTAGTATAGAACAGTTAGCTCCTGCCACCTTGTGGGACTTCATGGGTTTCCCTGAAAGCTTGGCTCATCAGTAAACTAGTGAGTTAAAACAAATAAACATTTGGGAGTTACTTTTTCTTGTGATTCACCCTGGTGAATGTTGAAATAAGAAAGAAATACTTATGGGGAGAGGGTAGCCATTTTGAGTATTTTCTGGTTCATTATCCCTAGCATTGTTTATATAGCTGAACTGCTGGATTTAGTAATCTTATGGAGGGTGTTTCAAATATTTAAATATCTGTCAAGAATCCTAAGTTCTGGAAGCTGATGCGTCCAAGTTTAAAATAACATTATGATCAAATACATGTCACCACCTGCAAATTTCACATATTCCAAACAGATTCCACACAGAAATAATACAAGTTTAGACTGAAAATCCTTGCATTCAGGTGCAATTTTGAAACCAAATAATAACCTCAGTCTCATAAAGAATTGCATATATGCTTAACTTTTTATATGGTGAAAACATGTCTAGTTCTCCCAAAAGACCCGATCACATGTATTTACTTTTTAAAAGCAACTTGACTTCCTGTTTTATGTTTCTCCTCTCCTTGCCCAGCTCCACCTTTGCCATACATGGCCAACTTAATGAATGAGTCAAGTTCTCCAAAGAAGAATAAGACAGTTGGACTAGGAAGACCTTTTCACCATACTAACAAGAAGGTGAAGATGCATGAATCCTCATCCTTGTGTCTTACGTGTTGTCTACTGCCCCTCTAACTGGTAATTTGTCACACCTACTTTGTGGAGATGCAAAAGGCAACAGCAGCAGCAATCACTAGGCAGGGATGAGGTTCTCTTTTCATTTAAGCCAAACCTCTGCTGCTCCAAATACCAAAACTGAAAGAGCACCGAGGATTGCAGATGATGTGACTCCAAGAACCTGATCAACAACCTCACCAAACCTGCTTCTGTCTATTCTCGGAGTCGAGTGATTTGTTACAGATGCACAAAAATGCAAGACCAGTGAGGGAGCACTTCTTCTCCCCATCATCCCACAACTGCTTCAGTGAACTTGGGATATCTATCATGCTGTGTACTTGATGCCAACTGTAGCAAACTCAACTCCTTGGAACTTCCTTCTAGTAGAGAAAAAACTGTCAACAGACTTGAAACAGGAACAGTTCTTCCTAATGTCAAAAGCAAATCATCTCAACTAAAGGCCTTTAGTGGCTCATAAATGGACCCAAGAACAATAATTACAGATCTACAGCCAAAGGAAATACAGCAAGAGTATCTTTTTTTAATCCATAAACAGAATGGATTTTTGCTCAAGACTGAAACAATAACAAGAGGTTGTCTTCAACAGCCATCATATTCCCTCACACACAACCCCTTATCTCTTCTTATATATTTTTAAGGTCCTAGCAGCCACATAACTTAGAAGGCAAAACTCATAGGTGTTCATGACAATCTCTGACCACACCTCTGCTGCAACACTGAGAATCTCTCACAGACTGAGGTACGTCAGTGTCCTGACTGCCTGGAAGGCACCAATATGCTCCTCTCACAGCTGTCCTTACCCATCCCAATCTCCACTACAGGAAATCCAGACAGACAAACTAGTAGGGAGCTCTAGAAGAGGCATCAGTTTGGATGATGAGGGAATCAGAACCACAGGGCTTATTCTACCTGACCCCACCACAGCCAGCACCTTGCACGGACAGGACAAACACCACTATTTTCTACCTCACTGTAGGCATTAGGAATATGGACACCTCCTTACCCAGAGCTTATTTGCTTCAGATTTTTCCCTACTCTGGAGCACCCTGATGTTATGTCAGTCTCACTGTAGCTGCAGACATGTATCTAAGGCCACCTTCAGTCCTTGGCTACAGAGAAAAAGAAATAGCATGCTGTAGCAACAAAATGGATTGGATGCAACACCCACTGCAGGTCTCAATAACACTATAAAGCATAAGAAGTAAATACTAGGACCTTATAAGAAATTCCATTTTGATGCAAGTGAATCATATCCTGCCGTATCCTTTTATTTTCATTTTATTTCTCTAATAGTCCTATATTCTGCAGTGTTACTAATCCAGCAGGAAGATCCCTGAGCTAGCTTTCTGCATGTCTGCATGCCCATGGCAGTCTAACTGCAGTACCAGAGACCTGAGCTAGTACCTTATTCTTCAGGATGCTTTGAAGCCAGTGGAAGCATAAGCACACTTCTCATACCCTAACCAGACATGCCCTCCTTGTTAAGTGTAACTCAGTTGGACCTGACAATACAGGACTGCCAAGCAGCAGCAGACTGAAATGTACCTGATGATTTTTCAGTCCTTCCTGAACATACTGCACATTATTTTGAACACCAGCAGCAAGAACTGACCAGCATTAACTTTGCCTAAAGTTGTGAGTTCTCCAAGGAGACAGAAACATCTGGTCCAGGTCAAGGAAGAGTCACGACATGGCTTGAGCCTGGCTCCCATCCGAAACACTACTGCCTAGCTGTCAGAATAAGATTTGTTTTACATTTTCTCAGAATATTTATTTTTTCTATAAAAACATTATTTGACTTTTGCAAACTTTTGTAGAGGGAACCTTCCAAGAAGTTACATAAATTAATTACTTTATTCATGTACTTACTCAAGAAAGAAGTATTTAAAAACAAACAAAAACCCACAAAACAAACCAAACACTACAGGGCCACTTGCTCCTTCTGTTTTTTATTTCATTTATATTCTTATTGATCTACTTTCACTGTCAACTGTTTAGCCTTACATTTCAAGAAGAAAAGAGGAAAGGTCTGAATTTAATTGTCTTATTTCTTGAGAAACACCTCTAAAAATCACCCAGGTTACAGACTGTACAAACTTCTGTACACAGCCCGCTTTACGAGATTTCCAAGAGGAATCTCACTGTTTCATAAACCGGAATACACAATCAGATCCATCTTCACCATTGTTTCACTGATGCCAAGCCACAAGAGCTTACCCAGAACTGTGCACGTGCCCAAGGATCTGTGCCAAAACAGCTCAGAGCAGGATCAGGCCCCTGTAAGATTTGCTGCATGCACGGCCTCAATGCTGCAACTGCAACAGCTCAAGGAGACTGCTATGACAGAGGCATTGCAGGACTGGGTCCTAAAATAATCAAGTATATAAAGATCTTTGTGCTCCTCACAACTGAAGCACAATTCTTAAAAATGAATAGAACAAAAAACTTTTGTATTTGTGAAATAAAAATCAATTATTTGGACAACAAGCAGGACCAGCATTCTTCAGGACAATCTCCTTAAAATCTATAGGCTGCTTTCCCATTTTTTGATTTGTTGGGGTTTTTTCAGAATTTGCTCTTCAGTTGTTTTGGGGTATTTTCTTGCAGACAGAATTACTAGAATAACCCTGCAAGGCTCCTTTCCTAAGGATAAGCCCAACAGAGGAAAAAACTCAGTCCAAAAGATGCAAATTTGTTCACATTTTAAAAAAGATCAGCAGTTAAAAAAACCTGATAGTGCTGGCTGGAACTGTAGAGCAAGGATGGGACATAACTCCCTTGGGATCTGCAGATTCACAGTATAGCTGGATTTGAAATCAGATGATGAACAAGATATTAAGAGTTTTCTGTAAATCAGAATCTGGGATGCTCAGGACTGTGTACCAGGTGAGAAAACAGATGTTATTTAAGACCCTAGGTGCACACAAGTCCACAGTTCTGAACAGTACTAGCCTAAGAAACAAAAGCGCAGGATCCATGGATTCTCAGTCTTACCGGCTTTGAAAGACGGTCACTAGGCTTGCTGCTTACTGACCCAATACAAAACTGCAAGTTCAAACTTGGCACCTGAATTACAAAGTACTCCACAGAACCCCACACTGCCACAAGGCTGACTTCCTTCCAGGACACTTGTGCCAATCCTTAGAGCAAGAAGCTCTGGGTGAAGAGCTGAACTGAATACACTGAAACATGTAGGTAGAGACAAAGCCTGACTTGACTAAGTCCTTCTGAGCAATAAGACATTTTCAGTCACTCTCAGAACCAGCACAAATACGCTTGTATCACCTTCACACATCTTGTACAACAAACAAAACACGCCTATACATCCTTGCAGAAGTCATTTTCAGAGAATTAGGAAGAACAGAGGGCAACATTCACACAGCACTGTATTAAGAGACCTTGGTTTGGAAGAAAAAAAGACCAGGCTCAAAAGCTCTGACCTGCAAGGGTATTTTCCTATCAGGCAGCACAGGCTCTTAGAGGTGGAGGAAGAATCCTGAATTGAACTTGGATGCGAACACATTTCTCAAGTCTCTAAGTTCACAAGATTTCAACCAGTAAGCTTGAAATTGACAGGTAACAAACAGTTCACCACCATTTTTTCACCAACCCATATCAGAAAGTAATGTGCACCGGGCAGATATTTTAGTAACAAAGAGGTAGTTGGTGTAGTAAGTTTAGCAATCATGTAAGAACCTGCAGGAAATTTAGGAATTCTGTACTCGATTCTGCCACCAGTCATCTGGTCTTACCTGAATATCCCTGAGTCTACTCTGCAATCTGCAAAATGGGAGTGAGTAGCACTGGTTCTGAAATGTTTATAAAATGTAGTTAGTTGATGCCTGCAAAAACACACAGCAGAAGAGTAAAATGTCATTACACCCTAAAAACATGCTGTTTAACAAAATACATAATATATAAATGACAACACTATCTGTGTTCTATAGTACACACTTTTGAAAGATCTTGCTGTATACCAGTTTAGAAAGTGAATTGTTTTGATTCTCTAGTAGGATGGACCTGAAGTCCACCTCTCCAGAGAAAGAAGCAGAGAAAGATATTTTTCTAGACCTTCACAATCAAACAAAACTGAGCCTCAAGAGTAAAATTTTCCCCAAGTATTATCATACAACTACAATTAATGCAGCTGCCATTTCACCCTGACAGAGCTAACAAAAAAAAACAACCAACCAACAAATGTGGACACCTCAACTTTCTGCCCTGCTACTCACTAATACATTTTTCTTTCAGAAAGTGCACATTTTACACAGGAAGAAGCTATCACCACCCCAAGTTTGTCAATGGTGAAACTGCTTTATTTGGTCTCTGTAGCTGAAAAGACTGTGGTGGCATACTCTACCTTTATTCTAAGGCTACCACATACTTTCAACCACATTTGTAACACTGGGAAATTCACGCCAATCATCAGTGTCATTATACTGGCAAAGTACAGATGATCCTTCAAGAAATTTCAATGAGATTCATAAACTCTGACCTGTAAGAAAAATCTTTATTTCCATGGAAGTCTGTAACAAAATTCTCACTGAACTCAGCATGACAGTGATTACACCTAATGGTGTGCAGCTCCTGGGCAACAGCACAGCTCTTTTTTGGATGGGAGATGGGGGAAATCACACATATGGTAAGCTGCCCCCATCACTTTTGGTGTGTGGGAGAAGTACTTGGGGAGGCAACAGAATCTGTTTTGCAGACAGTGCACAACATGTATGATACTTTGCAAAGGACATTCCTCTGCAGCTTACCTTACACAAACTTGGAGTGCTCAGGCTAAGACAGTGCAGCTGCTTTTCCACTCCCTCTATGACTGGCTAGGGCCACCACGGAAGCAGACTGCTTGGCAGAGACACTACTTTGGTTCAGCACTAGCAGAAATGCTTCTGGTTCCTCAGTTTAAAATTGTTCCAAAAAAAGACTGGTCCATCATCTAAATATGGACTGCTGGTTGCTTATTTCACTAAGTTCATCCATCTCAGACTTCTCTAACTCTCCAGAGAAAAAAGTGAGTTTTAACTGCAGTGATGGGATACCACCACCAGTACACACTGCCACCTCCTCCCCTACCCCCCCGATAAAAAATAAAAAGGAGTGAGGGTGTCTCATTCTTCTGATCAAGTGCTACTGATGTAGTTTCAGCAATGTTTTAAACACACACTTCTCCTAACTGGTTTTGCCACAATCCCCCAGACTAACACAAGCAAATTCTGTTCAGCAGCCTCTATGGAACTGCACAAGCTCACATCAACTCTTCTTTTCAGAGCAAAGTGAATTTTACATCCAGATTTTTTAGCCTGACCAGTAGCCCATTTCAGTGTAACCTAGCAGGAGAATACTGCTAAGCACATAACAGGTGCCTCTGAGAACACTTTGACAGACAGAACACTGTCAAAGATACCGACTCTCCTGATAAAATCTTGGCTCCGATTCTTATTTTCTGAAAGGAGGGAAAGCCTCAACATTTCACATGTCTAAGGGTGTGTGTGTGGGGGTGGGGGGGGTATGGGGAGGAAGACAATTATAAAATCAGCCACATTCTAGAATCACAGAATGGCTTGGGTTGGAAGGGACCTTAAAGGTCATCTAATTCGAACTCCCCAGCCATGGGCAGGGACACCTTCAACTAGACCAGGTTGCTCAAGCCCCATCCAACCTGGCCTTGAACACATCACAGTTAAGAATTTCTTCCTAATACGTAATCTAAACCTACTCTCTTTCAGTTTGAAGCCATTCCCTCTTGTGCTGTCACTACCTCCTCATGTGAAAAGTCCCTTTCCATCTCTCTCATAGGTCACAGGAGGTACTGGAAAGCTGCTACAACGTCTTCCTGGAGCCATGTCTTCTCCAAGTTGAAAAATCTCAACTCTCTCTGCCTGTTCTCATAGGAAAGGCGCTGCACCCCCCCCCCGATCAACTGCACACTCCTCCCCTGGACTTGCTCCAACATAAATGCCTTTATTATACTGGGGATCCCAAAGCTGGATGCAGTTCTCCAGGTGGAGTGTTACAAGAGCAGTGCAGCAGGTGAGAAATAAAGCATTCTGCTTACGTCAAAAAAAACACTTACGTCAAAAAAAAAAGCTAATTGGTTTAGAGCAAATCAAAACATGAATTCTTCAGCAATAAACAGCTCCTATCAAAAAAGTTACCTAAATATGTGACTATACTATTTTCTTACAGATCTCAAATCAAATGTATGTGAAAATGAAAACGACGACCCTTTCAGGAAGAGTGATTCATCTTATTTGTTCTCTTCAGAGTAAGAAATACTCACTAATTTTCCTGTTTCAATTTTTTAAGGAAGGTTTTCTTTTTATTTCTTTATAAAAATTGACCATTTTAAACATTCACAACCTGCAGTAACATTTTGACCTTTGCTTCCACTTTCCTCTGATTTCTATTCAGTTTTCTAATCTTATCATATTTAGTTCTACTAGACCACAATAACTGCTGAGACTTTGAATACCCTACACATTGATACAAAAGAATACAGAAAAACAGGGCAAAGACAGGATCGTGAAACCTTTGTTTGCACCAGGGAGTGAAGGCCATAAAACCACTTCTTGAAGTGTGCAGCTTGTTTTGAGTGGCAGGGGCAAAACTGCATTGGTACACTTTGTGTAACTACTACCAGGCCTCAGGCACACTCTGCATTTCTGAGCAAAACTCTTCTCCTACCCGAGGTCTAACTCTGCATTCCTTAATGGTCACAAATACTGCTACACAGTTCCCCTGCTGCAGAAAAAACACCTGGAGCTGCAGAGTCAATACATGTTATCAAGCTCTTTGACTGCTCAGATGCTATTAATATTTTGGTAGGGTGGGGGTTAGAATTCATGTCAGCCACAGAGTTGCTATGGCATACATGCCAATTTTTTTTCCTGATTTCTTTTCCCTCTAATACTTTAGCAATACATGCAGCATCCAGTAACAACATGGTTTCATGTTTTGCTTTCTCTCACCAGCAGTGCTAGATTCCTTCCTGGATGTTATAAAGTACCCCCTCGACCATTAAGGTCACAATCACATACCACACAGTCAAAAGATAAGCTAGTAACAGCAATTTTAAAATAATTAAAATTTTTAATGTTAAGTGTGTATCTGTGTAAACAGAGATCTGTTGATCTCTATCTTTTAGAAGCTACAGAGATGTCTAGCACCCACAAAAAAACCAAAACAAAGAAGATTAATATGGCCACAAGTGTTACCTAGTGAGCTACTCTGCATTCCTTGATGGCAGAAGATACTGCCCAAGGCATCTGCTATTGCAAACAAGAACCAGACAGTAGATGCTAAAGTCATCTAAAAAAATATATTCTGCTTAACAGAAACAGACACTGTTACAAATGAACTCTTTCTGAACAAAAAAAAATCATATCCACATTTCAGAAGTTATTGCTGCTACATGTACTTTAAGAAAAAAATACCTAATTGCAATTTGCCTTTAAATTATTACAAACTAATGTTAAATTCCACTGTAGTATTATGTAACTCAATTTATATTAAATTAAAAAAAAATTGCAAATGTTTGACATCAAAACTGTAAACAAAGCTCAAATCTTCAACAGGTAAGTCTTCCTTGAAGTACCAAGAACAGGTATTAGGTTTATAACTAAGTTACCTGAAACTAATGCCTTCCATTGCATCTGCAGAGACTCTGCTCCATAAGTCACTTAACGGCACTTCCTGTAAAGCCGGGAAACTAACTGGGAATTGAAAGACTAAGATTACTTGTTTTCCTTCTCTTCTGAGAAAACAAGGAAGTTTGAGTTCTGTTAGTTCTAAAAGCCTGCATTTAGTTAAGCAGAATCAGTTACCTTACTAGGGATAATACTTTACTCTTATTTTAAGTGCAAAATTTATTTGCATTTACTTGTGTGTTTGTGCATGAGTGTAATTTTATTAAGTAGGACATTTTTAAGGGCCACAATTAAAAAAAGGTATAATTTGCAATGTCCTAAATAAAAATTTTCTTAGCAGTTGCAATCTAGATAAATACACATAGGCCATGAAATCACTTAGAAAGTGCACAGGTATACAGTGCATGCTCTGAAAAAACAACAAAAAAATAGTGTCTAATTTAGTGTAAAGGCTAAATTTAGCAACATATTTTAATGGTTGTCTACCAATAGAGACTGCTTCTGAAAACACAAAAATACCAAAGCAAAATGAGATTATAAGCACCAATTTAAACCAAGTGTTTATTGAGTGAAATCCTGATTTAAATCAGTTCAATAGGTGTAACTGGAATGTCAAGGCAGCAGACATGTGAGCGTACATACAGAGGGGCTCACAAGGGCCAGGAATAGGAGGCATAAAACCCTCCCTGCTTTCAGTGTGCCTGCCCCCACTCTCTCCTTCAGCCCTACTCAATCTCTGCAAAGCCTGTTAGAGCTTCACAAAACACCATCCCCCACTCAAAGATTTTTTTTTCCCTTTAGGATCCTTGAATAAGAGAACACATACTGTCCCCACTGTAGATCTGAACCGTGCCCTTCTCCCGTGTAACCCGTTGCATGGGGATGTCTGTGATGACAACCTCACCTCCCATTTTGATTTCCTTCTTCTTGCGAAGAGTAACAGTAAACGTCAAATGCAGCCCTGTGGGTCCATCCAGGAAAGCAAGACTGCACACAGAAACCAGATCAGCTGTGGCAGAGAAACCAGCAGAAGTGTTCTTAGACAAAACATGATATCTGGTCCGTTTTCTCAGGTGCTTCCCTCCATGCACTCCAGCATCCTCTCACCCACTTCGGCCTCATCAGCACACGGCGCAACAAAACAGAAAGCTCGACAGGGACATCCTCGAGAGTCCACTTCACTATATAAATAAATAATCAATTTCCTCTAGACACATCTCTCAGGAGGGCAGGATCTTCCTTTGCCGATTAAAAACCAGGAACACGTCGCAGGCACACAGACCCAAAGCTTTGTTTGGAGCTCCCACCTGAACAACAGGCCAGCTCTGAGCAGCAGCAAACTAAGTGATTTCAAAACCAGCAACTGAGTATCCAGACTCCTTCCACAGCTTCCTCCGAAGGACTCTGAAGGACCAAACCATGCTGAGGGCCCTCACAGTGTGAGATTTTGCCTGGGTCACTTTTAACCATGGACTTCATTTACCTTCTGCTGCTTCAGTACACAGTGCTGAGGCACTGATGTACTGAGACTGATGAGCACAAGCACACACAAGAGATCCAAGGAAAATACTTAGCACTCAAAAATTGTTTTACACACTGTTTTACACACACAGAGGCAATTTTCTCATATTAATAGGAATCTCATAGTAATGAGAAATGGACAAATTCAGCCATTACACTTAGTTATTTGTCATTTACTTCCCTTTTTTAAGGTCTTCCATACTAAGAAATAAAGTTAAAAACTTCCTTCCTTTGCTCTACTTCTGACACTTGTGCTCTTTATTTAGTCCAACAATTTTAAAAGAATAGCATTGGAGTTTCTGCTTACTCTTTTAGTGCTAAAACAGATTTTTAATCTATACAACAGAGGAAGTAAATTGTGAATAATTGCCTGCATTAATATATTTGCTACTAGCTTTGTCATTCTTTAATTTGCACACACCAAATTTCCCCTTACAAACACCTCTGTTTCTCCAAAAGCAGCTGGAAATTAATTATGCTGGCTTTATTTTCTTATTAATTCATATGCTATAGTTCTGTAATCAGTGCAGAATCATGCCGCAATTTTGCATACTTGTTTCAAAATACATTATGAGCACTTGAAGACTGATGCTTAACACAATGTATGAAAGACCATCTCAAACAAATTAGAGGGAATACAAATAAAGAAACCTAAATAAGAAAAAGAATTACATGTATGTTCAAACAGTAGCTAAACCCTGGAACTCACAAGTTTGTAGCATGGAACAAGACTGATTAGAACTGAGCTGGGCAGGAAGTTCACACTACTCAACATGAAATTTGGATATAAAGAAACCTTTTGCAAGGAGAAAGAACAGCTGAAGACAGACATACCAATGAAGAAGAAGTGAAAATGGTACTTCTTTCCAAATCTATCTCTGACCATCAATTTGCAGTACATCAGAATGCTTTCTTTCCCTAGACCGACAGCCAACTTGTGCAGCAAACATACTGGAAAATGCCTTACATGCCAGAAGACTTATCATCTACCAAATGGCATTCTCACACTACATGCTCTTCCACCCTCTTTTCATTTACAGGAGCTCAGCATGTTTCAGCAATGTCTCTCTCTATTCCCAGCTCTTCCTACATGGCTCGCCATCAGGTTAGGGATGGCCTGTAAGCTTGTGAGTACAACAGGTGCCAGTCCCTGGCAGGACTATCTGCACATCAATAACTAAGAATAATGTGAAATCTGCAGCTTTCCCGAGGAATCACAGGCCACCAGGAACTTCACCCAGCAAACCTGTAAAGGGGTGCACATTGTTGATGCAAGTGTGGTTCTGGCTTTTTGTTCAGGAATTCACCCGCACAGCTGTAACTGCAGGATTGGGCTCTTCAGCCATGAGGTCAAGAGAAACTGATGTTCCCGTACTTCATCCCATAAGTCAGCATGATGTTGCTAACTGTAGTCCACTGTAGGCAGGATGTGGCTCAAAGACCACCACTTAGGGAAAGCAAACCCAAACACGGCCAACCACAAAAATGAAATGAGGACAGAAATCAAGTCCTCCCTCACTCCTTCCATTCTCACCTAATGTTTTCTTTATCCAGCTTCACCTTCAAATTTCTCATGAAGTCTCTCTTAAATATTGCTTTGGCAACCACAAAACAATGCATTCTCTCACATACACAAAAACTTAAGAGTTATTTGATCCATAGAAGAGCACACAGGCTGCGGAGGGAAGATGTACTATAGACATAAACCCAACTATTACTGTGTGACAGCTTTCCCCACTGCCATTGCTGGGTACCTCTTGACTGTGCCAGGCATGAGTACAAATGAAAAACAAATACTGGAAACAAAAAGACAGACATCTTCTAAGAACGTTTAAGTTTAAAAGTCCTTATGTAAATAGCAGAAAGAACATATTGGGGAAAGACCTGAAAGGTATTAGTTCGAAGCCATCAAGCACTGAAGCATTGCCTGACACTGAGCAGCACGGTACAGCCACCAACCCTTGACCCAGCTCACCAGTGGCACAGGACCATGCCTAAGACTTCCCCACCTGAATCCTGCAAAGGGCCACCTCAGTTCTCATCAACAGAACCAAGGAGCAGGCCTTTAATGCGTGTGCCTAACTCTGCCATGGGGACCTCGGGGCTTCTGAAGCACAGGACAAAGCCCCTCCCAGGAATGAGGGTGGCAGAAATCTTCCTGTTTCTACAACTGTGTAAGAGAAGAGTGATCCCACAGCCAGGAACGCAGTTAGGGACATTCCACAATGTCTCAAAGCAGACAATTTCCTACACACGTAATGCCTTTCAGAAACAAAATGTCACAAACCCCCAAACAAAACACTACACAGCCAGAGGGAAAACACCTTCCCACTTTCCCTCAGAAAGGGAAGGTGTAGACAGGACTTGATAAGCTTCTTGTCAAGAGAGCTTCCACTTGCATTAAGTTCCATAGATCCCATATTGTGCAAGTCCACTGAATTATTTTTATCTTTGCTGAATGAGGCTCTGTGACATTAAGGGTCAATAAAATGCTGCTTCTGACTTTCAGCATTTGCTACATTTTATAAAATCTCTTATACAGAGACACCCACGTGGAAGATTTCTAACAATAAAAATTCCATGCTTCCTAAGCAACTGATTTTCTTAGTGTAGCCTCATAAAATCCTGTTAACTTTCCTTCCCCTCACTAAAAATTGAAATGTTGTTGTACTAGGTTTCTTTGTACTCAGATATGCCCGAAGCTAGTTTATTTTCACATGCTGAATTGTCCACGCTCATAAGGACTTGCTATTACATTATGCATTTGTGTGCTATAAAGGAAAAAGCACGAACGCTGGGAAGTGTCAAAACCATGCTTTTCCTCTCTGTTGATTCATCTTTTAGGTAATTAAATTTATAAATATTAGAAATAATAAAATGCTACTACTATTGTGAGAATACTACAAATCGGTCTACACCCAGGCATTAAGTAAAGTGTGCTTGACTCCCCAAATACAACTCCAATTTTTACATCGGATTTTTATTTTAAGTAACAAAACACCAGTAAACAGCAAATCTGAAAATCTTACATATGTTTACTGTCTCTAGAAATAAAAGTTCAGTGAGCAAGTTACCCTATTCATCACAATACTGTGAGAGTGCCAAAGCAGTTGCTTCTGTCAATTCCATGTTTTAGAAGAAAATCAGTTGTCATTTTGCATTAGATTATGAATATGAAAAAAATAATTTAATTGTGAAGAACTATTTCACATGAATTACATTTTAAAACTTCACTATGAGGAATCATTTTCTTCCTTGCATTAACTTTACAAAGTTAGTATTAAATAAATAGGGGTGATAAATACTGCAATAAACAGCAGTTTAAATACCATGTTTACTGGCAAACGCTCTTAAGTAAGCTCTCCTACTTTACACTATCTTGTCAAAAAATATAACCAAATTGTAAGTCAGTGAGTTCACAATGTTCTGAAGGTGTTTGTTTTTTTTTTAAGCAGCATTATGAATGAAAGTGGAGTATTGGCAGAAGATGTCCAAGTGGCACAGAATTCAGTGAGACTACTCACATCTCAAGACAGGCCCTTACCAGGAAAGCTTCAGAGCAGTAGCATACACCAAAGGAAAGGACACAAAACTAAGGAGTCAGATGCAGATTTTATTCCATTCCCTGCTAATGCTAACCTGCTAATAGACTGCAAGCAAGCCTACGCTCCTTCACAGCTTTTCATCTCAGATGCCTAAAACAGGGGAAAAAAATGATTGTTCCTCATCTTGAGGTGTGTGATTACAGTATGGCTTGTGTACTTCACCAGACAGGACAGAAGTAAGGCAAGGCCTACAACTGCCAATTATTAATAGTATTACTATTATTGAGAAAAGAGTATGTGTTTTTTTCTTTTTCAAGCAATGCAAAACAGCAGCCCATCAAACCATTCTTAAATTTGGAGTAATCTTTAGGCTGGTTCAGATCTTACCCCTTCTGAAGCTATCAAGAAGGGTGACAACTGTAGGACTTGTGAAATTCCCATGTCCACCAGGACCACATTCACCCCACTACTCTCAGACAGAAACACTGTATCGTTACTGATCTTTAAAAAATAAAAACAAAATAATAAAAAGGAAGTAAGTCCTAATAATCTTTTGACATGACACAGAATGAAAAAGCTTCTGGCAGTAATACCCCAGGAAAGGGGGAAACATGGTAGAAGCAAAAGAAATAAACTTAATACCGTAGAAGCTAGAAGGATGACTTTAACCTATTTCTTCTCAAGAATGTTTTGAAATACATATGATTATAAGTTCAATCCAGCTTTATAGACTCCCAAGTAACAATGAAAACATAAATTATAAAGTTTACAGTAAGCTACAACTGTATCTACACTGCTTTGGAAAACGTATGAAAACTGACCCAATACACAGGTGCCATATGATTTAATGATGCAGGGAAGTACTGTCACTCCCCATTCAGAAGTGACCAAGAGACATATCGCTATGCTTCTAAAGTTAAGACCTTGGAAGCCACCAGCAGGCCAAAACTGTGCTGCTGATTTCCACTGGTGGCCACAGCAGGCCACCCCCACAGCAGGGCACAGGAAGTCTGACTTGGGCCCAAAACTTGGAAAACAACTTCTGGTTTTAACTCCATCACTCACAGAGACAGCCTGCAACACACCCAAAAATTAAAGTGAGAGTTTCAGTTCAGTTCCAATTTTAATTTATAGTACCTTCCTCCACCAAAGAGCCGCCTTCAGATGAAGAGGGGGATCTGAACACTACACGAGCCACACACTTTTGAAAGAGCAGCCGTGTCTCACCTCCCAGGTGTCCAAATTTCACTGCAGGTACGTTTACAAGTGTCACATCACAGCAGAGCCTCGCACACCACAGGTCTTATCAACCTTACCTTTTCCAACACCGCGTGGTAGAAGAGTACCTCATACCAGCTCACTCGGTCAAGATCTCCTCTCCTCACACCACTCTTCCCCCAGCTCTGTGCCAGAAGACTGCCCTGCCTAACGCCATGCTCATGAGCTCCAGAGACACTGCGCATCCTCAGCCCACAGACCACGAGCAGCAGCAACCTGGAAGAACTTTAAGCCCTGAATGCAAGCAATCATACCAGTGAATTTAACACGACTTGTCATCTGCTTCAAGATATTCACATGCTTACAGGAGTGCCAGCTACTGAACAACTAATTTACGAACAAAGTCTATTAAGACCATTCCGGATGAACAGGAAAAACATTAGTTATAAAATAATGGCATGATTACCTCTGATATTTTTATATGGAAAACTGACATTTAATATCTTTAATTATTCACACAACATCTATGAAAGAGAAAGGTTTACTTCCTTGAAGGGGAAAATAAACACGGACAAATTCCTCTCACCATCACTCCTACACTCCTTTCCTAAATAAACCTCCTGTTGAAGCCAATGGAAGTTTTGCAGGCAATGAGCTTACAGCAAGCAGCCCCCAAAAAACTCTTAAGTGTCAAGGGCAAGCCTCTTAAACATTCTGAGTTTATCTCCATACAGAAACCAGCTACGTTTCTGCTAAATTACATGCCTGCTTGACATGGTTTATCAGCTTGCTGTGCCAAGAGGGACAGTAGTGTGCAACAAACTTTTGGGAGCTTGGGCCCATTTTTCAAGCATCCACAAGGCTCCTCGCTAAGCAGCTCATCACCTTCTATCTTGTGACACACCAGCCTTGCAATGGCACTCTCCAAGAAAAACAGAACTCCTGTACATCAAGACTGAATAACCAAAATCCATTCATGAACAGTTACTTTAGTGAGAACTGTGTAATAAAAGAAATCTTCCTTTTTACCAAAATAAAATCTCCCTAAAGTAAATTGAGATTTCCAGTCATGGACAAATCTAACAAAATTCTCACCTTAACTAGGCGCATTATTTTCATTGCCTTTTTTTGAGCTACAAGGAAACGTATTTCTTCTCTTCCTCTAAAGCTCCTCTTATGCCTTTTACTAAAAGAGATAGTCTACCCTTTTCTTTGCTCAAGCCAGTGCAACATCAGGTGAGACATACATTTAGCACTATGCACAAACCAAGGTCCATTCCTCTCCAAGTGTGGGAAGATTATGATCACCACTTCACTGCCAGATCAACATTCCACGCATCCAAAAGACTCCATAACAAAACTAAAACCAGATAATGACTCAAGACCTGAGTCAAGGTCTCTGAGCTATTCTTGTTCAGTACCCTTTACTATTAGTCGAAATAAAGAAAATGTCCTTGACACTTACAGCACTCGCATGTGACTCTTACCTGAAATCACTGAAAATTAAGTTCAGAAATCAGTACATTTGTATTCAGCCCTGATCAACATTTTGAAGCCTATCTGCAGTTTTGAATTTCCAGATGCATTTTTACTCGGAAAAAATCGTTGCACCAATTACTGTTCACAGAACACGATCCTTGCCAGTAATGCTATACAACTGAAAGCAGTATTCTCCTATGCAACTAGTCTGTCATTAAAAAAATGCAGTAATTGAATTTGGCGTTTATACTCTGAGACCTGCTCATACCAACCACACTACACACAAAATCCAAAAACCTGGAATTTGGGTGTGAATCTGCAGGAATTGGAGAACAGCAGAATTCTCCTTTCAAACCAACTGCCCACAGTGTTATTCCAGCCTTAACACTAGCTTTGTGGTCATAGTATCACACCAGAACAGCTGCTCCCAACAGCCCCCTTCAAGTCAGCATGTTTGGGACCATCACTTATCCTATGCCTGCTATACACTGCCTGCAAAAGGTCAAAAGTATGTTATTATTCATTTCAACTTATGAGTACTAAGCTTATCCCAAATACATGTCTTGTTTTGCTTTTAATTATGTGCAGAATAGCACCAAGAAGAAAGGCTGCCTCCCACTTCGGGCCAAACGCAGGTCAGTGACACCATGGGTGATTGTACCAGAAGTGGCTCTAAGTGCCACCCATTTTATGTCATCTATAAATGTCACCCCAAAAATTTAGAACCTATTCTTTAAACTACCACTTCCACTTCAGTTTAAAAGGTGTCAAACCCTTCATAAGTTATCATAACTTTTCCCAGCATGGAGATTAAAAAACCCATTGTTGTGTACCTGAAAGCTTAGGAATACTAGTAAATTAGTCACTAAGATACATATTTCAAATTGATTGGTATCTGCATTCATCAATGCCAAAAGAAAAAACAGTAATACAGAAAGAGCACGGATGGGATTCTAATTAGCTCTCAGTTTAACTGTTAAAACTGAACAAACTCCTCTTGCAGCAGCATTACAGTTCTGCTAAACTTCTCACTGATTCTTGACCTCCAGAGTTTTCTAATTACCTACTCAGTTTACATTCTCATACTTTTCTACCACTGAATTTTAAAAGGACTTTACGCACTCATTAAATTTTCAACCTGTGTGCTGCACTTTGCATATTCTGTTAGTTTCGTTTAAAACTTTTGCCCTAAGTCAATCAGCTGATTATCTTGACAAAGTTTAAGGGACAAAAAAAAAAACCCACCACCAAAAAAAAAGTGAGTGAAGAGAGCTCTGAATATGCACAGCCTTTTAATTCCCAGGTTACTTGGAGGCACCTCTAAATATAAACTTTGTATTCTATCAGTAGCTATTACTACCTGGAGAAGACATGTTTTCTGAGGTGCTAAAACCAGAACAAGCATCTTCCTCACAAAAAGTGGCAGCAGGAGGACCTCTAACTCACTAACAACCAAGTTCTTTTTTCATGTGTAGTTTACATACTTACCCAGGAAGGCAAATGGAAATTACACACAGACGAAGACGAAGCTGTCTCAAAGCCTTTGTCATGTGATAGTGACCTATAAAGTATCAAATGAAGGCACATCATCAGCACACCATGATTTTACAATATTGCAACTCAGCACATCGCCAACACGAGGAGAAATCCCCAAACTTGAAACTTCCTTCCACCTCACCCCCATCCCAACTAAGTTGTCATTAAAACAAGATGACAGTCGCAGGAAACCGTAGGGAGCAAACAAAAGATGCATCATGTCTTTAGAGGGCATTAGGAGTGGGCAAATGGAGCAAATCATCTGAGTGTGCATCAGCAGGGTGGGTTTTTTTTCCTCTCTCTCGCTCTCTGTCACACGGATGCGTGTTTATGAGCGTGCACAGACACATATACATACACAGAGGGATGCATCACGTAATTATTTACTTGCACACACAGTAATGCTCTCATGTATTATCAAAATAAAAGACAGAAAGTTGACCACCATCTGCAAGAAGGCATACATAACAATCACCCCCGGGAACTTACACAAGTGAGCGATCAATCCCCGCGCGTGGATAAGCCAAACAACGCAAAAATTAACAAGAAGAACAAGCCGTCAGACCGCAGGTACGAGATCCACCCGGGGAAAGAGACAGACAGACAGAGCGACGGACGAGGGCTGCGAGGCTGGAGCACAGTTTCAGGTAATGCCCGCTGCCCCCCGGCAGAGCCCAGCCGAGCCGCCCGGAGTGCTGCGGCCGCCCAGCCGCCCCTCCGCCACCGCAGCCCGCGGGGAGCGACCCCCGGGCGCCGCGGGGGGAGCGGCGCTCGCAGCCGCCGCCCGCCCTCCGCCCACCCCCGCCCGTGCAAAGTGTAGGGCCACCGGAATCCGGGCTCCGGGGTGGGGTGGAAAGAAAAGGTATTAAATATGGAGAAAGACCGCCGTGACCCAGGGTTTTCCCGTCTCCCCCCCGCGCCCCCCGCCCCCGGTCACCATCAAGTTTGCATCCTAGTTACAAAATGTCGATCTTGAAGGCTGACAAGACACAGGGAGAGGGGGAGAGAACGAGAGAGAGGGAGAGAGTGAGTGAGAGAGAGAGACGAGAGAGTCCATCTTGCTTTGAGGGGGGAGGAGAGGAGCAATAATGCAGCGCATAAATCTCACCCTCCCGGGGGAAAAGTCTGCACAACACCTTTGGGGGCGGGCGGGCGCGCAGGGAAGGGGCGGCGGCGCGGGGGGCTCCCCGGCCCTCCCAGCTGCCCTCCCCGGCGGGCTCCGGCGAGGCAGGCTGGCAGCAAACACCTCCCTGCTGCTCCCCTCCTCCTCCCCGCGGGCCCGGGCGATGATCCCGCTGCTGCCGCCGCCGCTGCCACCGGGGAGGAGGTGCCGCCGCCGGGAGAGCCCACATGGAGACCGGCACCCCGTCCCTGCCCCGGCGGCCGAGCCGGGCCCCTCCGCCGCCCCGCCGGGCTGCGGGACTTGGACGTGTCACCAGCAGGACGGGCAATGGTTTCGGCGCCCCAGGCCCGAGTGACCACCGCCGGCCTGGCGGCGCCCCGGCCTCCCCGCATACACTCACCTCCGCAGAAAACTTTTAACCGCGGGCCTCCCCCGGAAAAAGTGGCGAATCCGCCCCGCACACGGTTAAAGCCCCGCGGCCCCCCGGCTCGGCTGGCGGCGAGCGGGGGAGACCCGGGCACGGTCCTTCCCCGCCCCGGCGGGGAGGGAGGGAGGAGGCAGCAGGCAGGGAGGGAGGGGGCGGGCAGCCGCCTGCCGGTGCCTCTCGCCCCGCCGCCGTGCATGTCGCCTCGGCGGCTCTCGCATCGCTTCGTTTTACCTTCCTCATTCAGCGGTGGCAGCGGGCTGCCACCGATATTCCTAACGCAAACCTGCTGCCGTGCGGCGCCCGGGATTAACGCGACTGCCTCCTTCTCCCCTGCCTCCAACCCTTTCCTTCCCCGTCCTCCTCCTCCTCCTCCTCGCAAACCCACACTGGATCGGCTCTCCTCACAGCCATGCAAGTTTCATACATTGCAAATAAACCCGAGAGGAGGAAGAGCGAAGCGCCTGGCGGGGAGCGGGGGGGAGGAGGAGGAGGAGGGCTGCTTTCTGTAATTTACCAGCGACCCGATCTCGCAGCAGCAAATAACAGCCGAGCACCCATCCGGCTCCCGGCGGCCGGGAGAGACCCCTCCGAGGCGGCCGCCCCCTCCCCAAGGCGCCCCTCGCCAAGTTTTCTGTCATCGCGACCACCCAATGTCACAACTTACCTTCAAAAATAGGACTTCGCGCGGCCGAGGCCTGCCGCCACCTCCCCCCGGCCCCCGCCCGCCTTCCTCCCTCCCTTTCTCCCTCTCCACCTTAAAGTTATTGACACAACATAATCCCGCATCCACGCGAAACTCCGGCAGGGCCGCCCGCCCGCCCCCCCCCGCGCTGCCCACCGGGGCCGCCGCCGCCCCGGGTGCATCGCCGATGACTACCGGAAAACGCACAGCCCAACTCTCCGGCCGAGCCCGGCCGCCGCTGTTGTTGTCGGGGTCGGCGCCGGGGTTTTTCCTCCCGCTCCCCGTGCGGCCGCTGGATCGGTTGCTTCCCCCTCTCCGGTTCTATATCTTCCTCCCCCCGCCGCCCCTTCTCCCGGCGGCGGCGGCGCGGAGCCCCCCAGGCCGGCGGCAGCCGATACCGATCCGCGCACTCTCCCCCGCGCCTCGCCGCCCCTCGGGATGAAGTTTCGTTTCTGTCTGCCGCGATTTCCCTGTCAAGTCCCCCCGGAGGCACGCACCGAGCGGCGGCCGGTGGCCATCCCTCCTCCTCCTCGCCCTCCTTCCCCTTCCTCTCTCCGCCGCTGCTCTTGCCTCTCTCTGTGGCGGCGAGAGGTGCCTGGTTTCAAACGCAGCCTGGCACTGGCTGGCCTACCCCCGCCGCCTCTCGGGCTCGGCTCGCTGGTGTTTTAAATGCCCTGCGCTGTACCGCGATCCACTTGGCCCCCTCTCCGTCAAACACCCCGTCACCCCTGCCCTCCCGGCCGGGCGGAGGGCTGGAGGCACCAACCCACCCGTCCTCCGCTGCCCAAACTTTCAAAACGAAGGCAGGGCTGGCAAGAGGGAGGAAAAGTGACTGGGAGCCGCGGCAGCCGCCGCGCCGGGCAGGGGAAGCTACGCGCCTCCCTCCCGTCCGCCAGCTCCGCAAGAGGGGCGCGGGGTGCTGCTCCGCCGCTGGGGCGCGGACCGTAAAGCGTGGGGCGAGGGCACCCCTTTCCCTATCTCTCCCTCTCTCTCTCGCCCTCCCTGCCTGCCGCTGCCCATCTCCGCCCGCCCGGTGCGGATCAGCGGGCGGGGGCACTCACCTCAGCGGGGTGCGCACCGCGCCGCTGGGCCGGACGCGGCTCGCAGCGCAACCACTCCGCCTCAGCGCCCGCGGAACGCGGCTCCACACAGAGCCATGCAACCCGGGCAGCGCCACAACACTCCCCGCGATATAAGGCGCCCCGCCATTGGCCGGTGCGCTGAGCGACGGGCCCGCCGGCCACTCAGCGCTGCCGTTACACCCGCGGCCCGCGAGGGAGCCGCCGGCGCACACACTCCCCGCACACACTCACACAAAGATCGCCGCGCTGCCCCTCGTGGGGTTCGCGGAACCCCCGGCGGTGCCGGAGCGGGGCAGGGAGCGGGGGCCGCCCGGGGCAGCGCGGAGCCGTGCCGGCCACAGCGCCGGCAGCCACTGTCCATTGGCCGCCCGGGCAGCGCCGCGAGAGTAAACTACGCCTGCAGTGGGCAGCGCCGCGGGGCAGCGGGGTGCGAGCTCGGCCCGGCCCGGCGCACCCCGAGCAGCCCCCAGATAACTTACTCGGCCGAGTTGGACGAGTTTCATTCAGAGGCCACAGCACAGCGAGCCAGAAGTTGCGGGAGGCAGCAGCGCATCCGCGCAGCCCCTGCTGGGGCAGTAAACACGGGAAGCCACCCCCGCGCCCCGCGGGCGGACGGGCCGGGCCGGCGCTGCCCCCTGAGCCGGCCAGGGGCTTCAGGCAGCGGCGCCGCGCGGGGATGCGGCAGAGCTCCGGGCGGTGCCTCCTGCCGTAGGAATCCTCGCCCAGGCGTGGCGGAGAGGCCCTCACCGGGCCAGCATCGACAGCACGGCCGTCTTCACATCGGCTTCCCATAGAGACCGCTCTGCTGGCAGAACTAGCCGAGTGTAACCCTGGGGTCCGCGCCACGCTCCGTGTCCTGCCTGGTCCTCTGCCCTGCACCTCGCGGGCCGTACCAAACACATGGATGTGAAATTCATTTGAGAATTTCTCTGGCTCACGGGTTGATATGCACAAAGCGACAGTGTGAGGCCAGCAGCTTTTGCATGGCTGCGTGGCGATTGTGCTGACGGGTGTTGGAAATGTAGTCTAACTTTTCGGGAGAAGCTCCCTTCCACTACAGAAATCAAACACAGTGTGGAAACATACTGTGTACACTGACCCTGTGTACCGGGGGGTGGGGGGGGCGGCTTGAATATATGCAACATCAGGCCCTTATGGTTTTTAAGCAGAAGACGTGTGACATTTATTCTTGGAGTTGGGAAGAACTAATTTTTTGTGTGGCTCTGTCTCTAGGTGGGATGCTGACTGGAAGTCAGCAATTGTCATGTTAAAAAAAATCTTAAGGAATATTAGTTATAATAACAACGGAAATATACTCTTTTTTTTTTGCAATGTTTGTGTTTCATAATGGCTTTACATATCCAAAGATGTTGCAGAGTTTATTCCACATCTTCTCAGTCCTGAGCTTTTTTTTCCCAGTGTAATATGGTTAATTTCAGTATCTTTGCATTCCCCCACCCCTTTTTCTCAGTATGGCAGAATTATGTAAAATAACCGTGAAATAATATTTCTTATGTCTGAATAATACCGTGCAGTAAAGTACAAGCTCATATTAGAAAACTAAATTATATCCATGCTTCTGAGAAAGCATTTTAAATTAGCCTGCACATTTTTTCTTAAGATGTGACAAAAGTATTGTAAATGCCCCACCCTCTTGTTTGTTGTAAGCAGGGGTAGGTTTGTCAGTGCCTGAATAACATAAAAATAACAGCATAAACATGCTCTTGTAATTATTGTATTCTACTTCAGTATTTCATTTTCATTGCAAAGAAGGCAGAGCTGACCATCCATCCACTGGAAGTCAGGTGCATGTTAGGTGTCAGAGGCTGGGACATTGGCAAGTGAAGGCCCACACATTTCGTTAGTCACATATGAAAAGGTTGGCCTAATTTTTAGGCAGAGCTTCCTCCTATCGTTTCCAGATTGTGAAGTGCTTTGCAGTAGTGGGTAAGCAGCATCTTTTCAGTATGCATAAACAGTTGCTGGTAAGAGGCCTAATCCAGACAGTTAAAACTTACATGGTGTAATTTCTTACATGTCATTGTTAGTGCTATTAGTGCCTTGTTTCCTGGATTCTTTTACCCATATTAATAACACCACACCATGGAGCCTCTCTTACCTCTTCATTGCTAAAATCCTGTCAAAGCAGGTAATTACTGAGCAATGTAAGTGATGTTGGCACTTGATAATATACATGAACTTCATTTTAAAGGTTGTTTCATTTTGTTGCTAACAGATCTCTCTATTACACTTGATACTTTTGCTGGCCATTTCAGAATAGAGGCCAAGATAAGGATACCTTGCATGTAATGTAGTTTTTTACAGCTGTACAAAATGGATATACAGTGGTCCTAAGTGGAACAATTGTGTTTTGTGTCTGCTTCATACAGTTACTAATGGTTTGTGAGTTAGTTGCAAGGCAGGCCACCTATTAGGTCTGTAGAAGCACAAGGATTTTTTCACCCTTTAAGAGAGATGAGTAAGCTGAGGTATGCTGGTATGTTCAGAAAATAGAATGCTTTGCGTTGCTGCTGCCTTTGATTTATTCTGTCCATAGTGAAAGAGAGAACTGTATTTTGTTGGGTTTGCAAACACTGAGGTCATGAAGGGGAGAGGATGGTAAATATTTCTGGGTTTCCGTTTCTCTGTATATGATTTCAAGCAAATTAGTCTCTTTTTATGCCCACTTGGTGATATTTCTGGCTTTCATCAGCCACTGTTATCAAGGGTTTTAAGGTGTTAGCAAGTGTCTGTGAGGAATTTTTCAAGGGACAGCAAGGCAGCAAATGCTGAAATTTTTTTAAGTTGCTTGCTCATTATTATTTTAGAACTCCTCACAAGCTGCATTTCTAGATCTTTCTGCAAAACCTTGTGTCGTAAGATGGGACCTTTCTGTCGCTTGTGTGTGACTGGTGTTGGTTTTTGAGAGTGATGCCCTGACCCTACCTTGTGGCAGGCTCACGTGGGCTGCAGTGCCCAGCCAGCCTGCGCTGAAGTCGGTGCAGTTCAGCTCAGATAAAGTGTTTGCTCAGTTGTGTGCGCAGAGGGATTTGGGGCTTCCAAGTTGCATGTCCATGGCATTTGTGTGAGTTCATCTGGGTTTGCCTGCTTTGCGCTCAGCTGGCGGCAGAGTATCTCCCTCCCGACTGCATGTCCCCTCCTAATTAATCCATGGCACAACATGAAAGACATCAGCAGCCATGTGTCTCTGTTTTGTCGAGAGAGAAAAAAATATTTCCATTCACTTTGTTCTTATTTAATAATAACAGGAAAAATAGTAGCATTGATAAAAATAATAGTAATGGGGGGTTTTGGGGTTTTTTAACTCCCTTCCTTTGGGGCCTGCCATGGAGCTCAGTAGTGTTGAGGAGGGGACTGAGTTGGATCCTTAATTACCATCTTCTCTTCTCCTCCTGCCCAGGCCAGAAGCTACCTGCTGCCTGTCCACTGGCAGCTCTTCCGGGCTGAGGTAGACACGTGTTCCATGGCCATTGTAAATGTATTCTTACAATAAAAAGGAAGCTTGGACTAGCCAGCTGCAGCCTGAGCCTGCAGGCCCTGGATGCCTTTGAGCTGCTACCATGGCTGACTACAAGTGACGGTTGTCATGTGAGCAGGGAAGGAAGGCCATAAGGCAACTCTGGGAGCATATGCTTTATCTGCGTTAAGCTTTGCACACAGCCTGGGGAGAAGCGTGGGGAAGAAAGGGTGAGGCAGATGCAGCCTTATGGAGCATGTCCCACCTCTGTTGCTTTTTTTCCTGTGGCCTGTGCCCACCCAGGATCCCTGGAATAGCGTGGCATCCTCCAGGTTAAAAAACACTAGAGCGGGACAATGCATTAGAGGGCCTATTTTCCTCCCCAATGCACTTGTATAACATGGTAACATTAATAGCAATTTATGTGCAAGCGATGAAGGGAGGAGGCATTTTAGCTGAACTAAAGCTGCAGAATATTCACTGCAGAGTAGGAACAGAGCCACAGGATCAGTGCAGGACAGCCATTCTTCAAGAAGCATACTTCTAGGAAGTTATTGTTCTCACCTCAGCTCCACTTTCAGTTTCTTGAGAACTCAACAGAAGTTTGTGGAAGTCAAAGAAAGGGCCAACTTGTTCTGTTGGTTTCTCTGTAGGAGGGCACAGTTATACTCTGACTATATTTCTTTGTTCCTATTCCTTACTCCTGTACTTTCACAACATTAAAATAATCAGGGTATTTTCTTCATAATTTTGCAATTCTGCTTCTGAGTGTTCTTTTTCTACACTAGTGCATCTAATCATCTAATTCCTACTGTCTCCTATCAGCTGGTTTGTTTTTCTTTCTTTTTCAATGCCTTTTTTTACTAGAGCAGCATTAGTAACTGCAAGCCTTTAACAGGACCAGACATTAAGGGCATTAGATCCTACAAGCAAACTCGGGCCTAAGCTGCTACCACTTTCATTTGACAAGTTAGACACAAGAGTAAGAAGGGGAACAGACAGGTGAAACGACCTGCCAGGAGTCTCACAGTATGGAAGCAGCAAAGTCAAAAATCAAATCTGAGCTTCTAAATTCCAGTGCATTGCTCCATCCATTTCTTTCTATGCCTCTCTGAGATTTCTCTTTCATAGTGCCTCCCTTTTTCAGAAAAATATAACTACACCTTGAGGAACTATTTACCATTTTTTCCTGTTTCAGAAGGAATGAGTAATAGATTAGCCGGAACATCCACATCCATTTGAGTCTATCATCTCTGTAAAATACTCCATCTGAACCTGCAAGACCCTTAGGTATATGTTAAACTAATATATATTAACTAACCATACTAGTGTACTTGAAGTATACAATATAGAGAATAGTGAAGCAATTGTCTGCTAATCTCTAAACTCTGTAGATTTTCCTTGTCCATATACAAGTATACTGCAGTACACAAAATATGTAGATCAGGTCAGACCTGCTTGCCCGATGCTGTGTAGCCCTTTGAGTTAGTCTAGTGCAAGCAAATCAGTTTCCATAGCCAATGCCACACAAAAGCAGTGGGTCTGTCATTCACATCCAGTAACTTGGGATTCCTTCACTTACTCACAAAGTCCCTGTTAAAAACTGAGCCAAAACATAGCAGCTTTCCCTCAATGCCACACTTCCAATTTTTACAATTCTGCTTTAATTCTCATGTAAACTGCAATAATATTTAACTGCTTTGAACATTAAATGTAATTGGAACTCATGTTTCAGTTTTAGATTGTTTGCCCCTTATTACATTTTAGTGCTATCAAGAAGGTTTCTTCCTCTTCCACCCAAGGGTCTCTTTTTCCTATCTCTGTTTCTGGTATTATTAAAGCATTTGTTTTTGGGGTTTGGTGGTTTTTTTTGTTTTGTTTTTTTGTTTGTTTGGGGTTTTTTTGCTTGTTATTCCTTTTCTATAAATGTTCATGTAGTTTCTAAAGAAACTACAGCTCTGTTCTATTTTCTTCAACCTCCGGAGTACCACCACCACAGACTACAAAGTTACCTCACAAATATGTATTTACTTCTGTCTAGAAGAATGAAGAAAATCAAGGAGCAAAAAGTTCTCAGCCTGGTGGGGCCACTGCTTAGCTGAAGAGGATGTTGTTGAGTCTGTGCTTGACAAGTGGCAAGTGCCTGCAGTGACTCAAGTGAAAAAGCAGCACCCTTTAGGCCTTAGCATGCATCCTTGCAGCTTGGTGAGCTTCCCAGACGCCTGTCTCACTGCCCCACTGCAGTGCCTGGAGTTATGTTCATTCTGAGACCACAGCACACTTTTTTGGCCACACAGTGTTCCTACCATTTGTAAAGTAAACAAAGCCAGTGACCATTTGACCCTGAATAACAAGAGCATACATTAGTCATTGTACTACTCAAAGACAAGGTATTTGACTCTTAACTTGTTATATCTAGGGAAATACAGAGCAATGCAGATGTAGCATTAGGGATCTTGTTCATCTCTGCAAGGGAGGGGCTTCAAAGATGTGGAGACCAAAATTTTATTCCTTCAGGTGGTGGCTATGTGACACAGTGAAGACAGTGGACACTGTGAAGGAGTCCTGGCTCAGCTCCTGTCAAGGAGAAAAAAGCTCTCAATCTAGTGGAACAGAAAAACAGGGAACCACAGCTAGCATTTCCTTTTGGAAGCATTGCTTTTGGAATTAAGATTTTCAGCTTTAAAGAAAGACTTAGGGTGGGGAACAAAACTGTATGGATCTTGAGGCCTTCTAGGAGAAAAAAAAAGAAAAGGAGTAAAAATTCATGTCTTGGACTAGTGACATTTACTATAAATGTTCTTGCAGGAGCAAGGCTGTGCACTGCTTCAATGCATCCAGGTGAGAGGCCTCATGAGAGGAAATTAAATCAGAACGTTGCATTGTTTCTGTCCCACTAGGTTCAAATGGAGAAGAAGGTGAAACTTAAGAAGGGCACTTTATTCTGCTCCTCCCTGTTCCAACATGAGGATCGTTGGCAGGCCAGCCTGTAAGAACTAGCTCTTTTGAAAATACATGGTGTGCCTTCCTGCGTGCCTTCTTAATGGGGCTTTTCCCTGAAGTCAGCAGGTTCTCATGGCTTTCCCCATTGCCAAGTGCTGCAGCAAGGAAGATCCTTTGCTCTAGAAAGCAGGCAAATTCCACACTGTCTGTCTGCCAGCCCTACTTGGTTTAGCCCTGAAACACCCATGGTGGGTGTGCATTTCCCTTGTTCTGATTGTCTGCAGGTCCAGCTAAAGCACTTGTTTGTGTTGAAATCTCTGTATTGCTAGAAGTTACATCCTTCACTGGTTGTAATGCTGTGTCTTCTTATAATTTTGTAAAAGGTTAAGTGGTGGAGCTGATCCATATTTTAGGTTTTAACTCCATCAGCAGAATATCAGTTTGATAATACCAGGCCATTTCTTTTCAAATTATGAGTTTTATAAGTTGCTGGTTTGGGGGTTTATATTTATGTCTGTGGAGGGAATGGGGAGGTAGAAGTACCTATATTTGCATGCAAAAGTTTAAATTTTCAAATGCTTTCAAAATTAAACATTTTCACATTTCAAAATTAAAAAAAAATCCTTAAAAATGCTCCAACCTGAAACATAGCATTTTTTAGTGCACTTTTCTGACCTTCAATGCCAATTTTCTTCAACAAAAATTAGTCCAGGTTAACACAAGTGATCTGTTGTCTTCTTTTTTTTTTTTTTTTTTTTTNTTTTTTTTTTTACTCTCAGCAATTTGAAAAATCAATGGTTTGCATAGCCATGTATGCATTTTTTTCAAATTGAAAATTTGCCTTGTGGAAGGCATGCAGAGATCTATGGTGAGATTTATGGTCTGTGATGAACTGGGTGTTCATAAAGAAACCTTAAATCTATGACTCTGCTGAAGCCCAGCTGAGAAGAACTCAAGTCATGCATGCTCAGCAGTGCTCAGATTAATAATTATTTCCCCTTCATTCTTAAATTTCCAGATGACTGTTGCATCCACTCCACTTCTGCACATATTAAAGCCTTATTTTGAAAAGTACTAGAGCTCCTTGCATTCACACCTAGGTCCCAGGCAAAGGGAGATTTATATATCTTCTGTTGACTTTGGGGGAACTGTCCATCCATATACGCTTAAGCCTGTGCATGATCTTGGTTCTTCCAAAAAGACCTGCCCTCAAAAGAAACAAGTGACTTTGGCTTCTTCGTCTTCCTTGTGAAGCTGAAACTTTGTGTTGCAGCACACTTCTTGCTTCAAAAGTTTACAGTTTGTGAGCGAAATCCTCACAGTGTAAAAAGCAGTGATAGAGCTCGTTCACTACCATTGAATCTTCTCCTGCTATCATGAGTTTATGAATACTTGTGCCAGGATCTCTTATTTTGCAATACAGATGGCAACAGCTGGACAGAAGACCTGGTCTGAGATTTCTCATTCTGCCAGTGCTACATACCAAATTTTTGTTAATGGAAAGAATTGAAGGATTTAGTTTGTGTAACATTTGCTTATATAGCTTTATGTTTATGATACTTTTTATTTATATTTTTCTCATTGTGCTTTTGAATGCATGCATGCAATACTGTCTTTGCTTTCACTATTTTGCAAATAAGCCTGAAATAAGATGCTGAATTGTCCAAAAAGGTGAAGCCTCTCCCTAGCTGCCCCCACAAACTCAAACACAAAGTAGCAATGCTGTGTGAAAAACCTTTCTAAGAAGGGTGCTGTACAAACTTATTGGAAAGGATCACATTCACATCAATCAATGCAGGGCAGTCCTCAAACTCTGCCCTTCTGCTGGCATTGGTAAAATTTAGATCTCAGCATCTTTGTATCCACACATGCAGGTGAAACAGGCGTGTGTGGATGAGTGGAGCAGAAGCTGTGACCATGCACCCTCTTCTGTTTCCTTTTCTTACCACACAGTGTGTTAACTGCTGTGGGAAGTGTTACTTCCTTAAGGAAAAATCCTCCTAGTATTTTACATCCTACTTGACAGGAACCCCTTCACCTTACAATTTCAAATGAATACATTTCATTAGAAATTTTTTGTATTTCTTATGCGACATGTACCAAATAGGACGTTTATCTTTGTCAAATTGTTTGAATTTGCTATCAAAATAAGTAAATAAAACATTAAGTGTAAATGACATTTCCCTATGGACATTCTCATAAAAACAAACAAACAAACACATATGCAAACAAACCAAAAGCAAATAAAACTCAAGCAGCTGTCTGGCAAGAGGAAAATTGTATGGGTAAAAATATCTGCTTGCTTGATTCCACATGCAGCTGTTTTTCAGGGAATGGAAATGCTTCATTGTGGAGGCCTCTAACCTCATACAGGCAGAACCTGATTATGTGAGGCTGGATTGTGGAGCTGTAATATGTGTTGGCAAGCACTTTCTCAGCAGGTACAATGACCTAAGTAAATGCCCACCAACACAAAAATGTCCTCACAGTTCAACCTGCCTGTTGATATACTTACAGAGTGAATACTGGACTGAACTCCATTGTACACACAAGTTAACAAGCAGAAAGACCTAAATACAAGGAAATGGGGTAAGCATGCAGGCCTGAATATAGATTATTGCCAGGGGTAAATTCAGTTATACAAAACACACATTCGTCTACCACGTTTGAGGGTTCATCCCGTGCACACAGGGCTGAACATGACCAAAATACAACATTTTTTTCTAATTTTGTGCCTTTCAACGTAGGAAAGCGCATGATTAAAATCAAGTATATCCCTAAGGATTCAAACATTTAATTGGAAAACCCATTTCCAGAATGTTTTATGTTTCTGAAATGGGGCAAAGACAAAACAAAGACACCATTAAGCTGTGGTGTATGCAAACAAAAATGTGGACTGAAACTACTGGACATAAGTTATGATTGGAAAAAACCTACTGGTAGCTAGGACAAGAATCACTTCAGCTATTTGCTAGTTTAATAATTTGAGATGTTTTACAATAATGAATTCTCGACTGGAGTATTGCCAGTCCAAATGGACTGGCAGCAATGGCCTCAAACCAGTGCCGGGTGGAAGAGCCTCGTTCCACAGGTGCCTCAGTGAGCTGCTTTGGACATCAGTGCCTCTAAATGGTTCAGCACATACCTGGGAGGCTGTGGGCTTGCATGGCCCTTGCTAGCAGAGTGGCTAGAGAATAAGACCTCTCTTTCAACATTCAGGTTAGCCCAAGTCTGTCTGTAGTCCTATAAGAAAGTATCTTTTAGGAAAATGAGAGTGCAAGGGCCACGATATGTCAAAACTCTGTTACTGAAGTAGGTGGTTCTATGCTACCGATTTTTTCGTAGTTCTTCTTTTGTTGCCTCTGTATTAACTTGATTTGGTTTCTGATCATAAGCATTGCCCCCCAAGGGAAAAAGTCTTGCTGACTGTTGATATGTTATGTTTTCTGCTGAGTTGTTCTGTCATGGTAGGAAAGGCTGGAACGCCCCTTGTCCTCCAAGACACATCCAAGTAGGGATATGGGGTACACTCTCTTTCATGTATTTTCACCACCTTCACTTCCCTGTCTTTTCCCTGCATTGGCTTTTTACCCTCCTCATACTTGGGTGGAAATTGTCCATTGTTGTTCCCACTTATTTATTTTATTGTTTTCTTATTTCAGAATCTTTCTTTATGCTGAGCACAGCCTCTGCAGCACTTTTAATCAAGGAAAAATGAGTTTGTTTACATTTATACTCCTTTATGATTTAGGGCCAGTAAGAGATAGAGAATCCTTCCTCAAAAGTAGTTTTTATATAATCAACTGCAATGGTTTAATGAAAAGGCCCAAAAACTTTTTAGGCATTTTTCCTGTTACCATGAATAATGATGCACTTTCTGTAAGGGTAGCATTAGATTTTGGCTAGAAAATTGTGTGGTTGCTACCTTCCCTGTTACTGTTCATCACCTTCCCAAGAAAAGGCCTAGCTCATGAAATCTTGTTGCTGTTTTTGTTAGAATACAACCTCTCATTTAAAATATTGCTTTGACCTCTTGTTCTCCAGCTTTATTCAGAGCTTTAACAATGACACTGAAGAAAGTCCAGAGTGTGATTTTGTCGGATTGTTATCCCTGAACAGAGATCTGTAGGGGGGTAGCCTGCTTTCCTTGTGGCAGTAACCAAATACTTACGTTGACAACAGAACTAATTTCTTTTGCAAAACTTCTGTGTGCTTTGAGAAATTTTGTGTATTGCCTGCTAACCAATTTTATGCTGAACAGGCATGTGTGTATGTGTGAAAAAAAGAGGGGAATAATAACCTACAGTATTCAAAATTTCAGTATAGTAACTGTCCTAGACCACTTTTGGGCTCCTTCATGTATGATGTAGTATTTTAGCATAATAATAAGATGAAGGTCAATTTCTTTAGGTGTTCTTTTAGAAGCCCTCATTTTCTCACTATCTGTGGATTCAGAGATAATACAACAAGGATGCTAGCACAGACTGTTTCGGCATTTAGCCTTTCACAGCACATGGTGCTTGATAATAGCATCCTGTTGATCTTTGTCCTCTGTATATTAGGCTCTGTAAAAAGCTGTTAAGAAACAGTTTTAGTGCTGGGGACTGATGAAAGCATAGGATGCTGCTGTGTCTGTGTTTCAACCAGAGATTTTATGGAAGTATTACAGGATTATTTCTTATCTCTGTCTAAATCTGAAGTTTCAGTCCCCAAAGTAACACCTTTCTTTAGTATAACACATACATGCATTTGCAAATATTTTAAAAGCAGTCATCCATCATGTGTTGTAACAGAAAACTAACCATCAAGAAGCAGACTTCCTAGCTTATTCTCCAAGGGTGAAAATCAATTATGCAGAGGAACAAAACAAGGTTTATGTACCATCCAAGTCCCTCGTAGTCCTGTTTGTGCTAGCTTTTTACACACGGGTAAACTCTACCACAAAGAAACAATTTTTGGTAGTGTCTGAGTGCCACAGCCAATCAAATTTTGTCTGTAGGACCCCTATCGGTATTGTGTGTGGAAGACAGAAGAGATGCCGAGTGGAGTTTTATGCCCAGTGGGCCTGGCTGATGCCCAGCTGAAGTCAGGGGAACTTTTGCAACTACTTCCAAAATCAACAGAATGGCTCCTTCACTCACTCCCTATTTCTCTTGCCAGGTCACAGGTTTTTGATATTTTCAGGTGCTCATGCTCTCCAGCTTGGAATCCCCACAAGGTTGGGTTTCATAGCAAAATGCATCCCTCATTCTTTTAAATTTGAGTAGACAGAAGAGAGCAAGGTGAGTAATATTTTTTCCTTGCTAATCTTGTTGGGTTGCTGAGGGTTTGCCAAAGATTACTTGAGGTTTCCATGGATAAGGTGTGAGTGAAGACTGCAGCAGTTTGAAGTGGTGTGAAGCAAAGCGGTGTGTTGGCTTTGTAGGTTTTTCTTCTTAATTCAGTGGAAAGTAGTATTATCCTAGTACCACTCCCTCAGCTGTTTGCATTTTAGCAGTGAGTGTCACCTACTTAAAAATATTTGATATTATCCTCAGTAAATGACCTCATGTAGTCCAAAGCGTTCTGTTATTCCAGAAAGGTTCCCTTCTCCCTGTAGAGAGCTTACAGCACCTTGCAGACCTGACACAGCCCTTGAAGTAAACAGAAAGTCTCTCAGTGACCTCGAGGATTTAGATAGGGAGTGCTATGGGCTGCACAAGACAGGTAACACCATGAAAAGCACCTAATAACTAGTGATGGCCTGTAGGTCTTCATCTCCAAATCACTTGGATGACTCTGAAAATATTTATCCCAGGGCTGGCTGTACATTCTCAGCAGTACAGATCACATAAATGGTACTCAATGAATAACACAAAAATTCTTCTAAGTGCAAAAAAATTTCCGTTCAGGAAAATTATAATTTTATGCTTTTCTATTTTTTTGGTCAATATCTTTGTAAGCATCCCTTTGGCTATAGTATTTTCTTAAAGTGCAAATATGTACTATGTGTCAAAATAAAATATTTATTGAATACATTTACTTTGTGTCTGTTGAGATATGAGAGGATTCTGAAGTGCTTCTTTGTTGCACCTGTTGAGGCCATTTTACAGTCTCTCTTGTCTTGGAGACAATGAAAATTTTAAGCTTCACAATTCTGCGAAAAGAAATCGTTGAAGAGGACTTCAATTGAAATTGAACACAAGCATTCACTGTTGCTGGCACTCCAGGAACAAACACAGAACCACTTAAATCCTCAAGGTGTGGATCGTTGTCTCTACAGACTCAGTCCTCATTTGTGTGTGGGATGATATGAAACAGTACTGCAGACTGATGGGTGCAGCTTGTCCACAGATGCCTGAGGTGAACTATGGCTTTCCTGATGCCCCCAGAGGAGGCAAAGCACCGGGACTGGGTTTTTGCTTCTCTCTTTCTTGCAATAATGCAAGGAGAAGAGTGTGACACAGTAGAGGATGGAGACTGTCACACCATGGTCTGCATCCCCCAGACACTAAAGTGGTTTTGTAGAGGACTGTGACATTACTGAAGGTAGGGACCCTGATGACCTCTGAGAACAAAAGGGAATGTACCTTTCCCCAACCTCCATGGAGTCTGCATGGTAGCTAAGAAATTGAAGAAAATTCAGGTGTTGGCAGAAATTCAAAAACCAGCCTTTGGTCCCCACAACTGGTCCTTCCTGTCAGAGAAATTTACTCCAAGGCAAGGAGTAAGCTGGTATGCAGACAATGGACAGCAGCAGATACTCATACTGGGCTTATCTCACAGAAAGTGATAAGTTGATGACAGTTCATCAGGAAGCAGGCAAGGCACCCTCCCAGAGCCTCAAGGTCCATGTAAGCACCACCACTGGGCATTGCAAGCTCAGACCTTGGCTTCATGTGCAGCTCCCTCTTGAGATGCCTGGCACTGCAGCTATTGCCACCCTCTGGGATTGCTTCACAAAGTTCCATCAGTCCTCACTCCGTGGCTTTCCCTGAGTATCTGTTACAAGAGGCAGCCATGGGGCATCTTAAGCCTCTTGCAAGAGGTGAAGGACAAACAAAGGCATTGTTATCCAGTTATGTGCTGTAATTCAGATTAAAAATGTCGAATTTTGGGCAGAGTTTCTTTTAAGGAGAATCTATGAATGACTAACTGGGCCTGTGTACAGACTCATAATCAAAGGGTTTGTGAATGGGGAGATTAAGTTGCATTGTAGCTCTGTGAAGTGATTGGTCCTTTGAATATGTAAGCAGTAGATTATAAGGCCTAGAAAAAGTAAAATTCGGTGGTGATTCAGTTTAGGCTAGATGTCCTTCAGCTCCTACTGTAAGTGGTGAAGAGACCTACAGGCTCCCCTTGGATCTGGACCCACTCTGGATTTCTTTTGGTGGTTGCTCAGCTCCCCTTACTGTCTACATAGAGAATCTGATGAGAGTGTCTTTTGTCAGCGTTACATATGTGCCTGAAGTGAGTGGTGTCACAGTTCCACATAGCTTTCCTGTATGAAGATTTAGAAGAACTGAGAACATAGAAAATGCTAATTTCCTGCTTATCATATTTAAATTTCCTATCTACCAGATTTAAATTAAGCAAACAGGAATGACTATCTCAAATAATCTAGTTTGTACAGTTCAAACACATTCTTCAACCCAAGAACTGTCACGATAGGACACGAAATAAAGATGCTTGACTCCAGTCAGAAGACAGTAGAAATCAGAAGGCTTTATTTACAATTCATTCAGCCCTTTTATGACATGCTGCATTAAGAAGACAAGTTTTTGGTCCATAGGACTGAGACCTCCCCCACTGGCTAAGTAACAGAAGTAGCAAACACCACCTGTTGTTATGGTGAAGGAGTATTTTTTGCACAAGGTTGTTTTGGGAAAAAGAAAACTGCTGAAAAGTTTCAAGCTCAGAAAATTTTGAGTCCACAAAGACCCAATTCAACAACTTATTTTATTTCCTCACCCTGTTACAATCATTGCAACCATCAATACAATGCAATTATGCTTAACCCAACACAGGACACTAATTCTTTTACTGATACAGTGGGATATTGACTGCCAGAGAATGGGAGTGAAGGTCTATAAAACTAAAGAATGCAAATAACGACTTGTCCTTCAAACGATAATTCTAATTTCTGAAAAATCAAAGAAATACCAACCCTTTCTTTTATCTTTTTGTATCATATCATACAGAAAGAAGTCTTGACATTCTTTGAAATCTGCTCAGAAGCTTCCACATGAATTGTGCAAAAAGAGCTGCAGCTGATACATAAAAAGTCTTTAAAAACAATTTTGCAACTGTGGCTAGATCCATGGGGATTGAATAAGGCAGTCTTCAATTATAGCCCCTCTGAAAAGCTATGGATAGGCAGAATGTTTCCAGAGTTTGGCTAGACCTTGAGAGCTGTTTGTGAAGACAATCCTTTCATGTCTTGTAAATGGGATTTAGCCAGTTACAGACATGAGCTTATACAGTTGCCTGCGTGATCAGAACCAAAGTCCCTGAGTGGTTGATTCTGAAAAGGTTTAACATATGTGCACACTTTGCAGGCAGAGACCTAATATTGAAATAAATACACTTTTGTGAGGTGTAATCTCAAGTTAAGCATGTCCACAAGGTTTTGCAAGAAGAGTCTGATGCTGTGAATATGTGCAGGAAGTCTGTTCAATACTTCTTCAGTTTACTTCAGTCAGAAACCATGTTAAAAAGTCTGTCTGTACTGCTGTAGAATTATACCATTAGCTGTATAAAAAAATAACATTTTCTTGCAAAAAAATTCCTGTTGTTGTAGCAGATTTATTTTCTTTGACAGAAAATGTATTGATCTGATCCTGGGAAAGTGAATGTAGTGCTCAACTGAACAGTTCCTGCCATATAATTTTGATGTTCATAAGGTTGTGTCATATTTCATATGAAAAGACTCTGTCAACTTCCACTGACTGTTGAATCTTAAAATGATTCATCCACACAAATATATTTTTCAGGAAAGCTTCTGCAGCAGAAAACTGATTTCATTGCAAAATAACAATTTAATTAAGCATACATTTATTTTAGAAGTATGTACATCTCTATATATTTTCTCTTTTTTGATTTTTGTGGCTCCTATGGAAATACAATGTTTAACATAACATGGAAAGAGAAATTCATTGGGAATAATGTATTTTGAAAAATAAACTCGTAAAAGCATGTATTTCTGTATTGTAACTTTATTGTTTACTTATAACTAAAGAAATAATGAAAGTTAATGTGTGAAATTCTTATAATTGTCAGTATTTCTCACTTCTGAATCATTCAAACTTTATATTTCTAATAATCTCAGTCTAAGTTTTATCTTCAGATTTTCATTTCAGTGTACCTGAATGTTTTTTCCAGCCAGATTTCCCATATACCAATGTAAAATTTGATTTCTATTCCTGCCTTTTACAATTTCTCTAGCTCTTCATGAGAGGAACCATCCATAATAAAATGGGAGGGGACAGACTGGTTCCACTGGCAGCAAATTAAGCTTTTCCAGTTAGTTTCCTGAAGTCAGAGGTTTGAGCCTCAAGACATAATTACAGGTAAGGATGCCTATGTTGAGGTCGGTGTTAAGCCATTGGCTTCAGTGGGGACACATTTCCTCCTCAAATGTTTAATTTCATTAATGTTTTAAATTATCTGTGTGAATAGATGTATACAGACATACACACACGAGAGGTTCCTCTCACTCATGTTTAATATGGAAGAACGCATGGTATGCTCAAAGTAAGAGTGCATGAAGTGGTGTTCTTTGGTTGTTTTTGTATTTNAAAATTACTGCATATAGAACTCAGGCTTTTCAGGCATAGAATAAACAAAACAAAACAAAACAACAACAAACTAAACCTTTTTTGTAAAGAAAAAGACTTTTCCAGCTTGTCTCTGACTGTGTTGTCAGGACCAGTGTCTCACTTATGTGTGATGTTAAATTTTCCCATGAAGCTTTGATAGGAGCTAAACACAAAAACTTTAATTAATTTCTTAGTCCTAAACCAGCCAGTATTTTAGAAACTTACGGCCATATTTACTATTAAGTGTTACAAAGGTCATTGTTGCATAAAACCCCAATTTCTCTAGAATAGATATATTGCTATTTTAAAATCTTCCTAGCCTTTAAGCTAAGCTTACAATTTTGTGATCTGCTGCATGTCCACAAGTTGTAGTGCTCAATTTGAAAGCTGGGCAGACTGGAGGTGAGTGCAATTCAAATGTGTCAATCCAAATGAGACCAATTTGGAAAATTGTACCTGGAAAAAGCCAAAATCATAGATTAAATCATAGCTCAATTTTGGGAGTGACCTCAAAAATGTAGTCTTGTTTTTATATCTGCTCTTAAAGAACAAAAGAACGCCCAGCACAAGTATTGTACATTACTAAAATATCTTGACATCGTTAAATTTGATTTAAAGTGGTGTAAAGACCTTGAAACAGTCTGATTGACTTCATCTTTGCTGACACTGACACTGAGCTATGGATTTTCAAAATGAAGCACCATAACCTCTGCAAAGCATGAGGACCTGAAAATTTTAGCAGACATTTTCCATAAAAGGTCTGCAGATGGAGACAAAAAATATCCTGTAGGTATTGGTGCACAGATAGTCTAATGCTGCTGCAGTAGCTAGATGAAGCCAGACCCACCACATTGATATGGATTCTAATCAATAATAAGGTAGAGCAGAGAAATATATCCCAATACTGACTGAGCCCTTCACTGCATAATATTTGGTTGCATAATCTTTTGGTTTAGAATCATCTAAATGATTCTTTATCATTTACAGTCAGTCCATGATAAAGAATTTCAGTTCACAGATGCAAAAACCTTTCAATAGAGTGATGCTACAAATTAGACACCTCAGAACCACTGACCTAAAAAAAAGCTACTCCTCCACTAAATGTAACTTTTGAGGTCTCTTCCTTATTTGAGGGCTATTCCTCCATCATCATTCAAATTAATGCTGAGGAAAAGTGCTGTGCTGCCCAAGAGCAAGGCTGTAGCTTTTTGCCGAGTGCAGTTGTTCTAAGCAGCTTGGATATCTTCTGGTCCTGTTGAGTAGTTATATGTTGTTTCCACAGACCTGCTAGGTCATGGATGCTCTTTGAATGTTTTCTTTTATTTTCAGTAGCTAAATCAGTTAAAAGGAGGAATGATATAACACTGTCCTAAGATCACTATTCCAAGTGAGCAATTGCTGCCGCAGTTGCCATAGGGATACTGAATGAATGCAGATGAGGTAGGAGACATCCAGAAGGCTCTGTGAACATGAGTTTCCCTTCAGCAGCCCAGTGTGACCAAAAGATGGGAGATTTCTGCACTTCCATAACGCTGGGCTGAATGGCCATCTGGCTGTCAGTGTGCTCCTCTGGCCAGAGACGTGGTCACCTTGCTCACCATTAAAAGTGGAACTTGGCCTCTTAGGTGATTTTGAAAACATTACCACAAGTTTCCTAGGAGCAATACTTAGAAACAGCTACTTGCTGTGAAGACTAAAATACCACCAATACTGCATTCATAATAAATCCACCACGGAGAAGTGTGGAAGCTGCAAACATATGAGACCAAGTGCTGTATTTGGGGACCGATAGACTCTAATTTTAATAAACTAATATTTGGAGAGGAATAGCTCCTCAACAGAGGAAGGAGCTATTATATAGGAGGTGCTCAACACTATGACACAGACAAACAATCTTTCCATGGATAAGGACTGATAAGTGAGACTGCCTCTCAGTTCAACTTATTGATGACAAGGGGTGAAAGTGGTCAGCTGCGCACACAATAGTGATCATTTTTACAGTAGCTGTGTATTTGCTTCTATTCCAAACAGGACTGAATCAAGGCACTAGTCATTATGAAAATAGCCTGTAAATGTAATGACTTAATTGCCTAAACAGCTTCAGAACACAGTAGTGAACTTACATGATAACTTGGTGACACACACTCGCACTCACAAACTCTACCTTTGGAGCACCATTTGCTCCCCACCTGCTCATGGAAAGAGATGGATCTTATAGCCTTAGGCTCCTCAGATTTATCCTTTCCACTGGAAGCTGCAGAGAAAGACTGATGACATTTATGGTGACAAGAATCAACTCTGCCCTCAGGTGCATATTCACAGTTGTGTGTAAGGTCTGAGTTTAGCACTAAATTATTTGGTTAAAAATACACAAATAAGTACAGACTCAGATTGTACATTTTTTTTGACACGGCTCTTAATTATTACAGCATGGCTAGAGCCTTGGCTATTCTGAATGGATGTATTTCAGTTGTCTCCAGTTAAATTGTAGTGATTTGCTTCAGGTCACTTAGACTATCACCTCAGACCTTCACCCCCCAAATGCAAATTGTGCTAGGAAAATAAACATGCTAGCTGGGTGTAGACTGCAAATTTAATGCTATTTCCAAGTGGTGTTATCCCAAACATTGTGCATTGGATGTATTAACAGAGTAAGATACTCTTGAAAGGATTAATTCTAGATGGTATACCAAAGTTTGAGCCAGGATAATTAATTTGAAATATTGAAAGGTATGAATGGGATTTTATGAGAACAGATGTAAACATTCCCCAACTAAATGGAATGAATTAGCAGCCAAGGGGTAATCAGAAGACATGTGGTTCATTGGTAAATAAGTACACAAAATCTAACATGTCTTGCTCAAGAGTAGACTAGATGGCTGTAGTTTCTATATTCCCACCCACCAAAATACTGTCTGTCCTTCCTATTCACATCACCTCTGAGCTTTAAGCTCTGCAACTTTTAAAATGTTCTCCCCCTCCTCATTTTTAAGTATTTTATGGTATTATTAATACTATGAATTAGTACCTTTCAAAGTTGTCTGATGGAGGTTAATTAATCCCTTTTAAACCACTCAAGACTTAATTGAAATAAACAAACATTATCATATCTATCTTCCAGCTGAAGGACATGAATCACAGAAAAGTTAAGTTGCTTCCAAAGTCATAAAACAAGTCAGTAGGCAAATCAGGAGGAGAGGTAAGCAACCCTGGACTTCTAGACTCCCACTGTAATGATTACATTAGCCTGACTTCCTAGAACCAGTATGTCTGAATGAGATAATTTTATTCAAAACAGTTCTCAATTATATTCACATTTAGCTTGATTCCAGTATTGCTGTAGCCAGTGGAAAAACAGCAGCAGAAGATTTTGGCGCTAATGTATCCTTTCCAGTGAAAGAGAAGACTACTGTGAGACAGTGTGGGTGAAATGATTTTCCTAATGGGGTATTTTTTTTTATGTTAGCAGGTGTTAATATTATAAACTTGCAAGAAAGGCCAGGTGCTGTCTTCCGGTATGATCTCACCTTCCTTGTAAATGAGCCTTGAACATACCTGATTTCTGTGGTCAGGCACACCTCCCTCTGCTGCTCTCTGGAGTATCCAGCCTCACCACGTCCCCAGCCATGGATAACAGACCGATAAGGATGGGTGATACCCTATGCAGGAAGGGTCACTTGACCATTCCTTGCTGTTGCTGCAGACCCTGCCCTGCTTTCCAGTGCTTGGTGACAGTGAAGGGAAGCAGGCAGGCAGACAAGCGTGGAGGAGAGCTGCTGTCACGCATGGGTGGTGATGCAGCTCCTGCCTGGGGACTGATGGAGGGGGAAGGCCCCTGAGATCTGGTGACCCCAGCCAGCAGCAGCCAGGGTATGCTGCAGGTTCTTCAGGGACAGGGGCCTCTGCAGGATTTATGCAGAGTACCTAGCTTCAAACCAACCCTTGGGGCTGCAGAGTAGACTAAAATAACATGGGCAGCAGCTTTCTGAGAGATGCTGAACATACCTTCCATCACCCCAAGGAGTAAAACCATACCGGGGCAGGTCTACCAGGCCTTCCTCCTGCTCTCTCCCTGAGGCAATGGGATAACCATCTGTGTACCACTCTGATACGTCAGCACTAAACACCCAGTTTGGACATGACACGCTTTATCTACCATTCTGTACACAGCCTATTGACACATGACAGTGGCAGCAGGATCTCGGCGATTTTCCTGATTTCTCCTGTTTATTCCTGGTTTCCACTGGCACAAGAGAAATGGATCATGGCTTTTTAGGCAGCTTTTCACAGAGTGACTGGACCAGCAGTGGAAGGAGAAAGAGCTCACATTTAATTTCTGCTTGAAAAACATCAGTGATGAAAAGGCCTTGTGCTAAACTTCTGTGATGGTAGATTTCACCCTGCTGGGAGTAGTCAGACAAGACAATTGAATAACCCTTACTATTAAGAGCAGATTTAAAATATCTTAATCAATGCAATCATATACACAAAAATTTCAGTGTAGCTGTAATCCTCATTAGCACATGACACCATGCCTAATTCCACCTGCAATTACCTGGATAGACCGTGTAATTATGCCACATAATTACTTGTGCATTTTACAAATTAAGTTGTGTGTCTGCAGCTCAAGATGATGTAGCTCTTTCGTGTCAGCCAAAGTCTTCTGGTGCATTTTCCACCATACATGTTCTTGCTATTTAAAAGCAAGGGCCAGAAGTTGAAAAAAGTCAACCAAGAGTGCAAGAAAAAAATAAAACATTTTGGTTTAGGCAGAAAATTTTGCTTTAGGAAGTTAGGATCAATTGATGGAATTTATTGACAGAAGCTTGTTTAGAACATGTAAACTATTATAAATTAAACCTGTTTTGCTTGGTATCGATCAAACTTCTTAATACGCTCTAGGCTCTCTCTGAAGGCATAAAGAGATGAACAAATAGGAAATTCCCAGGCAGGAAATGATGCCAGGCCATGTTCTCAACTGTATCTAAATCTACTCAGTGCAGCAAATAGCAGGAATTACACTGGTGTCAGTTATAATTCCCAAATACATTGTGATAATCTGTTTCAGTCTCCACATAGGTTTACAATATAGACCTTATCATAGTTTACATTATGGAAAAGCAAGACTACCTCTAGAAGCCAGCTGTGTCAACTCTGGCTGCTGGACTCCTGCCCAAATTGTAAGGGCAGAGCACAGATATCACCCATAAAGACAAAGGGCCTGATAGGCCATTGCCTTGTATCTTACCCTGCCCTCTAATTGTATTTGTTCAAACAGAAGCAGGTATAAAATGCCACAGGTCTGATTGCACTGGTCTGCAGTCCCATGTGGGGAGTGGGAGGAGTGTCAGGAGTGTCTTACAACTGACTGATGTTGCATTCATTTGTCAAAAAAAAGAAAGAAAAAAAAAGGATCTCAAAGAGAACTATATTAAAAATATATTTCATATGACCTCATTCAAAGCATTTTATTCTGGGTTCTGGGTTAGGATCTTTTAATCATTTTATTGTTTCCTCAACAAGAAGAAAGCAGTTTTATAACAAAAGCAGTTAGAGAAAAGAATTTTGTTGGAATAAAACCTGCGAAGAAGAAATGCAGTCATTCAGTAATGCAGAGAAACAAAGTCAAATTCACACCATGTTTTCCTCATCCCAAATACAAGGTATGTGCCAAAACAAATTTAGGTGATTAATATGCTTACCAGTAGTGCCAGGTCAGCTTTATTTTTAGTAAGTAACATAGCCCTTAAGTTGCTACAAAACAAAGCCCATTGCAGTGTGTGCAAGCTCAGCCCTAAACACATGGGACAATAGGTAAGGTAAATGGAGAGGGAAGCCACCTACAGAGCTCTAATCCCAACCACTGGCTCAGCCTTTAGAAAATCACGCAGTTCTAATGTGTGCACTTTCCCTGGAAGGTGTGAGTAGCCCAGTTGTTCCTTGTGTATCTTCTGATGGTTGCAGGTAGCTGCATCTTGCTCTCTGTGGGGGGCAAGGATATTTGGAAAAGATAAAGAGAGAAAATATACAAAGGAAATGCCCAGACACAGGAATTGCAATACATTGTCTATATAGTGTGACAGTTAATGCCAGTCTAGAAATCTTAATATTTGGCTTTGTGTATGAGCTCTTGGTAGCCCATTAAAGAATGAAGCAAGGTGAACCACCATCATCAGTTTTCTCTTGGGTGCTAAATCAGACCAGAGTCAGCTGAACCCAAAACTTCATTCATTAAAAGGACATTGTGGGAGTCTTAACCCCACTGCTAGTCAGTACATTCTCAAAAATATTGGTAACATATTTGTAGAGACATAAAAATCTAAGGCAAACTATTTTGCCATTTTTTGTGAACATCTATTTATAATTACACTTCAGAATTCCTGAGCAATTTTGCTCCTATTTTAGATTACAATTTCCTTTTTTTTTTTTAATAGCCAAGGCTGATATTTAAAAAGGTGTTTTAAGTGTTTACTCTTTAAACAGTTTTAAAAACATATCCAAGGTCCTGTTTTTTCCTGTAGAAATAAGAGTTTAAAATATTGTACTGGATAAAGTTTACAATGAAATCTCCTGTCACTAAATCTGTGGCAAAGTGACAAGATCTATTTCATGCAGTAATTTAAATTTGTAGATCTCAAAGCCCTTGAGGAAAGGGGCTGTAATCATCAACACTGATGATCACTCCTGATGAGGAACCTCAGGATATAAAGGGATTCAGTGAAGGTCATCCAGCACACCAAAACCTGAACTGCACCCTGCTCTCCTTGGAGCTAGGCCAGCACTGGATCCCATGGGTGCTGCTGTGCTGCTGCTTTCACAAGTTGATATATATTTTTTTTTGCTTCAGGTAGTTTGGACCTAGGAGTGCAGCATTCAGCCAGAGTGCATGCACATCCTCCCCACCCTGGCCCATGCTGTCTTTTTTTCTCTCCTCCCACATTTATTGTGTCTGTGATAATTTTTTTTTAATAAGGATTTGCTGAAAGCAGTGATTGATAATGGGAAAGTACTCCAAAGGCTGTAATAAACCAAAGCCATCATTTGGGTTTAACTGATGTATTCATCACCTTGATTTGCATAAAAATCCTTCTGTTCTTTCAGCTCTCTTCTATCATGAGCAAACAGGTCATAACATCTGCTTCATAAACGTATCACTTTACCAGATAATTTTCCTTCTCTCATCTTCCTCCTGAAAGGTTGCTCCAGAGCCTTTCTGATGCAGGAAGTAGAAACTGGCTGTTGTCAGCTTACTCACAGCTGACGAAGTCCCAAACTAGACCATGTTTTTCCATGCTAGCATTGCCCTTTGGGTTAAACATGCTCCTAAGCTTTATATATCTCTGAGTGTAAGCTCCCCACAAACCTAGGTTTGCTATACTGAGCAAGAGAAGCTATACAGTGCATTATTCTAATGAATGCAGGGCAAAAAACAAACTTCCTTCTGCTCCCCTTATCTCTTACTAAACACTATTCAGATGGCTTAAGTAAGATAGACACTGTGTAGTGGCTCTTGACTCTGTCGTGCTGTGCATGGACTGCTTAGATCTCCATGGGAGATGGAAAAAGGGAGATCCTGCAGGAGTTTGAGATTACCATGATTGTCATCCTACTCTGATTAGGATTTTTTCAGGCTGAATCAGTGTCCTTCCTCTACCACTGTGACACAGGCATGGATCCCTGTCTCCCCTGGATTGCCCTCGTTGGGTCCTCACAGTAGTTAAATGCCACAGTCCCCTTTATATGCTGCTCACTGGAGGCTTTCTGAAGCTAACTTGGAGATCTGCTACCTTGAGACATGCTCCAGATTCATTCTGAGAATACTTTCCAGTCATTTCTCTCTCCTTTTTCTCTGGATGACTTAGGAGCCTGTGCAGCTCTCTGCTGTGGCATTTGTTACAAATTCAATATATCTAATACACAGTATTTTCTTTGAGAAATTTGCTTTTGAACTTACTTGTTTTCTTCAATGCCTTTGATGGATTTCTAGCTCTCACTGTCATGTGCTAAGATAGAGGTAACTTTTGCACTGAGTATCTGCAGTTCTGCATTGGAGAGCTGTATATTTTTTCCTGACCAAATTTTCTGTAAGCAGGTGAATGTATCTCCCTTATTTCTTATTCCACTGGACATTTCCTTGACATTGCAATGCTGATGATTTGATTTACTTCTTGTATTCCTTCTGCCTTCTAACAGCATGTCAGAGTCGCAAGGGGAGGAGTCTCCAATCTGCTCTTTGAAACAACTGGCTATTCACCTCATGGTGTTGCTGAGCTCTCCTCCTATCTCCTTTGTAGACTCTTTGGACTCCACCATCAATTCAGTTTGGATACTGAAAAACACAAGTATTGAACTATAGAGTCCATGACTATATGAGCTCTGCCCCAGCAAATTGTTATGAAGCTACAGATAAACAGAACATTTTGCTAAATTAGGATTTACCTAAAGAGAAATTCAGGATTCACAAAATGATGAATCACAGGGAAACATAGATAGACCTGCCTTCTATTCCTCTGCCTAAAGAGGCTGGGAATTATTAAAGAACAATTGTATTTTAGATTGGAAGACAAACTTTCCAGCATAAATTTCTCACACCTAGTATACAAATCCAAGCCAGCATTTGTCTAACTAACCCAAAATGACATCCCTGGTAGAAGATGAGCTTTTACTCTTTCTTTTCAATGTGTTGTTTAGCACCATTACTAAGAGGAAGAATGAAAAGGAAAAAAAGGGAAAAAGGAAAAACACATGTAATTTCAAAAATACCTCAAATAATCAAAAGATACATGTTGCTCTTAACAGTAAAGAATATTTGGGGATGAATAAAAAGAGTTTCTGGAAAACCACACTACTGTTATGACAAGGCTATCAATCCAAGGTAGGACCTATCTATATTATAAAGATAACTGTGGTGTAGGTATCTCACCTGCAGGTATCCAGAGCTTAACAAGCCATTCCAGGCTTCCTCTGGGTCCACAGAAGGCAAAACAAGCACACTGAGGCTGTGATTCATTGCATCTACTGTAGGTCTAAAATAGGTGATATAAATCCCATCTTGTAAGTACTTGATTCCTTCCACGGACTGTAAAGAAACTCTAGTCTAGATGTAGGTATCTATACCTTGTAGGCCTTTGAAGATACACAAAATAGGTGTCAGATCTGACTCAAGTGTGTTTAAGTACAAGGATATTCAAAAAGAAAATCTGGGGGCAAGAAAAGCAATCAAATATAGGCAAGAAACGTTAGGGCAGGTAACTGAAGGCACTATCAGGTTGATCACAGATTAATCAGAAAAGACACATAAATTGCAAGGCTTGGACCATCTGACTGTACAAAATGAGTATGACAGAGGTACTAAAAAGACAGAAGAACAGTGTTAGTAAGAGACTGCAAAATGAGCATCTCCCTAATTTAGGCCATGTTCATACATTCCTTCATACCTGCAGCCATACTTTTACTTCGTTATTATTATTTTTGGCAAGAATTAGCTAAACTCTGAATTTGATCCTTTAGGACAAAATTTTGCATCTTCACTGAATCCACAGAGTGTCTTCTGCTGATCCAATGCAAGTTAAACCACCTCACATCTAGATGGATTTAAAATGTTCTGCTGTCAGTGAAGGTACAGTTTTTGATCTGTCTAAATTCCCCATGGTCAATTTTTGCTTGACATTGGTTCTTTTCTCATTTATTCTCCAAAAGTGGTTCTGCTTCTCTAAGGGTGGTGGCACCAGAGAGGTCCCTTTGGAAGAGAGACCAGTGAGAAGCTGTTGAGGTATGTGTCACATGGTCATAGAGCTCACCACCGAATTTAGCCCCCAGTCTGAAAAAATCAATGGGTTATTAATTAGGAAACTGTCTTGCAATTTACTACCTCATAGAAAATAACCTTATCAGGACTCTGAAAATGTTAATGCAAACTACCAGATTGTTTTTAAATGTCTTCAGATCATCTGCACAGATGTCATGTAACATACATGTACAGGGAAGCTTGAATTTATCTTCAGAGATTTAACTTGTCTTTCCCCAAAAAGTAAAAGTAGTCACAATAGATTTTCTTCCAGAAAAGTAATTAAGTCAGTCTTAATTTGTGTTTCAGTTTGGACTGATGGCTGTTTACTGCGTGTTCTTCTCTATAAAACCTCTCAAAGAGTTTCATAGTTCCAGAACGGCTTTTTTCATTGACACCCATTTTCCCAGAGTACTCTTTTCTTCATGATTTGGCTACTGTTTTAGATAATTCATTTTTATTGACAGTGAAACTACTCCATTTGTTTGACTTTTTCAAACATTAGCTACTATATATGTTGTTTAAACTGTCAAGGTTTCCTCATATCCTCATGAAATCATCCCATTCATCTCTCTAGGAAAAGGCAAGTCAGATCTGGCATTTGTTGCTCCCAAGGAGAAAAAGAGGAGAAATGGTATCACCTCCTCACTAGAATTTCTCTTTCGGACTTACAGCTGTCACTGCTGAGGACTCAGGGAGGATGGGCAAGGGCAACCACCCTTCATGTCATTGTCCCAAGGCTTCTTACAGAAAAATTATGATGTAACCTTTAATCAAAAATTATTTCTTACCAGTCTTTTCAACAATTCACCACTGAAATACAACAGAACACCGTCAAGTTTTGGGCATCTTCTAGAGCATTTGTGAATCAAGGATTTCCAGTGGAAAAGCAAGGCATGCTGAGGATGTGGGATAAGCAGCCAGTGACAACAGATGAATGTCTGTGATTTCGGGGGATGGGATTTGGTGTCCACAATGTTTCTCTATTTCTCAAACTCAAACCTCTAGCTGGAATCCAGAAAAATGGATCTGGCTCTCCAGGGAAGGCAGAAGAACAGCTTTAGAAAACAGGCTAGGATCATCAGCTGTAGATGCCAATGATTTTTTTCTTATACTTTCCAATATCCTTGTTCATGAGGCCACCACAAGCTCCTATTAGGCACAGACCAATGGGCATGGGACAATTAATTAAGAGTGTCAGAAAGTTCATCTCATCTCATTTAACAACCACTCTGATCACCACACATAGCTTTCTACTGGGGAAAGGCTGTAAATTATTAAAAATTAAGAAAACAGTTGAGTTTTGAGGTTTTATCACTAGAAATTAGATTGCATTTTTCTTTAGTTAAAAGTTACTGAAAATAATAATTGGTTTTGTGTTGCTCAGACAGTTACTATCAAGAGAATTGTTTCTTGCAGATAAGGCATCAATTAGTTGAAGACTCTTGCTCTTTTTAAATCAGCAACTGATAAGCATTATTAGATGGAGAATTAGAGGAAGCCTTAAAGATATGATCTACATCCTGTGCACCTGTGCCTAAGCCAAATGGAGAAAATTTTAAAAAATACGAAGAAAAGAATGTACACAATGAGAAATAAGGTCCATACTTTTTTACTCTCTGTTTTATGTCTCTGTAATCTTGATTAGTACTCAGTCTGAGGGACTAGAGCTACCGTGGTTCCTCTTGCGTTTTCTGTATTTTTTTCTGTTCTCCACATGAAAAGGATGCACTGGAAATGCAAGCCTGGATCTACATTTCAGGCAAATTAACATAGCTCACTGAAATCAACAGACCTACAATACTCTAAGCTGCTAAGGATCTTTTCCTACACGTTATTTATACATTTTCAGGATGGGCATAATATCTTTGTTCCTATTAAAGTGTAGAGTTCATCATAGCACTAATCTCTAAGACACAGGCCTGCCTATCTTCTGTGATAAAGGAATTACATTTCTTCTCTTGTGATGATAAAAATCTACTATTCCAGGGAAGATGACTTGATGGAACCTAAATAAATTGATCATACCCTACTCCATGGTAGGAATTGCAGAGATGTGACTGCTGACTTAACCAGCAAAAGAGATCTCTGGTGTTATTGCAGTTAAGACAGCAAGACTCTGCTGGTGCCAATCACAGGTGGATAGTGTTGACTTTATGATGTGTGTGTGGCATTGACCCTGGCTGGATGCCAGATGCCCACCAAAGCATATCACTCCCCTCCTGGACAAGGGAGAGAAAATAAAAGGAAAGGCTCATGGGTCGAGATACATACAGGGGAAGATCACTCACCTCTTACCCTCATGGGCAAAACAGACTTGACTTGGGGAAAATCAAATCTTAAGATTTTCCTTCCCCCTACCCTTCCCTTCTTCCCAGCCTCAACTTCATTCTCGATTTTCTATACCTTTAGTTCCCCCTCTACCAAAACATTTCTCCACAAACCCAATACAATGACAAGAAAAAAAAAAAATTACACGTTTGTTACTGTTATTGTGGCCATGAAAAATGTGTGGATCAAGTACAGGATACCAATAAATTGCCACAATATATATTGCAAAAAAATTTAATGATTTCCAGTAGGTAGAGTTCAGCCCTGTCACAAGATTTAACCCAGTCCACTGTTTGCTCCTGCTTTTTCCTGAAGCCTGTCAAACATGGAGAGGAAACAAACAATGTTCCCAGCTCAGAGGTTTGGTATCTCTCAGCTTTCTGCTTTCTACCCTCTTTTTCAGGGACCTCAAACTGTACTAACAAGACATAGATATGTTAAGTGACCAAAACAGAGGCGTTCCCTTATTGATGTGGTTGACTGTGGAGCTATGCCAAGTTGCTTGTTGGAGGCTGTATGACATGCTTCTCAAGTGTTGGGAAAGTATGGGATCAGGAACACAGGACAGACATTTCTGCTTATTTGATGGAAGAGGGAGGTACGGTCTGTTGAGGTCAAAAGGTTGAATAATTTTGGTGCAAAGAAGTGGCTGTCAGGCAGTGGCTTTCAGGCATCATTGTGCCTTAAAACTGGGACTAAGAGCAAAGTATAAATTGCCTGCAGCACATCAACCTACTCAGCAGTTTTACCCATGGCCAAGTCACAGGTCTCTGGCTTAACCAGCGAATATTCAGTAAAAAAAAACCAGTAAATATTCAGCCTCTTTTGAAGAGATTGTGAACATAATGTATGAAATTATCACTTTTCAAATAAATATTTATTTATTTTTAGGCTCCTGAGTGCACTTTCTCTTTTTATTGATATTACTTCACACTTCTAATGCTGAAATATTTCCAGCTGTAATTACGAAGTGGAACATTTCTTTGTTGTTTCTGTTTGAGTTTTATGGTCTGGATAGCATTTAGCCATAGTGAGTGTCTGCCATTTCTATTCATTATTTACTGTTTATGTTACAACAGGAGAGTGTGAGAACTGGACAGCCAATACATCAGATGGATTTGCCAGAAGTGCGCGTAAAAAGCTTCGCTCCAGGCGATTGTTGAGGATTTCTCCAAGTCATCGCTGCCAGGAGCGAAGTCAGGATCCCCGAGTGCACAGTGCAAGCTGCCATGGATAGAGCCACATCGTTGGGCAGGGAGGTGAAAGCAACAGCAACAGGGTGGCTGCCAGAAAGGTGGAGGAAGAGGGAGTCTAAAACAACTTAGGGTTTTCTTGATAAAGCATACTTTGAAAAAATAGTCAGAAATGTTGCTTTGCCCTGCAGGGCAATCCTGAGGGACAGCCATGGAAAAGGGACTTGGAGAAGGCAACACAGGTAAATTGTTTTGCCTGGCATGCACCTGCCTTTACCACTAGAAATGGGAATAAAATGTATCTCCTCATATTCCTAACTCAGCACATTACTCAATGACACTGTCCTATTTGCTCAGCTTTCCAAAATGGCTGTGCTCACCCTGCCGTCCCCAGCCCCCAGTGAAGTAACAAGCCACCTACAATATTTTTTCTGCCCTAGTTTCTTAAAAAATAAAAAAAATCACAACACCGCCAACCACTTTTGCACAGCAGTCTCGGTCGTCTTTCACTACGCTGGTCCATCCACCCTGTTATTTAAGTTCTCCCTGAAAAAAATCCCACCACTTTCTTCCACAGTGCCCACACAAAGTGAGTCAATGTTCTTTTCCATTCATCCTGGAGAGACCAGGATTGCATCCAACACATTTTCTCGAAAAAAAAAAAGACAAAAAGGAAGAAGCATGGGTAAAACCACCAGGACATTCATATAAATCAGCTGAATAGTTGCACAACTGTGCTTCTACAACCCTTAATCTTCCTCATTCCCACTCCCCCTACTATCAAACATACCATGTGGACGCAGGTGGTAGCTATTAACTTAGTGCATAACAGAATATTTAAAAACCCAAACATAGTAGCAACTTTTTCCCCACATGATTATGCTTTTCTTTCCAACATGGGTTACCCAGTTAGAGTAAGAAAGTTCCCCTCTCCACTCCTATAGAAGTCTATGTCCTGGGTGGTGGTTCCATCTCTGCACAGCTGTCAGAGTACAAGTCTCAAGGGCTCAGACAACAATACAAAAGCTTAATTTCTGTGATACAGATCTCATTTGTTTCTGTATTGTGCTTTCTGGATGTTGCATGTCAGCAAGTTTCAGACCTCAGCCAGACTTTAACAGCCCTGGTGCATCTTCATGGGGTTTCTGAAAGGTAGAAACAACAGTTATCCCTATTTTACACCTAGGATGTTTTTGTGCCTCTTCCTTCAGAAGATTAGAAGAAAAAGCAGGACCATCTTTGAAACATGGCATGGGAAGACTGAGGGGGAGCTTCTGTGAGCCCCAGGGCCGGTGCTCCATGGTTGGCAGCAGGATGACGGCTGGGGGGAGCATCTCTGTGGAGTATGACCTGCTTGGTGTCATGGCTCCAGGTGGGGGAAAGGCATCTGTGCTGTGCCCATCACAAGCAGGGATCTTGGCAGGTACCTTGGCAGGTACCTTTTGGCACACTACACCTCTCTAACCTCCTCAGCACAGAGCTGCATTTCTGAAAAAAAGCCCCAGAACAAAACAAAACAAACCACACCCAAACCACACCTGTTTATTTATAAGCTGTTTATTTATAAGTTTCTAAAATATATGGATTTTAGGTACCCAACTTTTCTTATAAAATACATTCAGATAAAAAAGAATGGTAGTGTAAACAAGGAGATTCAAAGCAGGCTGTTTTCCATCAGACTGTTCAGAAAAGTTACAATCTGTTAAATTCTGCAAAACCCTTTCTGTAGAAAGCCCCTGTGAAGATGGGGCTTCTTCCAGTTTCTGAGTAATTATGGTTGGTAATACATTTTCAACTTCTTTGAAATTAAGTTAAATTGTACAAGTGATTTCAATGAGACCGGGATTTGGACTCATGGTTTGGACAGCACTGGTTTTGACAGACATAGCTTTCCTGGTATTCCAAGAACAGTGTTGTTGTTGAGGTTTTCACAATTCAGAATAATATAATGCCAATTGTTCAAAAAAAGCTTAAAGCTGAAAATAATTTGCTATTTTTAAAACAAGTACTCTGACCCCTTGCCTTTTGTATTAAGTCACAAAGCCAAAATAAATGTGAACCATTCTTCTCCCGTCAATAGTTAGACAAACTGTATCTGAATATGCTCAAAGTTATATCAAGGCACAAGATATGCTCAGGAAAACACAGAATGCAAAAATGTTATGTTAACTGATAATTTCTGCAGTTAAGAACATATTGCTAGATTTTCAGAGATAACATGCATGTGTTAAAGGAATTGATGTGCCACTGCTCTGTAAAAGTTCACCTCTGTGTAGAGGACCCCATGAAACACCTCTGAATTGTGTTTTAAGGATGAAGTCTTGCAGATGTCTCCTACTGAGCAGGAAGGAAGATTTCATCCTCTCCCAGAAGAGACTTTAGGAGTGATCACCAATAAAAGAGTGAGAAAGCTCCCTTTACATAGTATCTAGACCTACAGCAAGCCAGGGAAGAAAGGGTTTAAGAGTAAACAGGTCAGGTTTTATTTCCTCTGAACTGCCAGCTGGCTTCACCCACTGGAGTACTCTGAGCTTTGCACTGGATCTGTACATTGGGTTAGCACTGAAGTGTGAGTGAATCACAGGGAAATGATAAGCCACAACTTTAAAACAGAAGGAAGGAGTCCTGCCAAACAGGAATAATTGGCTGCAGGCATGAGCTTTCCCCAGTCTCCGGTTCATTCATTTCTGCAGAATGGCTCTACAAAAGCGTCAACATAAATTTGACATTCTTATGGAAAACCACCTCTAGGTGGAAGTGTTGACCCTGCAGACAGAGATGAGATCATAAATATCTATGTGGCAGGAGGGATGGCAACATTTTTTTTTTAACTACTTCCTCTGATATTTTGCTTGCAACTGTAATTAGATGAGGTGCCTTGAGATTTATACACCTGTGAGCAGGTTGCAAAGCTCATAGGAGCCAGGAATTTGTTTCTCTCTGGGCCCTGATCCAGTGACTATGGTTCAAAGAAGCACTTCAAAGGACATTAGCCTGGGTGAATGCAGCAGCAAAGGTGCATTTTTGGTTTTAAACACATGCTTATGTGCAGTCTTCAGACTCTGTGCATGCCATCTTGACAATGTTTTGATTGACATTGCAGCCTAAACTGCTTCTTGGCTTACTCAGTGCCACAGAAAGTGTTGATTTTAACTGGACAAAACAAGAGCATTGTTGCTACTTTCTCTTTCCCTCCTTAGAGAGCAAATATGGAGTCAGGAACTCCTGACTCCATATTTGAGTAAGACACTCAAAGGATGAGTCCTGTACTTCAACTACTGCATATTTTAAGTGCTATGTAAGACTAGCATATACTAGTTTCTATTACTGCCTTGTAGAGTGAAGGTGTGATTCAGAAGGGACCAGAAACCATCCTTCTCAGACTGATTTCTGCACAGTTCTGAGAGTAAGACAGACTGTTCAGTTCACTTTTCCAGATGGTTGTTGCACTTCTTCCTTTCTTTTCAGATGCCCCAGCTGCCCCTTGCCCTCTTAATGCTTTAATAATAGTAAACAATTTCAGAGAGGTTTCATTTTCTTTATTTATCTTTCTGTTTCTGTTTTATACTGAAACCTGATAAGGGCTTCTTTTGGGTCAGGCCAATATTTTCATAAACAGCTAAATGACACTGGAGTACAGCTAAGCACAATTTTTCAACAGATGTGTTTTATTTACTGTCAAACCCATTGTTTATATCAACTGAACATGTCTCACTGACCATTTGTCATACAGCAGAGAGTCTGGAAGGGAGGTAAGACTATTGCTGGCAAATCTTAGAGCTCTGTGGTCATAGCTTGTACCTACCTACAGGGACAGTGGTTAAACTCCTCATTCTACCTGAGTGAATTTGCTTGTGTCTCTCACCCATCTGATGAGTGCCATAAATGCTGTACTACCAGGGACCCTAAATGCAGCCTTAGTGATCACTGCTTGTAGCTCTGTTCCTCACTGTCTGAAATAATCCTTCAAATTGGAGAGCAAGGTTAAGCTGAGAGCAAGGTTAAGCTGAAAGTGAAATACCGATAGAATAACTCTGGATGTGAGTTCATGGCCAGGTAGTAAAGCTTGTGCTGAATGCTTTGAGCATTGCCTGAGCCTCTAGGAAGGGCTGTGCCATTAATGCAGCACCTAGGCAGTGCATCCACCAGCATAGTTACTCCTCACTAGTTTCCAGTAAAAGACTGTTTAGTTTTCTTATCATCACCATCAGGTTGTGCCTTCAAGCAAGTTTTCCAGATGCCATTGAATTGTGACTTGTAAAGGTGTTTATGTGCATGGGAACAACCAAGTGAATGAGAGAACTGACTTCCATCTGCACTGGAATGAGACCTTAATTAATCCAGGCATAAACCACTATAAGTAATTTGTTCTTTGGAGGGAAGTGGCCAAAAGAGGAAGAGAGGGAGCTAAGCCAGAAAGTAGATATTCTCAGAGACCGGTCAGTTCTTTAAAGAGAAATGGGAGTTGCTGGACCCAAAAGAAATATTTTTTATCCCATTGGTAAAGGAGGATATATCATGTTTATGTATTTGTTATCTTTATATCTATGCTTATGTATACACAGATAAGCGTGTAAGTGTATTCACTGTATCTCTCTCCCTCTAGATCTGCACAAACATAAAGCTTATTTCCTTAGTCAATATAAGCCCAGATCTATTACAAAGCCTCAGCCATTTCCTTAACACCTTTATACTTTCCATGATGATGTACCCAGCTGTTATGGTTTGTGGGACATGGAGATTGTGTTACTTGGCTGAGCTCAGCTCTCTCTGCCAGAAGAAACAAGGAAGGTTCACTTTTGGTGAACTCCACATGCCAGCTTCTCCCACTGCATTTCTCACTGAGATTTCCCACCGGTCCTGTTAGACCCAAATGTGGATGCCTCGTGCAAGAATGGAGCTGGGAAAAAAATTTACCACCTTCACCATAGAGAAAACTCAGAATGTTTAATATATGCCCTTATTTCGAAGTTAAGAACTAGATGACCAGCAGAAAAATAAGGTTCTTCTTAATAATGGGTTGTGTATGTAACCTTTCCTTCCAGGCACAAGCCTTTGCACTCTGTTTTATACAAAACATATAATTTTTTCATAATCTTTTCAAGTATCAAGTACAAGGAAATGGCTTTTTGTTCGGGGTAGCTCACTGATTGATTATGTGTTCATACAGGGTCAAAGTCTCATCTTCTTTATGCCACTGTAAACTGCATGAACTGCCACAATCTTTATAGAGGAATTTCACTTTACTGTTAATCTTTGTTATCATTTAAGTATTTGAAGTAGTCATCACAGATTTCTTGTAGTTAGTCTGGAAATTTCAATCTTTTTTTTTATTTTATTTTTTTTTCTATCTGGTTAGCTAAATGATCAAGCAAGAAGCTCAAAGATGCAGCTGCACACTTGGGTTTGTGCTTTGGATTCCAGCGCCTTTTTGCACCCTCTCTTTATTAGGGAAAAAAAAATCTAAATGGCAGAGCACTGTATCCTGCAAGCATTTCATTCCACCCACACAGTTCTTTTTCTTTAAAACAGTGGCTTATTCCCAACTGGAAAGGCAGCAGTCTAGCTAGAAGACAGGTTATGTTCAAGAGAGAAAGGAAGGAGGTAGCTGAATCATAGCAATTTAACTCCGGCTGGGTAGATGTAAATCCAGCCACTGGCTGCTGCTATCACAAGCATAGTATGATTTTGGATACAGGGAATGGCATATTGTTCTGGGTAATGAAGGCTAGAGGTCAGAGCAGGTTATGCATTTGCCTCTATTGCTTGCACTCCAGCAGGTGCAATATTCATTGCCTCTGTTCTGCGCACAGCCATCTCTAGCATTACTAATGAAATGTCAAATCGTATTTTTATTTACTTCCTTTCTTCATCACCTGCAAATAGCCACATTGACAACCCCCAAACCAATCATTTGCGGGTTTCTAAGGATGCCATCAGTAAAAGTCAGTCATCAGTAAGGAGCAATGCTTTCTGGAAATAAAATAAATAGGTTCATTTAAGGCTTTTCATAAAACAAATGTTGCAACAAAATTAATTTGTCCAGCATTAGTCATCACCCTTTCAGCGTGTTAATACTGTTTCTTCTGGAAGAAACCAGATTTCTGAGGGGTTGAAAATATCCTCTGTTACACTCAGCACTCACAAAGGGCAGAAAACGCACACTTCTGAGTGTGTCATATTAACATGCTTCACTGTCCTGCATGTCCAAGTCATGCTGGCTGGTTTTGGTCATAGGCCAGTTGTTATTATTTTCCCATGAGTAGCTACTTATACCTGCTGTCTTGTCAAAATCTTTGCCTGAACGGGCAGGAGGATAGCTCTTTTTTTGTCTTGATTTGCCCCAGAACGACACGGCTTCTAAGGAACATAAGCATCTAAGAAGAATGGTCTCTTTAAGAATGTGGTAGAGCCCCCCATCACTGGAGTTTTTCAAGATGTGATAGCTCAGAGTGCTAGATAATGCTGTTTATGCTCCCTTTCCCTCAAAAGATTGGGCCAGATGACCTTTCAAGGTCCCTTCCAACTTGGGCTGTTCTGTAATTCTGTGATTCTGTGATTTGGTTGGAGTGTATCATTGCACCAGAAACCTTCCAAGAGAAGCAGTATTTGGTCAGTTTTGTACCCAGACTAGGTTTCTCGTGTGATGCAGGCTGTGCTAATGTAGGTGTGGAAGTGGATAAATGGAGGAATCTTCTCTAGGCTCATCCCATCCAACTCCTTCCTTCTGTTCATTTCCTCTGGAGTTTGACTTTTGCTTTTCATGCTGAGAGGTTTTTAGGGAAGGGTGCGTTTTTATTGCAGAGAGTTGCTTGGGAGGCAGAAATTGCTGGTTTAGGGCTCTTGGTTACTCCACGAGAGCACTAGGTTTGTGCTGTCTGTGGGCAGCAGTGAACTCACCAGTAGTTATCTTCAGTAGCAGAGACATGTTCTTCTCGACATTGAATGGCCTCAGATGTCCTCATGGGGATGGAAGTTTACTTGGAACTCTTGGGTAGGACATGTTGCTGTTTTCCCCATCATTTTGCCGCTGAATGTAAATTTTCCAACAGACAGATGACAATGGGTGGTGTTTGGGGCTCTTGTTTCCTTTGCAGATATGGGACATGAGAAAGGCAATGTTTTCTCCCAGGATGAAAGCAATCTGTCTGTGCCTACAGGTCTCCCTTTGATTACAATTAATTAATCACAAGTACATGTTAGAATTGTGCCAAGAATGCTCTGATCAGAGAAGCACCCAGTCAAAGGACAGGCACATGGAGAGAATTTAGAGGAAAGCCAGGCATTATGTTACACTTTGTGGAGGAGCTGTTGCAAGAGCAAATAATATTTTGATCTTTTCAGGGGGCATATTTTTGGAAGCCTACAGAGAATGTCCACCAGGATTAGAAAAGTGCTTCATAGTTTCTGCTGAAACCCAGCTTTTTTTCCTCACAGCTTTTTTTCAACACCTGTTGTTTTTCCAACCTTTGCCAATCTAGCTCCTGCTCAGAATTAATGTGGTAGGTAGGAGAGAAGCAACAACTTTCTGTCAAGGTGTGCTGAGGAAGTTCACCTCAGTTATATTTCAAAGTGTCTCAAACTTTTGAATGAAATACTGGTTCCTTAAAGGTGTTTAGACACATCTCTGGTTGTTTCTTTTTTTATTCTATCCAAGAACATGTAGAACATGGATGATGTTGGACACCTGTATTCCTCTGGCCTTTCAGTTTCTCTGTCCTGGAAATACAGTTTTGCTAGGTGGACACTTGAGGAAGGGGAAGCAAAACTTTGATTTATAACCCACTTTGTTGTGATTGTTTGGAAAAAGACAGTTTGAGGCTTGCCTACAGCTCCTGCTCAAAAGCAGTGTGTTCTCTTCTCTGAGATCAAAGCATTAGTCTCAGAGTTGATAATTTTAAATTTAATCCTGTAAGGGCTTTAAAGGTTCATATAGATTATCTGTATGTCCTTTCAGGTACAGAATTTCATGATCATTGACCTACACTGCCTTCAAAATCACTATGCTGTTCCTCAGCATTGCAGAGACATTTCATGAGCTGACTTGTCCTCTGATTGGCACATCACAGGTTTGCTTAGGAAGAGACTTAACTAAGTAGAGACTTAAGCACCTATGCCCACTTATGCAGTCCCATAACTGCCCAGGATTGCTCTGAGCACCTGTCCTGGAAAGTTAACAGTAACAGCAAACTTTCTCACTAACTCCCTGAGAATCTTACTTCTGAACATGGAAACTCTTCTTCTAAGAAGTACTGGGAAAGGTCATGGTGTGCTTTTTAGAGGGAAAGAAGTGTCAGTAATCTGATATTCAGCAAGTTGAAATTTCTGTGGAAATGTGACACCTAAAATACATTCCATGGTGCTTCAAGACATTTTTCTTCCAATGATTTTACTCTAATAAATTTCAGGCTCTGGATCCTAGCACATTAAGTAGTGTTACTAAGAAGAAACACAATATGAAGCATTGACATACCTGCCAAAGGCTTATTTACTGTGGAAGTTCCTGCATCTGTGTGCTCAGATTCTTCCAAAATCTGGATCCTCTTTGTGCAGACCTCAAGGCTTTATTGATGGACTGCAGCTGACCTGCTAGCTCACAGAGACAATCAGCATCAATGTCTACAATGCACTTGCTCCCCTTTGAGAGGTGTCTTGCCTAAAGCTTTAAAAACTGAACAAGTGACCTCAACCGACCCTACTTGCTCCAAGTCAGAAGTTTCATGTCCTACATGTCCCATGGATGGAAAATTAAATAGAATGATGAAATATTAGAGTGATGACCTTTTCGTGACAGAAATACTAAAGTTTGAAGTTGGTCTTTTTCTATAATCAGAGGACCAGGATTAATTTCAAAATCTCATATTAAAGGGAATATCAGTGTTTGAGACCAGATTTAAATCTTCTGGTTATCTTAGAAAGAAAAATCAAAAATGAAATTTATTTTTCCTCAGAGTGCTTATATGCAGCTCCATTCTAAATGTATGATTCTATCAAATTTCAACAGCCTAGCATGATGGGAAAGTGGAAATCAATTGTGTAACTCATTCATCCTGATGAATACATCTGTATTATCTTACAGTGGACTTCTTAAGTGACCTTCTTAAACTTTAGTAGCTCAAAGGATTGCTTGCTGTGTGGTAGACATCAAAAAATTTAACATTGCAGTTCTAGTTCAATGCATTATTTGATACTAAGGACTCTGTTGCAGAGGGTCTCTCTGTCTTGGGATGGTGGGAAGTTTTTCATTCGTGCTTTTCCTCAGGAGAGCCAGTCTGTTTGGAACAGCTGCTAAAATTATTAATCCACCAACTGACTGGTCATATGATTTCACAGAGACCGGTTATTATTCATGTGCAATGTGCTCTTGCTTTCTTTCTCCATGCTCTGGGTTATGCACATCTGACATCAGTACTGCAGCTGTATTACACTGAATGCTTTATATTTTAAGGCCTCACTTCTAATTACTGAAAAAAGGAGAGAGTTCTCTCTCACATATGTTGAAAAGGCTGTAGCCCTATATGAGCTCTGATGAGGTTTTACCTGTTGTTCAGGCTCCCTGTACTCTGGTCAGCAGCAGACTGCTTACACATTATACGCTGTGTTCTTGTTGTCTATCAGATTAGTGTAACCCTTTATTCCTAAAACCCAAGAATTTCAAGGTGTTCCACAGACTAGCCATGGTTGGACACATCATCCACTCTATGGCTGCCTGTCTTGAATGGACCTGAGATGTTCATGTCTTCAGTATCTTGAGATACAGAGATTCTATAACAATGGTCAGGGTAAAACGCTCTGGACGTGTGGTGTCTGGAGATGGTTGTGCTTCATCCTTGGGAGTCATGAGTACAGTCGTGCTGGGTCTGACAGGATGGCTGAGGAAGGCAAGACAACCACCCCAACATGAGAGGCAAACAGGTTTCCAGAGCACCAAGGGGAGATAGGAGCACATTACGGTGATAGTGCAGTCTTTGCACAAGGATTTTGGTACCTTTGCTTAGGACTTCTGGGAAGTTTCAGAAGCAGGCTTGGTCTGTGCTAATGTACAAATCTGGATAGCACAGAGGGGAGAAAGATTGAGATTTGCTCGTACCATTTATATTGTGGTCATTACAGGGCTCAATGATCCTCTTCCTTGGCAAGAGTGACAGAGGCAGTCAGGAATGCAGGGCTTGTTCTGTAGTATAATATTGACCATCTGACAGAGTGAAATGTGGGGGAATGTCTACCCTTTCCTCCAGAGTACATGGCAGGGGCCACTGTGGGACATGTCTGCTGGGTTGGATGCATCACTGGGCTGTTCTACATGGGCAGCTGTGACGTCCCTCTGAAAGACACCATGCCCTGCACTCTGCCATTCAGTGTCCCCTCCTTCTTTCCTCTGGGAACATCTTCACAGCCTGTCACAAGGGTGACCAAGGGAAAACCAGATGAATCACGAAAGAGACCTCTGAGTTCTTGAGAAAGAAGTGGGTTTTAAAAATACTGAGCTATTAAGTAGCAGTACTCTATGCATTTAAAGCAGAGTTCAACTTTTAACCATTCCAAGATAGCCCTGCAAGGCAAACACAGCACTATTTCCTCCATACTTCACATTACAGCACAAGTGACATAGCTGAAGTTTCAAGCTAGGTGAATATCAGGGAAGGGATTAGTATTTATGCTCCTAACTACCAAAACTGGTGTTTTGCTCTTCAAGGCAACAATGCCTCCAAGGCTTTGTGTTGCAGAATGAACAAAGCTAATGCAACTTTAATAACGTGTATGTATATTTTATGCCTTTGCCATAAGGACATGGGTTCCTTCGGCTATATGATTTTGACATGTAATTGAAAGTGGTGCAGATATAATGCAATGAGATGGTCATGTCATAAAATCTGTAACAGAAGAGTTTTCCCTTCACTGTGCATCTGATTCCTTTCCCAGCATCTAGTACCTGGATTTGGGGTGGGGATGTTCTTATTTACCTGGATCTGAATTCCTTGAGCTTAAACAAATTGATTTTGCTGCCATGCCAGTTTGTTCCCGTTTTTTATATCAAAGGTCCTCACTTCTGAACAGATTATACATACTGAAATATGCCAGTCCTTCCTGCTCTGTAGCTGTAAGTAAATATGTTTACAATGGGCTCCTTTTTTTTCCCTGGCCTAATTGGGGCACAAAGAGGAACTTATATATTTATTATTTTTATCTTCTGAGAAAAATGTAGCTGGAGACTTTCTTGGAGGAGGTAGTTTTTCCTCTTCAATGCACTCGAAGAGTGTGTGTAAAGGGATGTACCTTACTTTCTGTTGCCAGTGTCAGACCTGCTTAACACCGGGTAAATGTCTCTTTCTAATGGCTAGAGAAATATCAACGTGTGGGTGAAATATCTGCATGCAGCAAAAGCAGGGGAGTTGCCTTTAAATTCAGGATCCGAGTTTCCAAATACAGTTCGCTGGAAAAACACCATCAGATTTGGCACTGGTTCTCCAGTGGAGAGTTGTATGTGAAATGGAATGTACAGCAGGGCTGGGAAGCCATTCCTCTCTACCTAGACAGAGAGAATGAGATTTCCGAAACGGAGCCCTCAGCGAGGCCGGGGTAGGGCAGTAGGTTTGTCAGCGTGCAGAGCCTGTGTGCCGGCGTGGGATGGCTCTGTAGCTAGCACTACATGCTGGGAAGAAATCTTTCCTTCCGTGGCTCATGGGTAGGGATAGGGGCCATCTAGTGGGGAGAGAAGTTCACAGCTGAGAGTATCTCCCATTTCAGTTCCCGGTATCGCTGCCTCCTGGTACAGCCTCTGCATGCCGGCACAAGAGCCAGAGGTAAGTAATTCTCCTGTATTTCAGGAAAGAACAGTAAAAGTCATGTCAGTGCAAGATAACCAGCGATACTTACACTAATGGCATTCAGATTGCACTAGTATCAGGAGACCTTCGCAGAAATCATGAACTGTTTTTTTTTTTTTTTCCTTTGCTTCAGATGAAATGCCCTGCTGATGTGAAAATAAAGCTAGAATATTATTGGCGCCCCCTCAATATTTCTGTGTCACATCACTTCAGTAAACTACTTGCATTTAGTCTAGGACCTAAGGTGTCAGCTTAGTTTATAAAAGCTGTTTCCTATGTTCACAGGGTGGGTTTATGCTGAGTTTTCTTTAAGGGGCACAGGGAACTGCCATACATCACACAAAGATATGAATTTGTTTTTTATCAAAGCCTGAGTTTTTACTTCTATTTCTTTTTGGTTTTAAGTCTGAAGGTTCCCATGAGGCTGCTCTATGCTAAATATGAGTTCATTTTCAATTTCTAAAATAGCTTGTCCCCACCCAGCACCCTCTACTCCTCCATTTGATGAGTGCTCCTATAATAAACTCACTGAAACTTGTTCCAAAAGGCAGTGCTTTCATAGGAACAGTACTCAGTCTCATGTAACAAAGATCTATATTAAAATCCATAGATTGAATCTAGATAAAATGCAGTCACTGTAACTGCTGACAGGAAGAAGATCTCCCCTGCCTTGCTGTGGTGAGACACCCATTGCAGGTGAATCTGTGTCCCAGGTGCTTTGCCTTGAATACAGCTGTATGGAAGAAATAGTGATGCTGGGAGGGAGGGAGGGAAGGCACTTCTGTTTCAGGTGCCACAGAGAAAAAAAATCTACCAAAATTTACTTGCACGAATAGTTATTGTCTCCCCTCCAATTTCTATGATCATTAAGCTGCATCATCATCTTTCATGACTGGGTCCTGCTGCTGGAGTACAGGGCTGGAATTGGCCACAATCTGAGGTTCTTGCCTTAAAAGGGGGCAATTGTAGCCTTGCTGCCAGCGTAAAGCTAGTTCCACAATGTGCATTCCTCCACCTCCATCACCCTTCTGACTCCCTGCTCCTAGGTGAGAGGCTGAGAAGCACCTCCAGACTGGGTCCTCCAAGTACAAGAGCCAGGGGCCAAAAGATCCCGTTCCCTGGAGCTGGAGAGAACTCATCATCCAGAGGAGGCAAAGCCCTGGAAGTCTGGATCTTGGACCTGCTTGAGTCATGGTGAAACTTTCCTTGGACTGCTAGGAGAATAAAGCTACTCACCTAGGGTGGTGGGAGATACCAGAGTGTGTGTCATCCCTGGAAGGGTAAAATAATTTTTGGTGGTGCTGCTGAGACTCTGGTAGGTTGTGTGGGCTTCCCACACAGTGGGGCAGCCTCCTGTGAGCCAGTTTGCACTGGCTCCAGTGCAGTGAATGCAATCTGTAACATCAAGGTCACCTTGGAGAAAATAATAGAGCTGGACAGATGAGGATGTTTACTGACAACATGAATGTATCAGGTGGTGATCCCATTTCTAAGAAAAGTCTTCCCCAGCTCCTGCTTTTCACTGAACACTGAAGCTATACAGGATTTGAATAAGGCCCTTGAGCACTTCCCCACTGGCATTGTCCCAGCAGTGCTCTGAAGTAGGAGTAAAATCTAACAAGAGCCATCAGGTGTGCAGTTTTGATGAGACTTGATTAAGCCTACCAAATCCCCCCAAAAGGAATTACTTATTGATAGCAAAGTTTTTCTCCCACAGTACTTGATTCTTATGGCAATTAATGCTGCTGATTATATGGCAACTGTATGATGTAAATATATTCTCCAAAGTACCAGCCTTTAAGGTAATAATTCTTTATTCATTTTACTGTTCATGAAGGGGGATGGAATGTAGTGAGAACCAAGGAAGCTGGTATTTGATGCTCTGCTGTTATCACAGTCTTTCACAGTTTCGGAGACAGTGTCAGACCATTTAGATCAGTGAGCTCTGCTGCATGGGAATTCCCCTGTGAACTGGTTCCCTCACGGCCTCTCTCACATTTGTGGCTCACTGTGATCCTAGCAAACATAAGCCCTGTCTAACAGGGTCATATATTCAGAAATTTTCCAAGTGGATTCCTGGAAAGTATCTAGTAGATGTGTTATATTGTCTGCATATTAGCTTGACCTTATTGCTTGTTTCTGACTTCACAATATATTCAGGAAATCAAATCATGCAAAGTGCTGGAAATGAAAGCAAATCTGAATGAACTGCAATCCCTGGTTTCAAAAATCCATAAATTCCTTAAGAACTTGTATAATACAAAATATGTGTGTGTCATCCCATAGGTTACGATACATTTGCCTATACTTTGGTGCATTTATGTTTCTGGAAGTGGAGCATTCCCCCAGGTATCTGACACAGTGATTTTCTGCTGTAGAAATGACCACACAGCCTTTAAATGCATCACTTGCATCTCTGCTGCCACCACAAGACTCACACTCTGACGGACTAACATCCCTTTAGAAGCCAAACCACATGTCCAAGTTACTCATGCTGGAATTGCAGCTCCTGTGAGAAACGAACACCTTTTCCCTCCTGACTGCATCAGCATCAACTGCATCCTGGCCCTCAGGAGGCTTTGACAGAGTGTCCTCCAGAGCAGCAGAAAGGAGACAGGAGGTGGTCTTTCACCTTCAGCTGTTCCCAAAGCCGTGTGATACAGCTGCAGGCAGTGCAGCATGATTTCCCAGGATGGAGACAGAGGGAGGGATTTGTGGCTGCAGAGATGGTGACAGCAGCAGATGAGACCTGTCCTGCTGGGTGCTGCTGAGGGGTGTGGGCAGGGCCTGGGGGCCTTGTTGGGCTTCCTGGGATGTCCTGCCTCAGGTGAAGGTCCTGAGGCCCTCTGGCCAGGGTGGGGGCCAGAGCTGGCCCAGGGCACCAGCCTGGCCTACTGCTGCATCCATCTCTCCTCCTTGCTTCCCCAAAGGCCATGCCACCCACAGCCCACCCCCACCTCGATGGAGCCTGGGCAGCCCCTGCCCCCCCGACATGCAGACTTATAACTCCATTACCTCACTGTGCTGCAGGGCTTGAATGCTGCAATTGTTCCCATCCTGCAAAGGCAGGGTGGAAAACAAGGAATTTAACAGGGAAGGCCTGGCCCAAGTTTAGTTTTTATAACTCCCGTTCAATTTTTCTTTTTTTTTTTTTTCAGATGAGACTTTATTGAAATGCTCAGAGGGGCAGGAAAGACATCTCTGGGCTTTGCATGAAACCCTGACCACCTCCCTTGTCAGGGTTTAATCAAAATACCTCATGGCTTTTCTCAATCTCTCTGCCTGCGTGTTTTAGTTGGTGCAAAAGTGAAATTGTCATTGTTTTTACTATGTCATTGTTTTTACCAGGCCACGTTAAAACACAGCCCAATAAACTGGTGGGGGGAATCCTAATTATGCTGGCACGAGCATAATTTAATTCAGATTGCTATAACAACAACCAGTGTCCATGCTCTCTGTAATCATGTTAAGGCCTATACACAAAATAATTAGCATCTTTATGTTTGGTAAATAGAGGTCTGTTCCAGGTCAGCCTCAATGAGGACATGGCATTGTTAGAAGGCTAGGCCTTTTACAGCTCGTGCAGAATGGGCATTTGCAAATAAAATGCTGCTGGAAAGGACAAAAGGAGGACTTGATTATCCAGGAAGCACCTCCACTTGCCTCTTACCCGGTTTTTATTCCTCCTTCGGAAGAAAAATAATAATTCCTTTATTCAAGCTCAAGGAATCAAATGAAATTGCATACAATAGACACGCGCTCTGCTCAGTTTCCTTTTCACAACCAAGCATGATCTAATGGACCTCTAGAAATCCAAGGCTCTATTCCTGCAGCCCTGAATCTGGCAAAAGGCAGGGGCATTTGTTTGTTTATTTATTAAAAGTTTCTATGGTTGTTTGGCCTGGAACAGACCTGCCAGTATTTCAAGTCAGAGGATGATTCCACAAAGAAGTAAGAACTTTGGTCCAAAGCACCCCAGCCATTTCTCTACTTATGTATCTAGTGGGTTTGCATGGCCTGGGTTTTGGTTGTGGTGGGGCTACAGGGGTGGTTTCTGTGAGAAGCTGCCAGAAGCTTCCTCCATGTCCAGCAGAGCCAGTCCCTGATGGCTCTGAGGCAGAGGTGCCACTGGCCAAGGCTGGGACAATTAGAAATGGTGGTAACACCTCTGTGATAACAGATTTGAGAGGGAGAAAAAAAAGTTTTTGCGCAGAAGTAATTGTGACCAGGGAAGAGCAGAATGAGAATATGAGAGGAACAACTCTGCAGACCCCAAGGTCAGTGGAGACGGAGGGACAGGAGGTGCTCCCTGCAGCCCATGGTGCAGCCTATGAGGCTCCAGGGGGATGCAGAGATCCACCTGCAGCCCGGGGAGGAGATCCAGGCCAGAGCAGGTGGATGCCTGACAGAGGGCTGTGACCCTGTGGGAGACCCAGGCTGGAACAGGGTCCTGGTGGGGACCTGCAGGCCTGTGAAGAGAGGAACCCACACCGGAGCAGGTTTCCTAGTAGGACTTGTGACCATGTGAGGGACCCAAGCTGGAGCAGCCTGTGCCCGAAGATCTGCATCACATGGAAGAGTGACCCATGCAGCAGCAGTCTGGGGAGGACTGTTGCCTACAGGATGTAATCACTCTGGAGAAGGTCATGGAGAACTGTCTCCCCTGGGAGGGTCCCCACAGTGGAGCAGGGGAAGGATTCCTCTCCCTGAGCAGCAGCAGAAACATGTGATGAACTGACCGTAATCCACATTCCCATCTCCCTGTGCCACTAGTGGGGAGGAGCTAGAGCGGGGAAGGAGGGAGGCGTGGAGGGAAAGTGTTTTCTTTCGCTTCTCATTACCCTACTCTGATTTTGTTAGTAATGAATTCAATTAATATCCCCAAGCTGAATTTGTTCTGCCCAGATTGATTTGGTGAGTGGTCTCTCTCTGTCCTTATCTCAACCCATGAATTCTATGTTATATTTGCTCTTCCCTGTCCAGTTGCAGAGAGCAGTGACAGAGAGACTTTGGTGGGTGCCTGGTGTCCATTGTTGTTACTTACAGCTACTTATTTAGAATCAATTGATGCTTTCCAGTGAAAAATGACCCTACTTTATATTTGTAGAAAAAAAAGTTACTGCACTGCACTTTTCCAGTATTTTGTAACAGTGCCACAAAAATCTTTATCCTTCTAGCTTGATTCCAAAATTGATATAGCATCTCTAACATTTTACCTTGCAGTTTTTATAAGCAGAATATGTTCACTAAAAATGTTAAGAAAGTGTCATCTATTAAATTGCTTGAAGTTCTCTGGAAACTCTCACAGAAACCTACCCTGAGATCCATTAGACACATTATTGAAATTTCAGCTGTATCTAGCCAGTCTGCTACGCATGTGTGTTTCAGTACAACAAAGTTGGTCTGTTCCATCAAATTAAGAGACAACTCATTCAGTCAGATGGAATCATATGTATTAACATCAACCACCTGTAGACCAGCCTGGCGTGTGGATACTGTTGAGTGCAGAGCTCAGGATATTTTAACAGCATTTACTATGTGTTTCTCTGGATGGTGGAAAAACCTTTTTCCTTTAGGAAGGTCAAGTGCACTTTGCCCCACAGAGGTCCTCTCTCTCTCCTGTGCCATTTTCCTGAAGCAATGAAGTTTCTTGAGAAATTTCAAGCATAGTCCCCTTATCCTTAGGTCTTATACCTCTCTTTTTTATTTTTAAAATATTTTAATTTTATTATTATTATTACTATTTTTGGGGGTAGTTAATCTCTAGTCCCCTATGATTGGTAATTTCACCCCAAATATAATACTGAATGCAGCGAAAGAGGCATCATGATGGCCAGGCAGGGCTTACTTCCTCCAGGGACACTCTTTCTATAGAACCTTAAGAAACCTCCCTATGAAACTCTGCCTGTTTATTTGCTGCTTTCTGAAAGTTGGTGAAAGCCAGCAGGTCAAGGGATGTGATCCTGCCCCTCCACTCCTCCCTAGTGAGGGCACAGATGGAGTGCTGTGCCCAGTTCTGAGCTCCTCAGAGCAAGAGAGACAAGGAGCTCCTGGAGAGAGTCCAGCACAGGCCACAAAGATGATCTGGGGTCTGGATCTCTTATAAGGACAGACTGCAGGAGCTGGGCCTGTTTAATCCAGAGAAGAGAAGGCTGTGAGGTGATCTCAAATAACACATGTAAATATCTCGAAGGTGGGTGTCAGGAGGTGAATTATTAAAAAAAATATGGATATTGATCTAACACCGATATCCACTATGACGGACAAAGACTCTCCAACAGTTTAAAGTTAGAAAGTGTATGTTTATTACGACGCCGGGCAGCGTGCGGGATAGCTCCCTAATACACACGTGCAATTTACAGATGATCACAGGGTCTTTTTATGTACAAGAATATTGAATACCCAAACCACAAATGCATATTCATAACTCTGGTACATCCCATTCCCCGCTTCGTATGGTAATTAGCCAAAAAGCTATTAAGCATGCGTAGTTTCTTCTTTGAAATGGGTCAGTGGTCTTTTTATGGGGTGGGGGTCTCAAAATGATGAAGTAAGATGGGTCTTCCCCGCTTTGACTTTTTAACCTTTTAGTGCTACATGGCAACCAGAACCTGTTTTTCCAGGACTGTTTGATTTATGCTTGTATTGTGTTCTTGGAGTCCATTGATTAGTCAGGATGCACATACATAGTTTGACAGGCTTCATGATTTACCAGTTCCTTAAATCTGGCTTCTGTTAACAAAGGGAAGTTAGTCTGTATTACCTCAGCAATATCTATTTTAACTAAAGCCCTTAATTCTTCAAAATTAATGTTTCAGAGGATGGTGCTAGAGTAGTTTGAGTGGTGCCCAGTGACAGGACAAGGAGAAATGACCATAAACTAAAAGACAAGAAGTGTCACCTGAACACGAGGAAGAACTTCTTTATGTTGAGAGTGGCAGAAGACTGGGATGGGCTGCCCAGTGAGGTCATTGAGTCTCCCTCTTTTCAAAACTCACCTAGACAAGTTCCTCTGTAACCTACTCTAAGGGGTGGGGGTGAGGGGTGGACTGGATTACTTCCAGAGATCCCTTCCGACACTAAAAATTCTGTGATTCTGTGAAAGTTTTAGGACAAATGCAAATTTTTAAAGTGTGTGTAACAGAATCATTTGGGGTATTTCCAAGCAAGAGGGGAGAATACTTCCTCAACCAAACTAAAAAAAGCTCAAATTACACTTTCAAGTTACACTGCAAAAAAAACCCCAAAAACCCCAAACCCAACCACAAGAACAACCCCAACCAAAAACTATATAAGGCTTTAAAAAAGTGAACTTTTGTTTTGGGTGGTTGTTTTCTTTTTTCAAAAACAAACTTGTTATCTCAATTTGTTTTGAAGGCAAAAGGCTTTCGAGTTCACAGAAAAAAAAAAACTTTTCCTGATTTTGCNAAACAAACAAACAAAAACCCAAAAATACATACCAAAACAACCCAACAACCCGTAGTTACCCACGCAGCTCTACATTCGCTCCCTGGTCGGAAGTTTGTCCCCTGCGCTGACCCGTGCGCGCTCCCGGTGGCAGCGCTGCTGTGAACGCGCAGCGGCAGCACAGCGCTGCAGGTACCGCGGCGGCCGCCAGAGGGCAGAGCGGGCGCGGCGCTGGGCCGTGCCTGGCACACTCCCGGCCGGAGGGAGAGGTCCCGCTTTGGGGAATGCGATCCAGCTCCGAGCCGTGAGCCCCACCGCGGCTGCCTCGCATCCAGCTCGGAAGCCGGCATGCTTGGAAAACAGCCCGTGGTTGGCGGGATTTCGGTAAAACCCTCAGAGGAAAAGCGCCGGTGGGACTGGGTGTGTGTGTGTGGGGGGGTTACGTGTGGGGTGCTGCCGCACCTGCAGAAGTCAGGGTTTGAAATTTGGATGTGCGGATGGATCTCCACAATTGCTGTCTCTCTGAAAGGAGAGGATTGCAGACGGTGGAATACACTTAACAGTAGCAAATCTGACATGACTGGTGCTATTTCCCTTTTGTGGCTGGAGTGATTCTGTACCATTTAAACTGCCAGACTAAAGAGGAGATAGGTTTTTTTCCCTTTATTTGATTTGTTCTTCTAGTTATATGTAATTTCAGAGTCCAGATCTCTTCTTGACCTCCCACCCTGCAGAGATGTCCTTGACTCCTTGGGGCTGCTGACAGCAGTGACAAAAGAGCTATGCCAAGACCTGGGGGTTTTCCCAGACCTGCTTTCATGCCTGTAGGGTTTTGCAGATCAAATGAATTCAGAAGAGTGAAGTTAGAACAAAAGTCACCCCTACACAAACCCGTTGCTTACTACTTGTTTCAAAAATCCCATTCTGCATATTTGGTGATTTACACACATCATCTACAGGTGGAGGAAGAGCCAGATCTGAAAGGCAGATGTTGTGGAAGAGGGGGGAATTACTATAGGCATTGCTTTGTAATTTCCTAGGAATGCAGTCAAGTGTCCTTGTTCAGCAATCTGTGGTGTGATCAGGACTCATTATTAACAACTACACTCTTGCTGTCCTTTCTACTCTGCTATATATCAATCAGACATGCTGTTGTTGTAATTCGTACTGTACTGGGCCTGAAAGTCACGCCTCTGCTTGGGGTTACCGCTGACCACAACTCTTTGGTTGAAATGCAAATGTGTCAGTTTAGTGAAGCCAAAGTTTTTTGTCAGTGCAGCATGCTGCAGTGTCTTCCAGGTTTCAGCAGGAAGGAGTTTATCACATGTGGGACTTCCCAGGCAGGACTGCCTGGGGCAGGAGGATGATGCATGAGAGATGGCATCTAGCACTTTTGCCAAAACCCAGAGATACTCTGAAAACAACCTACTGAAAAAAAGTCCATTTCACAAAGGAGTGCTTGGGAAACTTGGTACCGCTACAAGTGAGAATGTGTACAAATCTGGAGAGTTGTCATGTCCTTACTCTGCCCCCGTGGCTCTCTGGAGCCTGTGACACCAGGCCCGGTGCAGAGGAAGGGCAAGCCTGCCTTCTCTGCCATGCTGGGGACCTGAGGTTGGAGAGCACTGCTATTCCCACTGAGCACTGCACAGCTCCTCTCTACCTGGCTAAGTGGCAGAATTTCTGCTGATGATTTGCTCTGTGCGTCACCATGAAAAACTATTCGCAGCTCTCCTTACACTCGGTTCATCTTCCAACAGAATAAACACTCTTCTGCCTTCCTGTAATGCTCAGAACTGCAGGCAGCAATGGCTCAAGTAGTTCACTGCTCTCCTCCTGCAAAAGGCAGGACTGCAAATTGCCTGTACATGTCTGGTCAGAAAACAGCCCATCAGCCTGGCTTAGACCTCTGTGATCATTTTGTACCATTTACCGATGATCTGCTTTCAGAAATGTCTGGAATAGTGATATTATCATACTGACCCTTACTGCCCCTCTATTTATTATCTTTTCTCCTGAATGACTAAAATAAATATTTCAGAAAAAGGTGTAAAAAATCTGTTGTGGAGAATTATTCCTTTTGCTTAAGTTGCCATTTGAAGAACTTTCTTTACAATGACTGAAAGTTACAGGAATGTATATGGCTTCAGAAGAGATCTGCCTCTTTTTAAGTGTATTTTTTTCTTTTCTTATGTAGTAAGTTTCCTGAAGCACCACTGAAATTCTTTATTTCAACCTATCTCTAGCTCTCACCGTGTCCCATAGGCAAATCAAGAAAAAACAGGAAAGAAAGCTCTGCCAGGCGCATTTCACAGATGCTCTCCCATTTTTCTGTTGCAAGAATTAAAGACAAAACTGCTCACTCTTCTCTTAATCATTTACTGTTTCCCACAGCTGTCACACTGCCTCCAGCTCAGCGCTCCTACTGCCAAGATCTCCATGTAGGAAATTCACAGCGATCCTCTACCCATTCTCAGGGTTTGCCTTCAGACTTCACCCTCAGGAGGAGCAGGGGCCGGGGCAGCGCCGGCAGAGGCAGACCTGCCTGTGGCACAGGGTTTGTCCCCGGTGCAGGACACGCTGCTCTGGGCCACGCGGGAGCGCAGTCCGCCGGGAAGCGCAGCCCAGCTGCTCGACACGATCCGGCTTTCCCGGCTTGTCCCTCCCGTGCTCGCATAGGTGGGGCTTATCCCTTTTTAAAGCAAGAGGGAGTGTTTTTCGTCCTGTGCAAATAATGCCTGAGGTGCGGACACACGGCAGGAGCCTTCGTTGTCCACCCTCCCCCACTTCCTCTCACGCCAGTCTTGAGGTGTCTCCTGTGTAATTAGGTTAAGTGGCTCTTGCAGAATGAGTTAAGAGCAGATACAGAGCTGGAGCATGGAGACACCTAAGGTCGGTTAAGGTTATTAGGCTCCAGCAACATTGCTGCAGGAGGAATGCTTCCCTCATATTTTTTTTCCTAGCAAATCCTTGTGGATTTCCTTTAAAGACAGAAAATTTTGTGTTAGAGGAGCGAGAAAGCTGCTTTCAGGAATCAGCAGACTCTCTTTGTTACTCAAATGAGAGAGTGATGTTTCCCTGCAGGTCTCTGTTCTGGCTCTCCAGCCTAATATAGCTCCCCGCCTTTAATTTATGTGTTGGCAAATGTGCCTTGCTGCAGTTTCAAAACAAAAACCTCCTTACGGTGTGTACGAGTATGTGCAGAAATGTGCATGCACTTCAGTAACACATTGCTTGCTTCTAGTGCGTACATATGGAACAGTTCCAAAAGACAGGCATTCCTCTCTTCAGAAAAGACCTCCTGAAAAGCTTGTTTTAGATGGTACTGATCTCAGCTTTTTAATTGTGGAGGTGGTGGGAAGCTCTGAGCAGAAACTGCTCCTAATGTGGCACTTGCTGAGTTGCCAGGATGTAGATTCCTCGGGATCGTGGTGCTTGTTCACAGCTGAACAGGGCAGCTCTAAAATACAGCATTGGGCAGATCAGGCTCCAGAAGCAAGGTCCCTGGTGATTTCTTCCACTTGTAGTAGAACGGACACTTTACCTTTCTGCAGCAACCCCCTTCAGGCTCTGTCTCACATGTCTGAGTGAGGAGGTGGTTCCCAGCAGCAGCCAGTGCAGTGTGAGAGAAAGCACTACAGAACTGCACACCCAGAATAAACCTGTGTCCAACGATTTCAACCCCTTCTTCATCCCACAGGGCTTTCAAACAGTCTTGTGGCTTCTTAATGGGGGGAACGTGTTTGCTTTGGGTTGAAATGTATTCCCCGAGAAACCATGTGGCTAAAGAGGTTTCTGCCAGATGTTAATCTGAGATGTTATTCAGGTATTAGTGATTATAACCAATAGGGGGTACAATAAAGCTGGTGAAAAGACCCAGTCTGTACAGGGAGCACAGTCTCTTTGCTAAGTGAGGGCACAGTCCTGGGGCGGAAGAGGCTGGTATACCTTAGGGGGACCTCATAAAATACCCTGCTGCACCCTACAACTGGGCAATGAGCTGCAGTAACGTTTTACCAGGACTTGAGAATTTCCATGCTGGCACCTCTGCTCTCCCATTTTGACAACCAAATGAGATTAAAAGTTCACTCATGAATTTCAATGATGAACCCAGCCACCTCATTCTGAAGAGGTTACAGTGAATTAGATTAGCAGAGGGACAAGGTAAAGAGAGGCTTACAACTGTAATTAAGTGAACAAGGAACTTAAAAAAAAGGAAGGTTATGGGAGGTTTGTGTTTGAGTGGGAACAGGCTGTGACTGCTGCTGCAGCACCACACTTAAAGCTTTACATTCGGGAGAGTCAACCTCAGGTGGCATCTTTTGTGTCACCACACCTACTCATTTGTTCAAAACTTAAAACTGGCCAGTCGAGGGCACTTTATAGTGGACATGCAATGGGGAAATACTGAGCTGTGTGAAAGGGTGGAAGTGGTGGCTTTGGAAAGTCTAACAGTGTTCAAGAAGAAGTGGCAGTGGGAAGGTATTTTCTGGACTGGGGACACTGAACAATACTTCCTGCTGGTTGTAGCTCAGTGTCTGAGTAAATAGATTAATTTCATTTTCTTTTTTTTGTATGAGCATATGGTTATCAATAAAGCACAGGGAGGAGGGAATGCAAACTCTCCCATGGAAAATGAATGCATTGGTTGCTTTCATATTCGAAGTGTTTAAACAGTATCCTTAAGCTTTCTGAATATCTGAGAAATCAACATAACATGAAAAATCTCTGCATACTTTAATTAAAAATCATAAAGGTGAAAGCATGTGGGCAAGGAAGAAGATAAACAATGAGAAGTGGGCAATGAAAGCAAAAGAGTGACAGGATGGAGCAGCAGGTAGAAGGTAGGTCAAGTGTTGTAGCTGGTTCCATAAAAAAACTCCAGTTTCTGAAATAATGAACTAATACTTAGGTCTTTTCTGTTTAGGAGCTCCTATTTCTCTTTGTTTGGAAACACTTAAATAGCTGTGGCATAGTAATGGAAATGTTTATAAATCCAGAGCTTCATAAATCTACAGAAGATATAAGTAATTTGTCATCTGCTATTTGCTAGTCTCTTATAAAAATGTCAGTCATCTGAGCAGGGTTTGGCTGGGATAGCCAAATTCAGATAGGAAATACTTAATAGGGACTAATTCAGGAACTGACAGCCAAGACAATCTGCTTTCTTTGAACACATGCTTTTTCTTAAGAGAGGCCAGGGTGACCTAATGTCTGGGCATTATAGATCTCAGTGGCATGGCAAGAGGCCTCCCTTGACTTAAACAGGGTTTGCCATACCTTGCAGTGTGTCTGGAACTCCTACCTTGTTTTGCTGATGCTTTGGCCCTTCTCTGCAAAGTGCACCTGGGCAATGGCAAAATGTTCCTCAGGGAGAAAAAGGCAAAACAGCAATTCCTTGATCTCATGAGTGAAAATAGCAATACAGCACTCTCCTCTTCCTGCTGCCTTCATCTCTCATGTGGTGCTTTTTGCAGCAAAATCTCCTTTGGAAAAAAAAAATGAAGGGCATTTTCTTCTTGATGGTGTGTTTGAAGCCAAAGGCAAAGTCAGGGTAGCATTTTGTTTGGAGCACATGGAGCTTGGCCAGCACCATTCCAGCACTGGACAGGGGCACATGGTGCCGGCCTAGTATGTCTGCTGGGCCATGGGGCTTGGATGTGCCTTGTGCCTGTCACCAGCCACATCCACAGCAGTCACACACAGCACTGTGGTGTCACTGACCTGGCCAGAGTGTACTTGTTCACATCCCATGCCCCTCGGGCTCCTGCAGTCCCAGGACAGGACACAGGGAATCCATCAGGATGGGAAATGAAAATGTTGAGTTGTGAGCTGTAATAGCACCAAAGATACACTGTTTTTTTCAGAGCTGTTGCTGGGCTTTTTTAGACTGTAAATAAATCAAAGCAACAGGAGCTCGGTGTGACAGTTGCTGGACTCCAGTACTTCCTCTCTGCTTTACACATGGGATCTTTTTGACACAAATGCAGATGCTACCCTCAGTGGTTTTGCCACTGCTTTCCAGCACAAATCTCATTTTTGACTGATTGAGTTACATGCTGTGGTTTACCCAGGTTTTACAAGGCTGGGCATGGATGGAGGATGAGGTGGAAGGTCTCAGAAACCCTTTTGCTTGATTATAGACAAAGTGTAGGATCTTACTTTCACAGCTCAATGTGGGTTCCCACAGCAACACTTTCAATAACACTTGCAGATCCCTGTGTTCTCATGTAGTCAAGCAAAATTTACATTATTATATTTTGCCATGGAAGTATACTAGCAGTAATTGCTGTTAAATGAGCTGGGAACATTTTAAAATAATTATTTCTGTGGGGTGAAAAACCCAAGCAAAAAGATCTTCTTGTGGCCTAAGACCTTGCAGAGTATGGAGAAATGCTCTAAATAATAAGCTGACAGAGAGGTTATTCTGTGACAAAGCTATTCTCCTTTCCCCAGCTGCAAACCCATGTGAGTAGGACTCTGAGGAGCAGCATGGGTTACCAATGCCTGGCTGATGCTCCCTGTGCAAGAGTGAAGTATTGTGATAAAAAACACTGTAGACCAGATAAATCACTGAACACTTCTTATCCTCCTACCTTCTCCATGAGTATTTTTGAGAATTTCTTGCTGGCTGTAGAGAAATACAAAAAAAGTAGTTTTCATTTTGTACTAATTTTCTTTGTGCTGCTTATTTGGAAAAAGACAACAAGTTTTTTGTCTTTTTTCTTTAAAGATCACTATTAGTGGTTTTTAGCACCATGCAGTTACACTTGTACATCAGGACCACAGCACATTAGGTCTGGGGTGACCTCATTCTAATGGTGTGGTCCAGGCTATAAAGAGCAACAGACTTTGCTGGGAGGCCACATATGGTATGAGTTTTGTAGTGGTTTTCCTCATCCAGACTAACTTGGAGTAAAACTATGTAATATTCTGGCTGGAAAACGTGGGAATAAAAATAACTAACAATTGTCTTCTTTTGGATGGCCAGTTGGCTGCCTTTAGGAATGACAAACACACAAACAAACAAACAAACAAACAAACAAACAAACAAACACACTTGTACTTCCCTTTCCTCAGTACCATCCTTGGACTTCTGCCTGAATCTTCCCAGTCTGGATAACTCCTGCTGGCACTCCAGGAAGCACTTGCCCATGTGGTGTGTCTGAATTGCTGCTGATGGGGTGGTGAGATAAGATATGCAGCAATATTCCCAACAGATTAGAAATAACTTTTTTCCACTGCTACTTAATCACCCTTGAATTCTTCTTATGCGAGGCATAATTAAATAAACTAATTTTTGAAGGAGATTATGCATTATAAATCAAAATTATCCATTTGTGTGTGTTTGTAAACATGAAGGTAGATCACTTTCATTTGCTATTTTTCAGTGATCAGATCTGCGGTAGTTGGAGCATTAAAGCACCACAGGTCATATAATCATAGGAAATTCATCTATTCCCTACTCACCCAGGTTAGAATGCCATTCCTAGCAGATAGTTCACTTACAGACCTGTAAAAACTTGATTTTGAGACTTCAAAGCTGTTTCAGGCAGCCTCTTCACATCTTTCAGAATCCCCACCAGTTACTCCACCTGTCAAAGAGGACAAGAAATGTTTTTCTCATGCCACAAATATTTGGGAGATGTGGTGAGTTGACCTCAGTCAAACAAATCAGCAGCCATTTGCCCACCCTCCCAAGTGGGAAGGGGAGAGAACAGAAAGAATGAGAGTGATAAAATGTGTGGGTTGAGGTAACAGATCACTCGGTTTTGCCTGCAAGTACTCTTACAGGCAAAAGAAGCAGGACTTGGGAAATTATTGCAAATTAACATAAACATTTAATTGCTTATCCAGGTACTGTGAAACAAAGCAGTGAAACATTTCAATACTTAGAGAAAGTATACTTTAAACATTTCAATACTTAGGCTTTTCCTTTGTTTTCCCAATCTCACCTTCACTCCAGACACCTCTTTTATTTCTTGTCTTCATTCCCCTTGCTATTGCTGCAGGTTGCACTCACTCCCTTTCATGAGGTAATACAGGAGCTTGGGGTCTGGGCACAATAGTTTCTTAATTGTATTCATTGTTTCTTTGTTTCTCACTCTTTTTTTCTCCTGCTGTTTCCTTCTTATGCTTTTTTTATTCTCCAACAGAGTGCTTCATGGGCTACAGCACCTGCTCTGGCATGGACTATCCATGGGCCACAGTCACTTTTGGGGGGGGGGGTGGTGTTACTAGCTCTGTCATGCAGTGCCTGAGACGACTCTGCCTTGTTCTTTCCTCTTTCTCAGCTTTTACCACCCTTCATTAAATATGTTAGCAAATATGTTTTCACAGCAGTGCCCTTGGTCAGTTCAGAGCAGCCACCACCATGGCCCTGCAGTGACACTGCAGTCATACCTCACTGCTCCCCTCAGGGGCTGCTCCTCCAGCTGCCAACAGCTGGCAAAGCACACCCAGGAGAGATGAGTTCAACCATTTTCCACTCCATGACTGAATGAAGAAGACTTTAATGTTTTGGTGCACAGTACTGGAGAAAGTGAGACTCACTCACGCTGAAACAGCCAAGAAGAGGTTGGCTGCTGTCACAGAGCAGAGGTGCCCACTTGAGGGTCTCAATTCTCAAACACCTTAAACCTGCAAACTACCTAAGCTTGGGCTGTTGGGGTGGAAGAAGGTGTTGGAGACAGGAGTGATTTTTATCTCTTGATCACGGGTCACCAGTGCTAATATATCAACATTTTTCAAAGGAAAACATCTTTGTTGAAAAATCCTGGTCCATTTTCTAAGCATGTTTTTGAAGGAATTAACAGAGCAATTCCCACAGGCCAAGGTTGCTGATCTATCTCCCCTGCTGAAGGATAGGGCAAGTGAATCATGAAACAAGAGTGCCTCTTCAGTCTCAAGGTCTGCCTACAAGCAGTAGGGATGATGGCAGAATTTTGTTAAGGCTTTTCAGGGTGATTGAAGGATTTTGATTTGCATTGCTTAATTAGAATGGTGAAGAACAGTTCTTCTCCCCTGAAAGCATATTCCTGATGACATACTCCTATCAAGGGCTCTTTGACAGTTTTAAACACACATATTCTGGCCCTAAGCTAGTGTACATTGGTGTAGGTCCACTGCAGCCAACATATCTCTATGAAAAGATGAAATGTGTGTAAAGTAAAGAGTGGAAATTATACTAAAACAAAATTGCTTTAATAGCTCTGCTGCCCATCTAAAGGCATGCAGATTTTTTTGACATAAGTACTCTAATTTCACTGCAGCTGTTACAGTAAGAGGACCTCAGTCTCACATCTTGTACTTGTAGGTAGTAGTGGCAGTAGATTACATGTATTGTAACAATGGATGAAGCAAATACATGCCCATTTCAATCCCCAGGGTAATATATTTCTCTTGGGAAAGCAATGCAATATTAGAAAAGTATGATTTTTATAAGCCTGTAATTACATTTTTGCACAGCTCTATTTCCCCAGGGTCAGATTTATTGGATTACTGAAGTAATTCAGAGCAATGTCACACAGTTATGGGATAAATTACAGGTGGCCAAGGCTACTTCAGCAGAGGGAACTACTTGATTGTCTGCTTTGAATTCTCAGAAACTTTAGAAGGACTCCAAAGTTGTGGTACCAACTTTTCTATTTCCCTTTACTTGAATGTGTCCTCACTGTGACATTGTAAGCAGACTGTACAAAAAGTTTGCCATTTCATGAAAAGAAATCTTCAAAGTGTCAGAAGTTTGACAGTGAGTCCTTTATGGCTTAAAAATCTTTAGAGATTCATCACAAAATTCTAGGAAATACAGGACTGGTATTTTTGCTTCCTCCCTCTAAGCCCTATAAGGTTTGCGTGAATTGGCCTCAACTTCTGATATGCTCTACCTTATTTTTCTTACTTCAAATCTCTTTCTTATCTAGGTTTGTGGTTTGATATCAATACAGAATTAAATCCATGGGACACATTTTCCAAACTCCCAAAATGTTAAATTACCACAGTATTCAAACATCATATCTGTGAAAGTGTATCTTTATCTTAGGAGCCAGAAAGCTGCATCACTCAGCAGCACACCCTGAGATACTCAGGATGCTGTAAAGAAATAAATCTGCATCTTTAGAGTGTGTAAAATACAGCTCTATCCTTACTGCCATACATTTCTTTGAGATTTAAGTTGCAGTCATCCACAGAATACCACACTGATACAAATTAATTTCTCTATAGATCATTGGAAAAGAGACACCAGTGCTTGATGCAGTTCAGCACACAAAATGAGATGTCTCAAAGAGCCGACAGTTTGAAATACAAAGGAAGTAGCTGAGAAGCTGCAAAGACTGATTGGTTTGTTTTCTTTTTTCATTTATTTTTTTCTCTTTTTAATTGATGGTATTAGCTTGCTTCTCAAAGGAATCACAGCAAGGATGAGTCATTGGCAAAAGGAGGGAATGGCACAGTGGAGAAATGGGTCTGCCTTTCCAGCAGAGTATTGCAGGCTAGACTAAATGATGGGGAAGATCATTCACTGGTTAAGGGGCTTTCCACAGAAAGGACATGCAAGAGGGTACTGTCACTGAGGAGAACACAAGCTGTGCTACAGCTCTCAGGAGGCTTTCCTGCTGCCCCCTACAAGCTGAGCATTCCTGCAGGCACAGGTGGAGAGCCAGGGGTGCAGTCTGCAGCCGGGATGTTGGTGAGTGCTGGGAGGCACATACTGCACTGGGACTGCTAGAGAGCAGGTCCCTGTGCCCAGCAACCCAGAGTTGAAAGCAGAGAATGTCTGAAAGGGCAGGAGCTTAAGGGATTTTAAAGCAGCCATCAGCCCACGGTGGAAGGCAGGGAGTGTGAGTGTAGTGAGGGCAGAGGAGAAGAAAGCACGGGTGGGTACCAGCCTGCGCTAAATATTCATGGCTGCCAGCAGTGCTGCAATGCTCACGTTGCTGAGCACATTCATGATAAGCAACATCTTGTAAGTTTCTGAGTGTTTCTGCTCCATGAGGAGGAAAACAAAGCCCAACCTATTACATAAATCTCTCCAGAATATATCAGGCACAGAGATTGCCAGCAATATGCACAATGTGACCTTGAAACTGCTACCACATCCTCTAACTAAAGCATACTCCTGGCAGTTAGCTGCAGTGGGACCTGAAGTTAGATGAAGCGGGATCAACATCTTAAGGATGATGCAGATGCTCACACAACACACTGACAAGGTGCATCTCATTGTCATTGAAGTGCCAACAGTAAATGCCTATATTCCTGGTGCTAAAAGGATGCCCTCCTGCATTTCTTACGGCTTATTAGAATGGCTGTAGTTATATTCTAAGATGCCATCCCAGTGTCAGGTTGTAAAAAGTCAGCTGCCTTTGGAATGAAAGGAGAGTGACAGTTCGCATTACTGTCATTATTAAAGCAGGGATACAAGAAAACGGCAGACTGGAAGGGTAGTTAAGGCCTCCCCCACTGCAGCAGTAAATGGCTTTGGAGACAGATAAAAAAGCTTTAAAAGAGGTCCCTGGGAGACAGTGCTTGTACACAACAGAAAAGGAAAACTGTGCAGATCCAGTCTCGTGATGTAATATCACAACTTTGCCATGAAAGAGTCATCTCAGAATCTCCAGTTCATTTCATGCAAAGCTGTGTGTGAAAAGCTCTATAGTGCAAACTATTACTGTGTTTTGTGAGATCTTCCCTTTTCAGCCAGGGAAGTCAAAGCTGAATGAATCATGAACAAAACCTGGAAATTCCCCAAGTATGTGCATCATCACCAGGCCCAGTCACAAACCATCTGGATACTGTTGATGATTAACCCTCTCTGGCCAGGAAGCACTGTCCTCGAGTCAGCTGCCGGTGTACCTTTGGTAAGACTTTATGAGTCTGAAATCCCAAATCGTAGGAAAGATAGATCCAAAATATCTTTTGCAGCCACTGTCTCAGAGAATAGCAATGATATTTGTCCTGCAGATATGAAGAGGGATGGAAGGATTTGGCCACTTAACAAAGTGACAAAGAGCTTGATTGCTGTGGAGAAGGAAAAAAGGAAAAGAGCCATTTAAGCTGAAGAGCAACGCTGGGATGAGGACAAATAGATACCTGTGATCCAGCCCAGCTGTGCTTAGACCAGGAACCATAAGATACCTAACTTTCTTTGCTCTCTGCTGCTAGTTACTGTGAAGATATAATCTGATATTCTGGGAAGGGCATTACAGGGGTTTTTGCCCATAACTGCAAGGGACTATTCTGCCCTTTGCTACTAATCCCATCTGGTGCATCAAAATACTACAGCATCTACATTTGAAAAAAATGATGACTGAAAAAATGATGCAGACTTCTGTGTTCCTACAAGAAACCTGTGACTTTCTGGAGTATGCCCTGGTCTTGTAACACAGAGAAGCAAGCTAGTGAGCAAAGGAGAGAAGTGCTAGTTTGAAGCACCACACTGCATGTATTTGACTTATAAAATTATTTTTATTTTGCAATGTACTGTAGAGGTCTTACCTTACCTTAGTGCCAGGACAGAAACAAAATTATTATCTGCTCTTCCTCGGAATCTGCACTTACAGGATCAGGACAGTGATTAAGGAAAGTGAAATTTAGCAATGACACCCCTGAAGTATGGTCAGCATATTGGTTTGCATAACCTCTCAGGATAGTTGGACAAATGTCTCTGTCTGGCTGCAGTTGCTGGGTCTTCCTCCAGTGTGTGTTTTGAGCAGGGACAAGCAGTAGCTCAAAATCTCACTTTGACAGGTAAAGGGCAGCCCATGAATTTGAGCCTGGGAAATGTGAATAAAATTGCTTCTGGCCTGCAATTCTGACTGAAAATGAGGCGTTGTTTCAGCTGTTGTTTCTTGGTCTGAATGTGTGTGCAATCTATGGGGGATTCCAGGGTTATAATGAGGCTACAAAAACATCCTGGCAACAACCCTTGTCCATTTTAGAGGAAAGCATTTTAATGAGACAGATCTGAACAATTTTGTTCAGGGAACACTTGCTGACTGGCCAGCAGAAATCATGCAACAATAGGCATTGGCATCATGACCACAACCTTCTCCCTCACTGCTGAAACACAGAGCTATAAATGTCACCCCTGTGGAGTTGTCCTTACCAGTCTGTTTGAGAAACGGGTCCCTCAGGAGCAGCACTGCTGTTCACCTATGTAAATTCTCACAAGCAAAAGCGAGGGAGGCTGGCTGTGTGACCCTGCACCACAGTCACTGGCAGACTCAGAAGGCTTTGGAAGCACTGTGTTTTCACAGGAAACTCTATTTTGCTTTCCACAGGCTGTTTGAACAAAAATAGAATTAACTTATGGCCTCCAATTTTTTCCCCACATCTAGGAAAAGCAGCGGCAGGCTTCTTAGAGGAGCATGTGAAGCCAGCAAATATCACAACTCCTAGCATGAAGCAGGGAGATTGCTTTCCTGTCTTCCCATATGTTTTTATTAATGCAAGGAGGAGATGCATTCAGCAAGTTAGGCTGGAAAAAAGGAGTCACTGTCCCAGATCACTGTAATGCATGGAATTCCTTTTTAAAAGCCTTTGCAGCCACAGAATTTGATTCAAAGAACATTGCTGACTTTGAAGACCATGGGACAGGGACCATAAAAGTAGAATTATAGAAGTTCTTCAAACAAAAATATCCAGTTGTCCTCTTTGACTATGGGATGATATCTAAGTGTTTTTCCTCCTTTTTCTCTCCGCAGTCATTTTAATGAATCTACCAAAAATAGGTTTGTGCTTTGGTGTGCAAAAGGCAAAACCAACTTCCCAGTAACATAAATCCAAATCCAAATGGATGACAAAATTGTGGCTGTAAAAATTTAACAGAGTTTATAAAAGTGCAGGAAGACATAATTTCTTTCAGCCAATGGGGGAAGCCAAGCTGGATGCAAGTGTTGGATTGTGAATTGCCTTCAAGCCTTGCTAAGAGCAATGTTGGCTAAGGGGAAGAGCCTGGTTGTCAGGATGAGGAGATGTGTGTCCACGCCAAGGTGGGCAAAACAGGCAGATGGCTAAACCCAGCTGCAGGAATACCTCCAGTAAGCTGCAGCAGCTGGAGAGCTCCCGCTCTCCCCTGCAGAGGAATTCCACACAAGTTACACCACCAGCCGCTGTGACACTGCAGCATTAATCGTGTGGAAAGCAAACTCCTTTAAAGAACATGTGGTCCATATGTGACAGCCCCCACAGTACAAGGAAAGATATGCCTATAGAGTCTCTGTGTGGGGTCAAAGTTCCTGTGAGCTCCAAAATCTGTTTTATGAGTTAATCTTATAGAGCATGTTACCCCTACCTACCAACCTTGCATTTTTGTATCCTTTTATCACTGCTAACACAACATGTCTACCAGCAATAACAGGTTGCCTTTAAGGAACATGGGCATATAAAGATTTAGGGTCTTCCTGGGAAGTTTGTTCTTTTTCTGTGTTACCAGTAACACATGCCATTCAGCACAGCTGAGTTTCCTTTTTTGGTTATCCAGTCAGGAAGTAAGTACAATAATAAGCAATGTATATGATAATTTCTTTGTGCTTGAACTAAACTAATTGTAAACCTCTAATAAATGGGGAATTATTCCCTCCATCAGTACTGAAGCCTGGAAAGGGCAAGGGTAATGCCCTCCCTCTTGCTCTTATTTCCTTAACCTTTTCCTAAAATTCTGTGCATAGTAATTACCTAAAGGAAGATGTATGAGAAAATGGGATGTTTGTAAAAATTCCAGTTATAAATCCCCCAAAAGTGCAAGATTGTGCCTTGCCTCAAACAAACCAAAATCTTTCATTCTCTTTCCTTTCCCAGATTTCCTCCACTTAAGAGGCGTTTCAATGATATTAAAAAAAAAAAAAAAGTGCTGAAAATACTGGCTGGAAAAAGATGTCAGAGGCATTTCAAACTTAACCACAAATACATAGCAAGGAAAAAGCAAAGGCAACATTCCAGCAATTTACGGGATAAGACTAATAGAGAGATGGGCTATCCTCTTTTGGAAGGCATATTGCAGAAACTGTATTTAAAAATATGCTCCCTAAGGAACACAGGAAGACTTATTAATGTGATCTCTACTGCCCAGCTAATTCTACAAGCAAACAACATGAGGATGGAGACTTCAGTTAAGGGTTGATTTTCCTGCCTTCGGAAGGGAATGGGATTATCTACAGCCCTAAAATTATGCACGTGCCGAAGGGCTTTCCCACACGCGGTGTGGACACAACAGCTCAGGGCACTGGGAATTACAAACACTTCCCACAGCGCCTTGCTTTCTCCAGTACAGCTCCAGAACGCGTGAATGACCGCACGGTGACTGAGAGAGAGCCAGGAGGCTGGGAGGCGAGTTGCACGCCGAGAGGTAGGCGCAAATGAAGGCGGGGACATCCGCATCCTCCCGACCGCTGTTCCAGCTACCCTTCCGTCCCCGGCAGGCTCGGGCTCCCCTCGCCTCACTCCGTGGTCGGGGTGCGGCAGCGGTGGGGGAGGCTCCGCTGATCCCTCTCCAGCCACCAGCCAGGACTTCTGCAGCTCCGGGCCCTGCTGTCGCGCTGTCCGCTGAGGAAAACTGCCCAGCGCCTCGCCCGAACCGCGGCCGCCACCAGCAGCAGCGACAGAGCCGGGGCTGGGTGTCCCCAGCCAGGGCGGCCGCCCACGAACCTCTGGGAATGGGATTAGCCGACAACGAGCGCGGCAAAAGTGGGTACGGGGTGCTGCTTCCCTCTAGGGGTGATGCATCCAGCCAGCTACTAAGCACGATGTGGTGCCCTTAGCGAGCTGAGGTTACTATAGCAGAAATCTTCCACATTTAAAAGAAAAGTTTTACAGATTTAATGGCTTTTTGGGAATAAGTGGCATCAGTATTATGGCTTAGTGTTAGGAGGAAGTTTTGTAACTTTGCAAACACCTTGTAAAAGGGACAGTTATGCTCCTCTCATATGTAAAAAAGAATAATTGAAGTCAGGAAAAGTAAACTAAAAGTCTGCTGACATCTTAATTCCATTCTTATTATACATGGAAGCATATTTATACATTGGATAACAGATGTTCAGAACTTAATTCACTGCTTCATTCACTTTTTCCTTTGCTAATACAACTGCCTTTGACTGTGTTTGCTCACATTCCGCCACCCCCTCAGGTGGCACAGCAAGCTCACACTGGGACCAGCACTGTTGCTGTTGCAAGACTCAACATCAAGTTCCAACTGTGCCAGGGACTTTATGGAAACCTAGCAGGAGAGAAACTGCGAGAGAGCTTTGCTTTTCTAGCTAATTTGACTTTCTTTTAAAGTGATGTGCCTGGTTGACATGTTTTTCCTTATGAAATTCTCCAGAAGCCAAACTTTAGTTTCTCCATATTGCTCACCACTCTTTCAAACCTTGTATTTCACAGAATCACACAGAATCACAGAATTTTGGCATGACCTTGACAGGAAAGTTCTGCACCACACTTCTAGAAAAAATCATTTGGTCTTTAAGAGATTTAAGCTCTCTGTCTCATTTTTGCTCATCTTTCTAGCCATCATCAAGTTGTTAACTAATTACCTTGAATTTTAAAGGTGTTTCATCCTATTTCTTGGATGGTTTGGGCTGCTCTGTTAGATCAGCTCATCCTTGCAGACTTTGCTGTATAAAACCTTACAGCCTTGTGCAGCCTTGCCTTGCTAAATGGGCATCTCTTGGTTTGTGCTTGCCCCATTGCTACAAACATCCCCCCGGTGGCCTAGGCAGGGACATGTGCCATTGATTCACAGGGAATTCATCACTTCCCTCCCAAAGCAAACAGAATTTACCCACCACTCACCTGACATCAAACCAACTCTTTCCAGGCAAGGGGCTTCCTGAGACCCCCCTGGGAATGGGGAGGAGGAATGGCCATGGGGTGCAGCTTTCCAGGCCAGAGGCTGAACCTCCCACCCCTCCTGCCTTCTGGGAGCCCTGACCCAAAATGGACTAAACCTACAATTCCCCCCAGCGTGCAGAAAGAGGTTTTGCTGCTCAGGGTCACAGTGGGTGCCTGGAATGATTTAGGTGGGGGAAGAGTTGGAGCTGTTGAAAAATAAATAAATGTCAAAGCCAGGAAGAATGGAGTGATCCAGAGAGGAAATGGGAAGCTGTTACCTGATGGGCTGAAGGTGTTGAACAGCAATGAGATGATTCACCCATGGTCAGGATGGTATGTGGGGTATGTGAGATGCTGGTGTGACAGCAGTCCTGACTTTAGGGTGACAGTGCTTTGCCAACTAAATAACACAACTCTGTACAGCTCATCTAATTACCCTGTGTTAATTTTCCCCTGCCTGTAAAATAAGGGTGATATTGTATGGAATGACTACATTGAAAAAAAATGAAAGAGAAAATATGGACACACCTGTTGCTTGGAATAGAGCAAATGTGGGAGAAAATAACCTTAGAGAAATATGAGGGAGGGCTGCCTGCCCTGGGAGCTGAAAGGGGGACAGCAGCAAAGCGGGAAAATGCCCTCCCTGGTGTCCCTACATTTGCAATCCGATTTTTGAAAGTGCAGGTATTTTTTAAAGGACATTGGGAGGAGAGGGGAAAGCTTTAGACTCCAGTGAAATGCTGTTAAAAACTTTAGCTGTTTACAAAGAATGAATTCAGTAATTCAAATAAAATCAACTTCTTTTTTGTTGTTGTTGACAGACTTTACTGCAGCTTTACTGTAAGGCTGAAAAAACCTTGTTCTGAAGCACTCTGGCTTTATTCTTATTTTATACAACTGCAGATGTTTTACAGACTCCTTGGCTATTTTACACCTGATCTGTATGGACACTGAAATATGAACATGTCAAGTGTTAAAAAGAGTTTGGAGTTCAAATCTGGTTTAGAGTCCATGGTCTGAGCTTTCAGAAAATGAGTGTACAAGCACTAAGAGAGTGAGCACAAAATTATGCTGAATTACCTTTGAGCAAGCTGATCCTGTGCTCCCCTGAAGCTGATTCCCTAAAGCTGGATGCTCTGCATACATACCATGTGGCCTGAATACACAGCATATCACTCTTGGGATCCTCATGATCTATGGATAATGCTGGGTGTCTGATAGCTTTGACTTCAGTGCAAAATGCACAAAGAAACTACTGCAGAGACAATCCAAGGAAGGAAGGAAGGGACAAGTGTGTACATGGAACAGGGGAGTAGTTACTTACCCAGTGTGATTGGCTTCACAGGGAGATGCATGGGAGGACTGGAGAGCCATAGGAAAAAAGTCCTATGAGGTTTTACATGCACAAGGAAGGAAAATGGCAGCAACAGAAATGCTGGTGTCAGGAAAAGAAAAGATGTGTTCAGTGCCACATCTGGTAATGGTATCTTTTTATCAATATGGTCCCCAAATAACAGTAAAGCGGTTATTTCACTGGAGAGTGCAATAAGGTCAGAGGGACCCTATCAAAGGGGAGATCTAATGGGAAAAATGGGGCTCTAGCCATTGAGCGCACCATTAACTGTGGCAAATACTGAAGAAAAGCCAAAAGATAATATCTATTAAAAAAAAAAGAGAGGAAAAAATAAAAAAACCCTCAGAGGCAGAATATGCAGAAAGCAGAGGCATTACCAAATCATCTAACAAGAAGCACTTAGAATGAGACTTGTTTGCTCTGGAAACAAGGATAAATTGGAAACATGGACCAGGGGCCAAGTGATACTGCAGCTGCCAAAGATGAATGGATGAGCAAAGGCTGCATCTCAGATGCATCAGATGCTTCCATCTCAAAAACATGATCACCAAACCTGGAAAGAAAGCAGAGAGCAGGACAGCCCAGCTCAGCCTCCTCACAGGCTCAGCAGTCAGTGTCCATTGGAAAAGAGGGGCGTGGAAAGTAATTGCTGCATAGGACTAGGAACTAATGGCAGGGTTATAAAGTGAACTGTAAATTTCTCTTTGGTGATTGCAAGCATTGGTGAATGAACTCTGCATGGAAAACAATGCTGTTGGCATAGGCATTAGTTGTTCTTGATTTATTTTTCCTGCTTCATTGTAACAAATGGTCTTTTGATTTAAATGACAGTCCTTTTCATCTTGCATCCTGTTTTTGATGGTGGTCAAAAACTGAAAGTGAGAGTAAAACCTGAGTGTTAAATCCTCTGCTGGTGAGAGGATATGACTTCTAGTTCTGAGAAATGGGATATGACTTCTAGTTCTAAGAAAGGAAACCTCACTACAGAGTTTATAATCAGCCTATTGGAAAAATGGACAGCAGCACCAGAAACTGACATCAGCAGGTAATGGCAGAGTCTGTTCTGGATCTGCAGATGTATGATGGTGACAGAAAAGGTGGTCTTCCTTCCCTCCTTCTTTAAATTGCTTATTTCTTCTAGGAAGCTGAGTCAGCCCATCCAGAAACATGACAGAGACTGATCACGTCAAACCCTGTTAGCAAAGACAGACTGAAATAAGTGACAAGGAAAACCTCAGTCCAAAATCGAAAAGCTTTTTTAGAAGATTGATGGGCTCTATGTAAAATCCATCATATGAAAAAACAGTTTATCTTCCAACTTCCCTGTCCCCTAAACAGGTGGTGTTCTGTTAACTTCCTTCAGTAGCAGGGATAAATGATGAAAGGAACAGGAAAACCTATGTAATCAATAAGTACCTTAAGGACTGGTGCCATCAGCACAATTTTGGTTTTGTTGAACATGGGGCAATTTTTATGGCACCAAACCTGCTGGAGTCTAATGAGCTTCATCTCTCTAGTAAGGGCAAAAGAATTCTCACTCCTGAGTTGGCAGGGCTGGTTGAGAGGGCTTTAAGCTAGGTTTGACAGGGGAAAGGGATGAAACCAGGTCCTCAGGAGATGAGCCCAAGGGTGGTAAGTCAGGGGTGAAATCAGCAGCCCAGCTGAAGTGCATATACACTGATGCATGCAGTATGGGTAACAAAGTAGAGGAGCTGGGAGGTGTTGTACAGCAGGAGAGCCACGACACCATCACCATCACAGAAACGTGGTGGGACGACTTGCACAACAGGAATGCTGCAATGGATGGGTACAAGCTCTTCAGAAGAGACAGGGAAAGGAGAAGAGGTGGAGGGGTGGCTCTTTGTGTTAGGGAGGCTCTCAACACCATGGAAATTGAGATTAATGAGGACAAAGTTGGTGCCTATGGGTAAGAATCAGGGGGAAGGCCAACAAGGCTGACATCCTGGTGGGAATCTGTTGTAGAGCACCTAATCAGGATGAAGAGGTGAATGTATTATTCTGTAAGAGGCTGGAGGATGTTTCAAAATCAACAACCTTTGGTCTTGTGGAAGACTTTAACCTGCGTGATATCTGCTGGGAGCATAACACAGCAGAGAAGAGGCAGTCCAGGAGATTCTTAGAGTGTGTGGAGGACAACTTTTTGTCACAGCTGGTGGGTGAGCCCACCAGGGGAGGGACTGTGTTAGATCTGTTGTTTGCAAACAGAGATGGGCGGGTGGGAGATGTGGGGGTTGGAGGCCAATTGGGGCACAGTGATCACAAAATTATAGTTTTCAATATTTGGTGAAACAAGGAGGGGCATCAATAAAACATCCACACGGGACTTCCGGAGGGCAGCCTTTGGCCTATTCAAGTGACTTATTTGAAGAGCACATTTGGAAGCAGCCCTTAAAAACAAAGAAGTCCAGGAAGGAGGGACATGCTTCAAAACAGAGATCTTGAAGGTGCAGGAACAGACTGTTCCTGTGTGCTGAAAGATGAACCGGTCAGGAAGATGACCAAGCTGTAGGAACTCAGGGTAAAAAAGAGGGTGCATCACAGCTGGAAAATGAGGCAGGCAACTCAGGAAGTGTTTAAGGATGTTATTAGGTCATGCAGAAAGAAAATTAGAAAAGTGAAAGCCTAATTAGGACTTAACCTGTCAACTTTGGTAAAGGAGAATAAGAAATGTTTTTATAAATACATTAAGGGCAAAAGAAGGGCCAGATAAAACCTCTATTCTTTATTGGACAAGGGGGAAATGTAATTACTGGAGATGAGGAAAAGGCAGAGATTCTTAATACCTTCTATCCTTCAGTTTTCAACATTAAGACATTATCCTCAGGACAACTGTCCTCCTGGATTGGTAGATGGTGTCAGGGAACAGAATGGTCCCCCTGTTATCCAGGAGGAGGCAGTCAGAGAACTGCCGAGCCACTTGGATGTTCATAAATCTATGGGCCAGATGGGATCCATCCCAGGGCGATGAGGGAATGGGCAGATGAGCTTGTGAAGCCACTGTCCATCATTTACCAACAGTTCTGGCTCACTGGTGAGGTCCCAGGTGACTGGAAACTGGACAGTGTGGTGCCCATCCACAAGAAGGGCCAGAAGGAGCATCTGGGAACCTACAGGCCAGCCAGCCTGACCTTCAGTATGATTGCACGGCACTACAGGGCTCAGAGCAGCCAGCATGGATTTAGGGCAGATCTTGTGGCATAGCTGTGACCTGTGCTGTCTCTGTGGCCTTGGTTTGACAGTGGGACTACTAATTCTGCAACATATTCATTTTTATGGTTCATGCAAGGTACCTTATATTCTTCCTTGCTTTTCATTAGGAACACTTTTTACTGTTTCATAGCCTGGCACAAAATCTTTTCAGCTTTTTGTCTGAAAAATGGGCAAAATTCTCCAAAGCAGAAAAACTCCCTTTCGTAAGCCTCATGACCCAAGAAACAAAACTCCAGCCTCAGTTTTTCAGTGTCTTGTCTTTTCACTCAGAACATCTGTTTCTAGGTTGCAAATTGCCTCATCTAAAATATGCAATAGACAGCAGGGGAAGAGTCTGCAGTCATGGCCTCTCCAGGGCAGGGAACTGTAAGTGAGCAGTGGTTTATTCTTTTATGTTATCTTTTATGTTTCCTTCTCATCAAGATGAACAATACTTTTCCTTTATTGGGATAGCCCATATGACACATCTACTTTCATGAAAATACTTACATTTCTAGGTGTAAAATGTCAAGTAGGAACTTGTGTGCTCTCATAATTTCTGGAAGAAACCCTTTACTGAGTATTTTTGTTAAAGACCATATTTCTCTCACTGGAGATAAGACTGGTAAAGAGCAGCCCCCTCTACTTTCCTCCTCTTCAATGCCTTCAAAGTCCTTTTCCCCTCCACCTTTATTACCTAAAAGCCTTCCTTTTCTGAGGGGTCATTAAACCAGCTGAAGCCATTAAGTCAGTTCTGCACACATACGAGACTTTTGTGATGGCATCAAGGTTTGCAAAGGCCCAGTGGGTTATCTTGGTGCAGCAAAAGCCATTGGTATAGGCAAGAATTTTCTTTATATCCTGTAACAACTTTCGTGCAGTAGTGTGAGAAGTCAGTGTCAGGTGGCTGATATAATTACTGAAGGTTACTGTGGGCTGCTGAGGCTGTTTTCCTCCCATGTAGTTAAAAGACACTTTTCCCCTCCTTCCCTGCAAAAAGGGGAGATCTCCTTCAGTAAATGGGAGGCTGGATGTCTTGAGGGAAGATTCATCTCCCATCTCTTGTGCAGTATTAGGCCTGGCAAGCAGATCAGGGTGCTGAAATAAGGGAAGCACGTGCTGTTCTTCATTTCTGAATTTGAAGAGAGCATGCAGGAATATAGAAGATAAACCTATAAACAGCACTTGACACCACAAGGGGAAAAAATACTCAAGATCTTTCATTCTTCTTTAAGATGCCACTGTGCACATTCAGAAGGGACCAAGCACATATTTTTAATGATATAGAAGATCATCAGGGGTTACGTTGTTGTAGAATTAGGCTAGCTTAGTAATTAGCAATATACAAGGTGAAAAAAGAGAGTCTTAACTGCTTTTCAAGTGAAAATCACCATTTCTAAGCAGTTTTGTATTTCACAGAAAGAGGATGGTGGTGGTGTGCAATGAGCTGTATGAGCTTGAGATTTCAGTTTGACAGGTAGAGTGGCTACTTAAATTAAAGGAAGAGAGAAATTCTCTACACTTGGGAACCCAGTGGTAGTGCTCCTGTGTGGGCCATTTTTGAAGCAACAGATATGACCTCAAGTACAGAATAGTGACTGCAGTCAGATAGCTCCTTCCCACCCCCAGCTAGTCCTGTGTGTCACTGTGCTGTTTGTTATTAACCTCAAACCTTTTCTGTTTAAGGATCCCTTTCCCTATTTCATTACTTCTGTTCTCAAGTTATATTCCCTTAACACTAACCTATTACACTATCTCTAGCTCCCTAAAACACATTACTTTAATTACCTGAGAGCATTCAAGGAGAAGGGAAAGGAGAAACCTATATTCATTTTGGCTATATTTTAACATATCCTTAGGTAGATTTTATCCCATCCTAGGTAGCACTCCTGACCATCACCACTTCTTTTATACTAAATTCCTTTTTATCACTATTGTCTGGGGCAACCCTGTTTGGCCTCTGCCTTGATTGGTGGTGTGACTGCAGGGTTAACCAAGCTTGGTAGACCAGATCCTTCCCTTGAACCTCATCCTTGAAAGATCAGATCGTTAAAGTAAAATAAAAGGTCAGTATGTGAGTTTGGGAACGTCAAGTCAAAGACAGCTGGGATGACATGGGATTTACTCACTCCCTTTCAAGTAGTAGTGTGAAGACAGTGGTGGAAGGACATATGTGGGTCCGGCCCTCTTGACAAATTGTGAGATCCAGGCTCCAGAAGCAGCTTTTTCATTTATTCAATACTTGTGTAAACTACATAGTGTAGGGAGCAAAATGAAGGAGGCAGTCCTCTCCCTTCTCATGTGAATATCCTAACTGATAGGTTGGAAAGTCACATTTCCCTTTGTGCTGCTTTTCTTCTGTCTTCACTCAGGATTCTCTGGGGTACAGACAGGATCCTATTTAACATCTCTGTGAAACAACAACCTATTTCACATCATTTTTGCATCAGCATAATAACCAGAAAAGGACTCCTGTGAGTTCTAAAGAACCTTAAAAGCATGATTTTTACAGAAAATTTTATCTCAGCATCTGATGATGGAGATCATCAGATCTGCACTCCACTTAGCTGCATTTTCATACCTTGAACACACCTTGATTGCTCCTCCTGCAGTATGCTCCCCCATGCAATGTGGGGAAAAAATGGTTCAGTGGAAAAGCTAAGGACTAGGTGCAGGCTGCATTTGAGAGACCTTACAGTCTTCTGTCCCAGAGTCATACTGCTTGTGTGTGCACAGTGGTGCCTTGCTCATAGGAACCAGTGACATGGCTGTATTTGTGGCTGTACTTGCAGGTAATGGGTCTGACCTTGAAGACACATCCTTCAAGGCTGCACAGAGCTGTTGCACAGCTGGGTTTGATTTTCAGGCCACCTCAGTGCCTAAAGGGCTGGGTGCACAGCTCCTGCAGATCTCTTTGGATCCATGTACATCAATGACTTTGAATGCATGCAGCAGTGAGGGTGCACAGCAAGATATGAGGTAAAATAGGAAAAAAAGAAGACAGGGGAGGTCTGAGGTGATGTCATGGCATTCATTAAAGCAGAACAGCTCAGAGGAAAAAATGTCCCCGAAAACCTAGTACTTGATGAGTTGGCCTCACTGGTGAGCCTAACCATTGTGCTGTTTTCCTCCATAGAGATTTGCTGTCATCTATACTGGTAGGAAGCATAAATTTCATAAATTTCTCATCTTCAAACACTGCCAAGTACATTTAAAAAAATGTCCTGGCAGCTGGAAAAATGTTTCCAAAAAGAAATAGAATGTTTTCTCCTAAATATCCTCATTTTAAAGGGGTCTGTCACAGTGACCAACTTCTATCACCCTTGAGTACTATTTTGTAGCTGCCAAGTGCCACCAAGGCCACCAAGGCATAGGCCAGGAGGGGAGAGACAAGAAGGTGAAGACCAAAGGCAAGGGCAGCTGTGTGTCCCCAAGGCCCCTCAGAACAGGGACAATTAAAGCTTCCTCCTCACAGACACTGCTGAAACTGCTCTGAGGTCTTTGTGTCCTGCCTCATGCCGCTGGTGTGGTAGAACGGGTGGCAATGAGTCTCAGATGGGTTTGCACTGTAATTGTAGATTTGGACGGAGGGGAAGAATTCATCTCCACATACAGAAAATTTGTTTTATTTTTCCCTTTCACATCCCAGTTTTCTCTTTCTCCCCCTGTCCTGCCACAAGTCCGCAGTGCTGAACTGGCAACACCTCCTGCCTTCTCCCTGCAGTGAATCACCATCTCTCAAACACAACAACGGATGCTGACTCCTCTGCCTGATTGTTTAGGGAAGATGCTGTACTTGGAGACAGAAAGCTCATCTCCACCTGGAGAGGTGCAAAAGCCCTTCTGAAGGGATGATGAAGAGCAGCGCCTGGGATCTATGGCTCAGTGCCATAGGGCTCTGTCACAAACAAGTCAGTTACCTTCAAGGGCATGTTGTAAAAAAATAACCCCAAACTGAGCATTTGTTTGAGCTGATGAATCAGCTTGACACTTGGATCACAGATGTGGTTATTGCCATCGGGCTTTGGTCCTCTTTTCTTTCTCTCCCAAATTTGCAACCAGTCCCACTGACGTGGTAGAGTGGTGAGTGATAGAAATAAAACTGTTCCTTCAGGTATCTTGTGCCAGCTTGAGGTGGGGGTTTGGGGCCATGCTGGTTATACAGAGTCAGAACCTCACAATTTAAACATCCTTTGCAGATGCCTGTATTTGCATGTACTGATCTGATGCAGCAGATCAGAAGCTTAACCAAAAAGCTGAACACTGTGTCCATGACTCATACCTGAGGTAAAAACAGGATAGGCATGTAAAATATCTACATAAATTTACCTTTAAAAATTCATGCAACTGTCTTTTGAAGCATTTACAGGAGCTGACTGTCTCAAAGTGTGTTTGTAATTGGTTTTTTCAGGACACAGATACTTCTTAACCTCAATGCCCTGAAAACACAGCAGCACAAGTGATTTCTGGGGCTGTTGTTTTTGCTTCATGGTCCCCAGGGTACCTGAAAGAACCTGTGTGTTATTTTCCCCCAAGCTAGTGGCAGACATTAGAAAATTGAATTTAACAATCCAATATGCCAGGCATAAATATGCTTTGCATATCTCACACCAAACCTAAATGAAAGGAAGTTCTGAGTAGGCAGATAGCTGTTTTTCAATTATATGGGACAAATGTGCCATTTCTGATAGCCTTGTCAGTAAAAAGCAAGAGCTGGAAATGCCAAGCTGTTTAGTGAAGCAGGATCAACATCCCTAATACTTCATGGGATCACTAATAGCTTTTGCATCTTTCAAGACAATCAGCCTTGATTGTTCCTCTGGATGCATTCCTCCAAAATTCATCCTACTAATTGCAGTATTTCAGAGCTGATATGTGTAAATAATAGCAAAGGCTGTAAGCCTAGGGACTTTTAAAAGAACGTCCTGTTACTTTAGTGTTGTCAGATTTTTTGTGGCAGAGCTGTTTACAAAATATACAAGCTACAAATCAAAGGAATGTGATGTACTTTTATTTTGTTCAGGAAACTTAGCATGAAAAAGATGAAAATATGTTTGTGAAGTTTACTATCCAAGGTGACGAGTTAATGTGGAGGTGATGGTGAATCTTCTAGAGACAATTTTTTGCATCTGTGAAACACAGTTTTTCAGAGGCCCAAGAGTAATATTCTACCTTCAAAAATTTACAGGCAGATGAAAAAAAGCAGAGGTTGTCTATTGCAGACATGCCTTAGAATGCTGTGCACAGATTTTTTTCTTCCTGTATTTAACTTTTCCTTCAGTGATTTAACATTGCAAATAAAACCAGTTAAAGATCTTCTGCAAGCACAGTCAGTGTTCTCACAGAAAAAGATGAGCACTATAATGAAGTGATGTCTCCAAGGAGTTAAACAGTAAGAATACTAAGTAAATTTTTCGAGAAATTCTTCTGTTTGCATGTGCTTCATTTAAGATAGCTGAAAAGTGTGTCAAATTCAGTACCTGAGACTTGGGACATAAAAAGACATTGGCACATTTTAAACTTGTTTTCAAATTATTCTAGTTAACTTTTGGTTTATTCTTATTAGGAAGGGATTGATTTTTCAAAATCACAGTTGTTCTTTATTTAGCAGCACAAGTAATAAAATATAGAAATGATAAGAGCAATAAAGTGCAAAGTTGTATTTCTGCCTCAGTTTTCCTAGCACCTTGAAGCAGTGTTTATGCTGAAGTTTAGTTATTTTGGGAGAGTCCAGGATTCTTCTGGGAGATCCAGGGTCTGTTCCTGAACTCTGGAGGCCTTCCAGCCCAGCCGTGGCTCGTCTTGAAATTGGCCAGTAGCAGCTCTACTGCCCTAGCATAGGAAAGTCTGAGAGTATCCCTGATGATACCTTCTTTCTCTCTCCTGACATGTTCCCTAGTTCTTTGTGTGAAGATACCTATCACCACCTCAATACCTTTGTTGCCAGCTCTCGAATCCATAGACAGAAAAGAAAAAAAAATTCTGCTGTTGGAATACAGTTGAAAAGACAAATGTTGTTGCATCTGGGACAGACAAGACATAACTTTGTTAGCAACTACATGAAGAAAATATAACTACTTCTAATTTACCAGCCTAATTTACCAGCCACTATCTGTGCATTGTCCTTACACAGACTTGCAAAGACTCCCAGCAGATTCCTTCTGCTGAAAGGTCCTACTCTGAACAAGTTAAACACGCACCCAGTTTTACTCTATCTGACTAAGGTATTACGAGGAATAGTGTAGTGTTTACAGTGGGAGTTTTGATGGCTTCACAAAAAAAAAAAAGCAAAAAAAGCACCCTGCACAATATCATTAAGGTTTTCAACAACAAGCCCCTGGGAAGGGTCTTTGCATATGGATCTCAAGTATCTTACAAATAACAAGTTTCACCACTTTTTTGTAGAACTTCTCCTTGTAGAAAGAAAGAATGAGACAATGGTGTGCAAGCTAGTGAGAGAAGGACAGCCTGGGAGCCAGAAGTCCAGGCAATCAGTTGTATGCAGCAACCACCAGACAATATCCTGATCATACAGAAAACTAATACTGTGAGAGTGATTGTCCCAGTGTCATTCTGTCCCTGGAGAGACATCACTGTAGGCTGCACTGATTGAAAGCTGCAGCTACACTCCTGTTACAGACAGGTCTTTGTAAAGTTTGCAGAGGAAATCTCATGAAGACATGGCCCCCTGGCAAATATACCCAGCACCACACACCACTCTTCCTGCCTCCCTAACTTGCCACTTAAAGGCACTAAATTGGCCCACCAGAGCTCCTCATTCCCCTCTGGCTTACTGAAATTTGTTAGGACCTGGTCTTAGTGTACCATGTAGCTTGATTAGCTAGTGCAACTACATTGCCCTCCAAAAGCCATTAGGTTAACCTAAAAAAGAGTGATTTTTTTCTATTTATAAAGTTAATTTTCACAGTCTTTTGGACAATAAAGTCATGACTGAAATAGGCATTGCTCCATGCCAGCTTTCTTTATGGCAAGCTGCAATTATTTCATATTCCTCCTTGGTATCTGAACAGCAGCTAGAATCACTGGCTCCCCTCAACTTACTCCCACAGAAAATGTCAGCAGGATCTAATTATCAGAATGAAATGGATTTGCACTGATGCCTGCTTTCTTATCTGCATAATAGTTGAGCTAGGCATTCTTATTATCTCAGTTATGAGTTTGCACATTTTGTTATCTCCCTGGAAAAGGTGTTCAGATGTATGTACCCCATGTTTGACTAAGCTGAAAGAAATCAAGCCTTAGGTGAAAACGCTGAGAAATCTGGTGGTACAGAGCAAAGGACTTCTTGTGATTCCTCAGTTTGTTTTAAGGATTTCTCCTTCATCTGAAACATGATGAGTTCTGGTCCTGCTACTCTGAGCAGGCACCCAGCATCCCTATGAACTGCAGCTTTGTCTTACATATTTCTGGGGGAATGGCCTAATGTTCTCTATCTGAGAGAAATGTGGTTGTCTGGCTGTGCTGCAAAGGCATGTGGAACACAGAGTACCGCCAACCCAAGGTGCACAGAGCTCAGTTTCCTACTCTTGGGCAGGGTCAGCTCTCTATTGGGAAGGTCCAGAACATATGAAGTAATTTTTATACATCCTCTGTTAATGCCAGTCTGAGCAAGGAGTCTGAACGAGTGACTGTGGCAAAGATATCAACCAAGAGCTTAAAGCAGCTTCTGAGTCGAAGACCACCAGAGAAGCAAAAAATGCACAGCAAAGGAAGCATGAAAATAGTCTTAAGGAGATGGAGGGTTCCTTCATGCCTTAAACAATTGCAACAGGATTGATCAGGTACTTATTTCAAGATAGCAGGATGGCCTGAGCTGAGTTCAGCCTGTTCTGCCTGCCCTGCTCATACTGATAAGCATACTTTTTAGCCCTGTGGCCTGCACCCTGCTCAGAGATTTTACACTGGGGACAGACTAACACTGTGACCATTTGTTCTTTATAACTCCAACCAGAAAGTCTCCCTCTCTCTCCTCTCCTCCCAGCTCACTGCTGCCAGCCCTCAGGAGCAGCAATATTGAAGAACTTGGATGGAACTCTGTTGATCTGGACTAAGAATTGGGATGCGATTTTCACATTCTCCTTTCCATCATTTATCTTACCCTCTTAGACTTCAGGTAAAATAAGAAGTAGCTCTCCTTTTCCAGTGCTGAGGTTAAAGAGTATTCATAACATCTTCCTTTCTGTGAGGGGCAGACAGCTCCCTGTCTCAGGACACAAGGAATAACAGCCTCATGGTCCTGGCATTGCCTGGGTAATATTGCAGAATGAGGTCCGGGTTAGTGTCACCAACCCCAGTTTTTCACCAGTGCCACAAATTCCTCTCTCTATGTCCTGGCACAGCCTGCAGAACAAGATTTGAGTCTTCCAAATACCCATGAGAGTTTTTAAGTCCCTTTGGTTCACAGATGTGTGTAACTGCTGAGGGTGAGGGTTTGTGATCTATCTGTATCTCAGACCTAGGCAGAAGTGAGGAACAAAAAGCTATGTTTAATGTAAGAAATGATCTGGGGAAAAAATGCCAGCTCAATAACACTTGGAAAACAGCGAAGTATATAAATAACTTGGGAATTCAGGTGTCTGTTTCCTCTAAATAAATCTGTATCTGCCATGAAAACATACCTCATGACAAGCCAACAAATTGATGAAAACACAAATCTTGCAGGGCTTAAGTTAGATAGAGGCACTGAAGATCACTATCAATTTTAGCATTCATAGCAAATGCACAGAAGATGCTGATTTTGAATATTGTGACTTCATTCTGCAGATCCACTTTGAATGAATTATCAGTAGTTGCATAAGCACATGTAAGTGCCTGGAGTTCAAGTATTAAACAATAGCTGTATTGTGTAGTGTAGTTACATTATTTTATTGGAGTTTCCCTCTAGCATTTCATTTAGCCAGAGAATTACTGACTGATCCTTTCTACCTAACATTCCTTTGGATGCAAAAGGATGCTTTAGAAAGTCTGACAATTTATGTGGTACTCCAAATATCAAAGATCAAGGAGTTATATATTATATCAAGTGATTAAATACTGCAGATCAGAAAGTTAAATATTAAATTCTTCCCCACTCAATTTCCCATGACTTCCCTCAGCTAGTATAACTCTTCAAATAAGCTGCATTTTTTTCCCCAGCACCAGCACCACTGTTTTATATCCAATATTGAACTACTTAACATAATATACAGTCCTTGAGCTTTGATACTTGTTCTGAGAAGTGCCAGTAGAAGTGCTGCTGAGTTTGATGAGGCAAGATGTGTTGCAGTCAGTTCCTAAGAAGCATTGTTTGTCAGAGTAATTTTGGTGTACAGCACTATAAACCAGACAACTGAAATGTCACAATTTGCCAAGCATAGTACTCTACCCATCAGCTTAAAGTACCTTTTTAATTTTTTCTGCCAGCTGTAAAAATGTTGTGCAATGTGGTATTACTTTCCCTCCTCCAAAAACTTGGATAGATTACAAAGTTGTTATTTGTTCCAGCTAGCAATTACTCTCTGTCACTGTTCAATTCTGAATAGAACCAGGAAATGTGTTAAATGTTTATCTCAATTTTTCCTAAGTGTAGAAGATCCCAAGCAAAAACCCAGCTCCTGCTGTGGACACTAGACATCACAGTGATAGGCATAACATTTTTGGGTACAAGGAGTGTGCTGGGAATTCCACGCAGCTGGGGAGGGCAGGCCGTGGGCACTCACTGACCTCAGCCACCCATGATCCTGTCCCTGTGCATGGGTGGCTGGAGATGGAGCCAGGGGCTTAGGGATGGATAAGCAGGTGAACAGATTGGGTTTTCTCTTTGATTGTTATTAAAGTGGCATCACAGCATATCCTTTGCACATAGAGAAAGAGTGTTGCTGGCCAGCTTTCTAGGACCTGAATGGAGGTTACAAGGCAGCTGGAGAAGGGCTGGCGAAGGGCGTGCAGTGATAGAACAAGGGGTATGGCTTCAAATGGAAAGACAGCAGGTTTAGATTAGATATTGGGAAGAAATTCTTTACTGTGAGTGTGGTGAGACACTGGAAAAGGTTGCCCAGAAAGGTTGTGGCTATGCCATCCTTGGAAGTGTTCAAGGCCAAACTGGAGGGGACTATGAACAACCTGATCTAGTGGCAGGTGTTCCTGGCCATGGCAGGGGGTTGGAAGTAGATGATCTTTAAAGTCCCTTTCAATCCAAACCATTCTGCGATTCAACGGCAACATCCCACTGTGTCGGATGCGGGCTTAGCTCTTTTCTCTCTCAGGAATGCCCCCAGAAGGGGGGATTGGACTCCCACCTTGGTCCCTGAAATCTGTGCTACCGAGTAACCCTCCAGCAGACGCCTCCTGGCGTTCAGGATCTCGGAGCCCCAGCAGCCGAGAGGGAGCCGGACGCCTCCGCGCTGTCCCGGTGTCCCGGTGTGCGGGTTCCCGCAGCTCCCGGGGGGAGCCCGGCGGGGCAGCGCTGCCATCCCTGCGGCGCCCGGCAGGTGGCAGTGTCCGCCCGCGCATGGACGGCCCGCGCCGGCCTGGGGCGGGCCGGGTCGCCTCATGGCCCGCGGGCTGCGGGGGGCGGCTGCCTGCTCCCCGGGCCCTGCCCGAGGGCTGCTGCCGTGGGGGTGCGTGTTGGCCGCACAGAGTATCGCCTTAGCTTTTCAGCCAAAGCATCTGGTACTATAGCAGGATCGCGACCACTTTAAGCCGCGCGATTCCCATTCCCACGAGCAGCAACCGGAGGAGGAGGCAGAACAGGAAAGGGGTTTTGGAGGGAGAAGTGCTTTTTTAGTTCCTTACCCCTTTACTCCCCTTCATTTTCTCTCCAAAACGGCCTTCTCACCTCAAACATTTTTATGTATTTATTTTTTCATTATCGTCTTTAAATTCCAGGGTATTTTGAAAGAGTCAGAGTTTTCTGCTGAGAACTAGTCCTTACTAGAATGAATGATAGGGAGTCCGGAAAATCATTACTAAACAAGGAGGCGCTTTTCTTTTCCTTACCCGCTTCTGCTTTCCCTCATTTTGTCGTGTTAGAGGAGAGCTGAGAGAGCCTCTTGGGTAGAGCGTGCCAGCATGCTAAGTGAGGAGCCCACAGCTGTGGGGAACAGACAAATTTTACCTCAAAACTGTTTTCTAAATGAAGGTTTTTAGCAACAATGCTCAGACATTGAGTCTTTCATTTCAAAGAAGGAAAAGGAAAATTCTGGGGCGAGTAAAAGTGCACCACAAAAGCGAGTGTGAACCAGCCAGCAAATCAACATTTGAGGCGGTGTAAGGCAAAGCATGAAAAAAGTGGCCAAATTATGGTGGAAAATCCAAGAACAACCTGAGATAGCAGGAGGACTCTCAGGGCAGTGCAAGAGCGGGGGGCAAAGTGTTCCAGAAGACTCACAGGAGAGGGTTGAGGCTCATAGGATGACCACACGGTGCCGAAACGTGAGAGGCCACTTTAGGTATGGCCCAGATTGAAGAGAAGGCTCTTGAGTGCCTGCCTGGATTTGCCTGAAGCAGGTTGGGTATGTGACTTGAAAGCATCAGTAGCAGAACTGTAGGATGTGTACGTGCTTTTAATATCAGGTTTATTTACTAGGTATTCAACAGAGTCTCAGTCAAAGCTGTTTCCTGGGTAGTGCAACGTGTGACTGCCTTACATGAAAAAAATGGTGCAAAGTGATCCACCATTTTAGTTCTCGTAGTCCATCCACTGTGTACCAAGAGGATATTTTTGGTTTAATTGCAATTTTGTGCCTAGAAGAAATGAATTAACAAGTTTGATTATTTGTACTTGATAAAATTTTAAACTATGCATGTTAATTCCCCGGATTTAATTATATTAGTATAATGTAACCCCTTTTTTTTTTTTAATTTTACTTTCCATAGCTTCTTATCTTTCAATGTAATTTACTTAATAAAGCTTATAAGTTCAGCAGTAATATCAACTTTGTCTTCAGCTAAATAAGAAGGAATCCAGTAGAACTGTGGTAAATTTGATACGATTCATTTTTAGCCTGCTTTTGCTGTTTCTTTTTGTCTTTTGAAAATAAGGGCCCTGTAGTAGGGTGAGTTTAATTTTTTTTCCCCAAACAACATACTACAGTTTGCTCTGCAACCTTTAAGGAGTGGGCAAGGCCACTTAAACTTTTGAAAAGAAGTAGATGGCATTTTAGTCCCTTGGGATTTCCTAGCCTTCCACAAACAGCTCTGCAGTTGGCTGTGGACGGTGTCTTAGATGTGGGCTCCCGTCTGGGTTCCTCAGGGTGCATTGGCTGAGGTTCCCAATGGGTACACACTGCCAAATTCACTGTTTTCACATAACTTTGCCACTCAGGCAAATTCAAAAAAAGTGTGGCAAATACCAGTGAATGGAACACTACGGTGCTTATATCTTGATAACAATAATTTGAAGCATATTCCGAGTGCTGGCAGGAAAGATGAAAGCAAACTTCATTTAGGTGTGGGAAAGAGCTGCAAGTGTTGATTGCTGGCACGAATAATGCAGTCATATATAAACGTTTGATCCTGTAAGCTTTTATAATGCTGTGAACAAATCTTTCCTGATGAATGATGACTCAGAACAGAGCTTTTCACTTGGCATTTGATAATTCATTTCAATTGCAGCAGAAAATAATTGTTCTATTCAAGCATACCAGGATGTACTTACTCTGTCCCTAATGAGCACATTAGAGCAGGCAACTCATCCCTGTCTGATTTTAGCACAGGCCACAAACTTTATGACTGACTCATTATTCAGTCAACTCTCAGTCCTAAAGAAAAAAACTCCAATGAGTTGCAATGGTCTTAAAATTGTATTTTCCCCTTTTCATAAGTCACTCAGATATTCACTGATTTGTTGGAAGGATCTGTGAATTTTTGGAAATACTGCTGGTGAGCCTTATGTACTTTCTATATTTTGCTTGAAAAATCTTTAAAATGGAGCAATATGATTTGGATTATGGAACTGGCTATCAGTTCTGTAATAAATAAATCAGTTTATGTTTAGTCTACAGTCAGAATGTGTCTTAAATAAATAGTTCAAATGTAGGCAAAGTTTTCCAAAAGAAAGTGGATGACTCAGAAAAAACATGTCATACCAGCGTTTGGTATGCTGGTATTGCCTATGAGACTGCAGGGACCATTTAGCATTGCTTTTAGGGACATCTGAGTCATCAACAATGTCAAAAGACATGTATCACTTGGGTAAGAAACTGCTCTGCTGCATTGGTGACCCTTATCTTACTCAGGAAATATAGGAGATGTTTGCTTTCCAGAGTATTCTTCTTGGGTTTGCTTCCACTAGGAAAGACAGAACTGGACCTTTGGGTTACCCAGCTTGTTGGGGGCAGGAAGGTGTAGTAAAGGAGCAGGTCAGCCCTTGCCAAAACTGTCAGGTTCCAGAAAATTATTTTTTTCAGAATATGGTTCCTAAATCCTACAAAATAGCAGCAGAAAAATTGGTAGGTGTATCATACAGTGTGGAAAATTTGTGTACTTAATTCTCACTGGGGCACTCTGGCTGTCTTCAGGGAAGGTGAATGAACGCACCGAAATGTCTCCGTAGTAATGAAAGAAAACTCATTGTGCCACTGGAGATTGAAGCTGCATGGCCCCGTGGGTAATAAATTGCTGCTATTCAGGCTCATGAGCGCATCGAGCTGATGCAGAGCACTCTAATGACCATTATAACTGACTGCAGTGAAAAAGACTGTTATTTAAGTACATTTCAAAATGTACTGTAAATTGGGCAAAGGTACAGCTGCACTTATGCACTGAGACAGCCTCCGGTTTTATTCAGTCTGACAGACTGTGCTCTTTGAATTTAGGTTTCATCTGTGTGAGCTGAATTCTCTTAGTATTTATGGCCCCTGTTAGTAAGGGAGGCAGCAAAGCCAGGGAGAAGGGGTCCTGTTCACAGAAGTTGCAGCTGGAAAATGCAGGTTTGGATGAAGGGCAAGGCAGGAGAGGGTCCAGTCACCATCCACATCACAATGCTACCCTTCCCTAAAAACACATACTTGTACCTCCCATCAAATGTGACCCTCTGAAGACAGTGTTTGAGTGAACCTAAGCAGGATCTCTGAGACCAAGAGTCAGTGTTTCACAGACCTTCATACAGCCAGAGGGAACCAGTTTCTTTGCTTTATATGAACTTGTGGACCACACAGACCAGACTCCCCTCTACACTGTGCCTGTGTCAGGTTTGTTTGATTGGTGTCTACTTCTACCCAACTTCATAAGTTACTTGGTTTACAGAACATGAAGTTTCTTTGCTGTGCCGTAGGGACAGTGAAATTTATGGCATACTGTCAGTGAGTGTGATACAGCCTTTAACTGGGATTTCCAGCTTGAGGTACATCAGTATCTCTCGTCTTATGCTTTTTATGGCTGGGTCCTTCATAGTCAACTTTGGTTTTTGTCTGTTTGGCTCTTTTGGGTCTAGCTGGGTCTTATTTTGGCGGGTAAGAGGTGGTGTGCAATGTATTCTTCTTTTTACCTGAAGAGATCTTGTGGATTTTGGGGAGTCATGCAATATGGCCACTTAAATCAGTTTATCACCTGGCAGGTACATTGTGATCAAGGAACTGAAACAAGCAACTTGCAGTAAGCAAGCTGCCAGCAAAATTTGGGCAGCCAACACTGCAAAAAAATGATCTGTGTGAACCTCATGTTCAGCACATGGGGTCAGACCTGCACTTCCCAGGAACCAACCAATCTCACAACAGTGTAGTAAATAAAGGTGGACATCTTAGCTAATGAATTAGCCATGGAGAAAATAAAGCACACAAATTACAGTCAACTGCTTATAATTGTGACCTTCCTTGAGAATGACTGAGTCAGGATTAAAGAATTATTGCATGGGTGTTTGCTGACACAATTTGGTTTCTGAATAAATTTCCAGTAATTGGTGGCAATCACTTCAGTCTTTGTCAGGCAAAATGGAGAGTTTTCTTTGAGCGAAGCCATGAAAGCTAGTGGAAAGACAAACATCCAAAAGACAGAGCAGTTTTCAAGGGAGGGGCTCTATGGTCTGCATGAAGCTTGAGGTAAGGACATCATTCAAACCCTCAGCATCAGTGAGTAGCACTAAAGATAGAGGAGTGAACTAAAAAGTTTTTCTCCCAATTGCTTCTGAGTTTTGAAAGGTTATCGAGAAGTTGCAGAGAAATAGCTCGTTAATTCTCAACCTCTTGTTTTTTCTTTTTCATATCTGTAAATAACAAGAGTACTTAAGTCACCAGTCAGATGATTAAAATTAATTGGCATTTATTAATAGGTCAAAGTCTTTATTAATTTTGAACCTGGTATTAACAATTCTAAAAAGGTTTTTTTTTTTTTTTTTCAAATGCCATGAATCTTTCTTACCTATTTACTTCTTTTGGAATAATCTCTGCACCATTCCTGATTCTAGGAGAAATTCAGGGAAGCAGCTGACATTATGCTGGACCTGTAGTGTGAAAAAAAAGGGATCTGACCAGGCGTTTGTCTTACTAAGTTAACATTCTGCTGCATTTCTTTTATTCTTTGTCTATTTCTTACCATTTTTGAAAAAGCATGAGGGCTGAATATCTTGAACCAGCTGAGAGCATTTGTGTTTAATCATGAAGTTAGAGATCATGAATTTTGGTGTGTAACAGCTGTAGAGGAAATAGGTGCTAAACGCTGTCAGGCTGCCCAGATTAGGCTCCTTCAGGTAGACAGCGAGCTGGAAATGGTAGCACATCTGTATGAGACAGTTGTTCAGTGTTTGCACTGAACAAAAAATGTCTTTTGTCTTTACTCTTTTCCAGCTTACAAAAGCAAAAAAGCCCCTTTCAAAATCCCATAAAAGCCAAAACAACAACAACGACAACAATAGAGATGCCTCCATTACCATGTAATAAAATCTCAGTCGGTTGAAGCCTTTTCCTTTATGTATTTGGAATGTTTGGTACATATATTTACCACCTGGCCCAATGGTCACTGATTATTCTTGAGACATTTTATTGGTCAGTTGCCTCAAAATGCCTAATGTTCCTATGCCCTCCATTTTAGCTGGGCTAAAATACATTTGTACCATGTTTTGACACTCCATTTGAACACCTGCCATCCAGTGACTATGCCAATGGGGTGGGAACATGATTAGGCAAAAAGAAAGTCACAAGATAAGGATTAAATATAGTTACAATTATTGTCAATATTCTATGGCATTAAGATTTCAGAGCTGTGAGGAGTCTGTGTTGGTGAATATTGTTTCATAAGTTGTGTTGTTTTAAATAATTTTGTGACCTGATTCTGAAGGAAATTTCTTAATTAACGTTCTACGTATTTGACAATAAAGTTCAAAGGAATCAAAAAGTACTTAAAGTATAGAATTAAAAATAACTCAGTTTCTGAAATATCTGATACTGGTTAAATATATGTCTTCTATCTACATTTAATTAAATTTCTTTTTAAAAATATCCCCTGGTTTCAAAATTAGGTCAGTTACTACAAATACCTTGGCTCATTTAAACAGTTCTGAATATTACCATTATGAAAACTGACTTATACAATATTTATAATTTCACCTATTTTTGGTTTTCAGGGAAATAAAAAAAATCCCTATGCTTTTAAAACAGTGCTAATAAAATAAAACACCCTACTTGTTGTGTCAAGTCAGAAACTTGCAGTTGCCTGTAACAGTAATGCAGAAAGGTGGTCATTGACTTCAGGTGATCTTCACCAGGCTGTTCTGCATCCCTTTCTGTGAAAACAGTTTCCTATGACTCTCAGGAGCATGAAGGACTGTGAATTTAAATAGACCAAATTTAGTTGTGCCTTTTTTTAAAAGAAGGGACTCAGCCTTTGCATTACACAGTCAAATAATTCTGCTGAAACCACTGAGACTCTCTGAGGGTTTTAGCTTGCTGCAGCTGAAAATTGGATCTGAGTCTGCAGGATTAGAGACTCAGGCATCATGAGCACTGAGTGAAAGCTGGAACTGCATGTGTGGAAATCATATACCAAAGGGCACTTTGGGCATTTCCCCTTGATGCTCCACATTGGAAGTGCACAACTCCTTCCTCTCAATATGGAGAGAACTGGGCTACCAGCACTTGGGTTAAATATCTAAACACACTTAATGCCAACAGTATTAATAAGCTTCCACTTCTTGTGCAACTCTCTAGTCTTTTCCATGTGTGTCCTAGGAGAAGGAAGACATGCAGCTGGGAGAAGCACACCTGTTTGAAAAGGCACAGGAGCAGAGTGGGTCCCCAGCAGGGAGACGTGACACAGTGGTGCTCCCATCCACAGCTGCAGCTCTCTGGACTGCCTGTGGAAGCGGGCGGCCTCACCAGGAGCAGTTGGCACAAGACTGACTTCCAGGTCAGGATTCTGAGCTTAGGATATAAATACAACTGCCACTGACTTCAAATGCTGGTGGGTTGAAAGGTGCAGAAGGTTCAGGCAACAGTCAGGAAGGGATCATTCAGTCCAGGCAGGGCCACATGCTGTTGGATCAAAAAAAGTAAGTTATACACCAAAACCACTCATACAATTTTTCCAAGTGCAGACAGCAAGGCATCAGTGAAGACCACAAAAATCTGAAAAGTAAAATAGTTATATAATACCAGTTAGCAGCTGGTAGACAGGAAAGTGAGACACAGTTTGAGATGAGGTAGCATATTCTTGAAATTGTCACTGCTCATGTTTTGACAGCATTACAAAGGAAATAATTTTCCCAGTTTTGAAATATGCATTCAAACGTCTGTTCCATTAAACACACATCAGTATGTTGCCACCTGATCCAGTCATGCTTGATAATGAATGGCATGCAGAGATAATACACCTGCCTGGCCTTGTAAATGTTCTGCAGGGAAAAATCAAAATTAGGTAATGTAAGTCAAATTTGGATGGACAGTCCTGTTACAGTCAATGTTAAATCTTGTGTCCTTAATTACTTTGTTGCCTGAATTGGAAACCCTTCAAATAATGATGGGGGGGGAAATAAAGCTTCTTGACAGTCAAGAGCCAAGGAATATAATTTTATTGCAAGGCCCATCAGTTACCCACAGATGACAGCAAATCCCTATGCAGATCAATCAGAGAGGTGATAGAAAATGGAAGCAAGTGTTGGCCCACACACTATTCAAAGATATTAAAGTTAATGTTGACATGGCTAAAGATAAAGCAAGTGGAGCTGCCATTGAGATCCCACTGAAATCAGTACAAATCTTCTGTTTACACTGCAGGAATGTGATGTATCTAATAAAAAAATAGGAAAGAAAAGATGCCAATTAAGGACAAGAAAGGGGTTAACTTTAAGCATATACTAATGCCTTTGACATATCTGCTGAAGTACTTTAAACACCAGCTTACTTGCTGTCTGAAAACTGGGACTCATATAATAGCTTTCAAAAACCTTTGTCTGAGGGAACCTCATCCTTACATCCACAAGCAGATGCAGGCTTATGGTGTGCTTTAAACCTCAGGGTAGAAATTTCTGCTTAGGAAGTTTTCCTGCATAAATATATAAGACATTGAAGCTGCAGGCGTCTCTGCTAGAATGACTGTGAAGTGCTGTAAATCAGCAAGAGATGAGAGGGTAATATGCACATCTCATGCACTCGTTTCTGCCTGTTGGGCTCTTATATGGTGTTGACTTGCAAAGAATCACTGCCAAATGACTCTGCTGCAAACAGGCTCTCGGACTGTTGTCCCACCATGGCATTTCATTACCTACCATGTTTAAGGAGGGATGAGTGACTGCAAGGACTCACTGTGCAGTTTATCAAGCTTGCCTGTGGCTTTTCTAGGTAGGAGCTGTGTGAAACTCAGAAACACTTCTTCCTTCTCCATATTTTTTCTTTTGAGAAACAAGGGTTTATAGCCCTGCAGCCAGCAAGTCAGTTGCTCGTTTGGACAATTCTAATGAACTTGCAGTTGGAAAGACCAGCTGTCTGTCACAAACCAGGTGCACACTACATGGAAGGTAGCTAAAATACTTTTTATGTCACATTTTTATACATGTCTCTTATCTATCTATCTATCTATCTATCTATCTATCTATCTATCTATCTATCTATCTCCCATGTGAGTGAATCAAGACTGGGCAGAAATTCAGGTTTTATAACTGGTTAATATTCCTTTTGCAAGCTTCTCCCCTGAGCAAACTGGACTGCAAGAGGCCAAGTTCACTCTCTAGATATTTCATCTAGGAGCCTCACTGATCTGACCAGAAGCTGGCTATGAGCCACGTCACTATAATCCAGCTACTGCTGGAACTTTGTCTGAATTCAAGGATCACCAGTTCTGGATTCAGTAAATTATTGCTCGCCAGTTAGGATGTCAAACATAGTATTGCAGACAAATAGCAGGATAATTACACAGGGAGGTTCTCATACTATATAACTTAGGAGTTAATTTAGGCTCCCAAGTACTTAGAGAGTCTACAAAGAAATAGTGATTCCCTCAAAGGAGAATTCAAAGCTTCAAAATTAAATCTATGAGAGTTTAAAATAACTGATGTGAATGTAGCTACTGTCCTCCATGGTTTGTAATTGCTCTTGTAGTTTAACTGGTCATGAAATTCCTCACAACCTCCTTGTGTCAAGCTGTAATGTCATCTTGCAGAAGGCTGACAGACCTCTCTTGAACCCCACAGTACGGAACAGCATAGAAGGCTGCTTGTGCCTGGTGCCCCAATGGTCATCCTTAGGTAGCAGGGGAGCTCTGCTGTTAAGTATGGTTGCACATTGATTCCTGATGTTGCCAGTTGAAAATATGGTACTGACTTTATATAAAATGCTCCTGACAGCAAGTTCTTAAATTGTCCCGTAATTCTGAGATGCCCAACACATTATTAATATGTTCTCTTATCCCAGGCTCTGCTTTGTGAGGCTCCTATACATGATGTGTCTATCATGCATCACTCACTCACAATATTATCCTGTGAGTTTATGCTGAAGCAAGGTCTGACACATATGATGAATTAAAAAGCATTCAGCAGTGTTAATCCTTGCATTGTACTCAGTTCTTGAAGGGCCTGATGAGCTTGATGCTTTTCTGACAGATGCCAATGACAGAATGTCCAGTTAAGTGTGGTGTGGTGAGGCAGAATTTCTGTCATATAAGCAATCATCATGAACACATATAACATGTAGAATCATAGAGAAGAGAGCTGGAAAGGACCTTAAAATGTCTCCCAGAGAAGGCCAGATAGCCTGATGGATATTTCTTTAACCTTCTCTTTAAGAGCCCCACAGATGGACCTTCCCCAAGTGGGCTGTTTGCTGTCTTTACTGCCCTTAACTGAGTCAGTGGGCTACCTAATGTCCTGCCAGCATCTTTTTTTGCTGCAGATAAAGCCTGCTGGTTGCTGTCTTATTCATCATAGATGCAGAAAACGTAAGCCTCCCTTCTTTGCAGCAGCCTTTTCTGTATTTGAAAACCATTGTCATGTCTCTGCTTCATTTTCTCTTCCATAGATTGCACAGTACCAATTAGTTCAATCTTTCCTTGTAGGTCATGTTTTCTAGTTCTCTCATTATTTTCTAGTTCTCTGATCATTCTCACACTGCATAATAAAAGCTTTGTGAAAGAAAAAAAGGAATCAGAACCACTTTACTTGTTATTACTTCAATTAATTATTCAATCACAATCCATTTTATTTGGGTTATTGCTAGTCTAACTTTACCTTTGATGCTTAATAGCGTGTACACAGATATATCCCTATGGATGTTGCTTCTGGGTTATGTTGGCTCACAGTCTTTGTGAGTTGCATGTCAGGAAATACCAGAAGTCTACAAGCCGAACAGACATGCTCTCAGGGCTAAGAGATATAGTCTTTCTTGCTATGTGGTAGCTAATGCTCCCCTGGTAACACCAGATGTGTGTCTGAAACTGTGTATCTGCTAACGATGTACAAGTCCACTGCAGAGGTTTAAACAGCTTCAGTCTGGCTGTCCTTCCTCATCCTGTTGGGCTCAGCCCCAGTCTTTGGGGCTTCTGCAGCATCTTGTCAGGTTGCACATACCTGACAGCCTGGTTACCCCTCTGGTCCCTGATTGTTCCCACAGACCTGTGGCTGACCATGGACTCAGTGACTGCAGCATAACGTGTGGGAGGGCTGAGTTCAGATTACACAGCTGTCCTTAGTGCCAGCCTTCCTTGCCTAACAAAGCTGCCATCCAAATAGGCTTCCTCTAGACAGGGGTTGAAGGAGGGAGTTTTCCTTTGTACTGCTGAGGATATGCAGGTCCATGTTGAACAACACTTCTCTTTCTGTATGTACTGTTTTTGACCTAGCAGAAATTTTCTTTCAATGGAGGCTTAAGTGACAGTCTTAGCACAGTTTGCCAAATCAAAATACAAGGGTGGTCCCTCCCAAGAAGCTGTTACCAGAAAGAAGCTTCAGTTCTTGACCCTTCCAGTCGAGTAGCATATAAAAATAAAGCTACTGAAGTCCCTTATAATGCTGAAATAATGGTATTATGATATATGATCCATATGTGAAGACTTAGTGCAGTGTTTCCATGGATATGTTTTTGGGAAAATACTCTGTCTGCAATGAAGGCAAGAAGAAACTTTAAATCATGTCTGCCAAAGCCAACAGACTTGGGTAAAGGAAATTATGATTCTCATTAGCCTGAGTGCTATATAGAGGAGTATCTGACAATCAAAGAGTTAATCCAATTAGAAAATAAAAAAACTTTTCATGTCACCTGTTCCCTTAAGAGGTGCTTTCTTCATTTTCACTCAAATTCTGTAAGAAAGAAAGAAACAGAAGATAAAAGCTGCTGGAAAGTTGTGCAATTTAGGGGAGAAAGGAGAGGAACAAAACCAGAGGGGAAGAGAGGTGGAACAAAAGAAACTCACTCAGAGAAAGGAGAGCAAAGAATATCCACTAAAAAGGAGAGAAAGGCTGGCATCAAAAGGGGTTTTCAGCCTCAGAAAGCAGCCAGCAGCCAGGCGCTGCAGGTGATATCACCAACAAATCCAGTCTGCAGAGAGAGATACTCTTGCAGGACATGCTACTGGTCTAGGGGTTAGGAGAGAAAGTGTGATTTTTACAGGAGTGAACTCTTTGAGCATGAAAATTCAAGCTGTTTTCCAGTTGCTGAATGAAGCTCAGCGATCTGTTTCACCTTTTGTGTTTTTCTTTTTTGATTGACCTGTTATTTGTGAACTCCTGCTTCAGTGAGCTATAATTAAAAAGATTGAGCTTTTAATTAAAGATATAATGAATTTGGATTTGGTCACAGAGAAAAATGTTCTGTGTGAAAAGTTGATATTTTTATGTAGGAATGTAATGCCTCTGCTGGAACACCCTTTTGAGGGAGACACAACTGAAGAAATGGGATACAATAAGAATTTTTTGGACTGCTCTAGTCTCCTTTTCCCCTGAAAAATAAATTATGCATTAACATCTTTGATTTCCCTGGGTCACCTAACTCCTAATATCCCCCAAAGGATGCTCAGCATCCTAATGCATCCAAGAGTGATGTCACATATGTGAATCACTGTCACCAGAATCAATTATTCATAATCTGTCACACATGTGCTTTCTTTTGTTGCTTTTGGCCTTGCCCCTGCACAGGCGCTGTTCCGAGGCCTGACCACTTCCTGCTTGGAAAGGAATTTCACTCAAAGAGAGTGCCTTTGGCATGCAGTGGCAAAAGCCTGGGGACCCAGCTCCTGGTGTGGCCAGGAGGGGAGCAGGGCAGCAGGGGCAGCACACAGCAAGCCCAGTGCCTCCCTCCAGCCCTCACCAGGTTCCACCCCAGCACATCTGCTCTTCAGTGCCAATCTATCTGTGAGCAAAAACACAGACCAAACATGGTCCGTGGAGGAGGAGATTTCACTTTCCCAGAGCCATTCATCCCTATCAGTGTTCCCCATTTCTAAGCTCAGTTCTTCAGAGCTGTTCACAGTCACTCTGTGAGCTGCAGAAGGAATAAAACCAACAGACAAGGCCATGTTGGATGGGGGTCTGAACAACCTGGCCTAGTGGAAGTGTCCCTGCCCATTGCAGAGGGGTTGGAACTGGATGATCTTTAAAGTCCCTTCCAATCCAAACCATTCTATGACAGTATGACTTTCCAGTGGATGTGTTTCTGTTGCTTGAGTCATATTTTGCTACAAGATAGTTGTTGTCCTTCAGCACTTAGTGGCTCCTTTAGTTAGAACTAATCTCAGTTGTTATAAAATGAGCCCCACTCTCCCTCACAGCTTTCCTTTCACAGCAGAGTTGATGGTAAAATGTGGGGTGGTGCTGTGCACGATTTCACAATTAGATCTATGGGCATTTGGAGTGGGTAGAGAAACCATGCAATTGCTTGAGCCTGGTGCCACATCTCTGCCAACGGCAATTTTATGAAAAGTGAAGAAATTAATTTACTTAGGAGCCACCACTCCTCTCTCAGACTTGACTGTTTCAAAGTCATGGAGAGTGGAATGGCAAAACAAGAAGACATAAACAAACTGGGTATCTTTCATAAGAAACCAAGATAGAAAATGTGCTTAAAGTATCTTTGTGTACTGCACTGACTTTGAGCTCTTTCACTTCATTAATTCTATGATTTTATCACCACACTTTCCAATTAAAAAAAATTCTCTTTCCCCCTCCTGTGAAAAAAATTCTCTTCCCCTCCCTCTCCCACCCCTCCCCAATCTCCCCCTTTCTTTCAGCTCTCATAATCCTTGGCATGATAATGGCTAAGGAAACGGTTTCAGACAAAAGTCTGGTATTTTAATTTTGATAACCTTCCTGAGCAGCAAAGTTTGTGTGGGATGGAGATTAATGAAAGCCAGGCACAATGCACCCTTGTCACTAGGTAGAGTAAGAAGCAGATAACCCTCAGGGAAGCAAGTGGTACAGAAGGGGGGTAGGTAATAACACATTTTAATTTTTCATGCATCCCTTCCCACTCTTTAATAGAAGGAGAATCCAAATGGTAAGCAAAGAGAAAATTGAAAGAAAACAGAAGTCTTACCTGTGGATGGCTGAGAGGAGAAGGGGCCTGGGGTGGGGGGGGGGTTCTGCCAGCAGCAACAATGGGGCCTGACCCAGGGCCTGCTGTAGCAAGTGAATGTTTTTTTCTACTATCCTAAGGAGCCAAGTAAGCTTCACAGTTCACAATCCCCAAATCCACATGGTGCCCACTGCTGTTGGTAGCAGAGGCAGAGAGGGGAGGAGAGGTGACAGAGGGCAGCCCTCTACCCCTGGGCAGCCCTTGGGGGGCTGGTGGGGCCCTGTGAGGCACCATGACTCATGAACCAGGGCCCAGAAGCTGCCCAGTCAGGGCTGCAGCTCCCTGGCCAAGACGGGCAGCTCATCCGCCTGGCAAAGGAGATTCCCAGCTCTCTAGGGCCATTCTCTGGTTCCATGTCCTATTCATCTGGCAAGGATTGCCTAAAGCCCCAAAAGTTGCTGAGGAACCTGCACATTTTCCTCTCAGCCCCTCAGGTCTCATCAGGAAGTACCAAACCCAGGTAACAAGAGATCCTGCAGCAGGAAGCCCCTCCTGAAGAGTTGCTCAGCATTTCCTGATGCATGGAGGTAGCTACCTGCTGCTATTTACCATTGCATTTCCCAGTAAGATGTTTGCCAGGGAGTCCATCCGAAGGCAAGGCACATCCCAGATATGTTTCTACAAATAGGCCAAGGCAGGAAAAGTGTAGGAAGGGCTGCTCCTGCCTGATGAGGATGGAAGCTGAGCCATGTGTATCTTCAGGACAGCTGCATACACAGCTGCCTGCCTTGCCATTACCTCCCTCACGGACTTTCTGCATATTGCAGGTGGCCACTACCAAGAGATGGTGGAGATGTGGCCAGAAAAATGAAGATTTAGCTACTTCCTGGTGTTTCAGCCAAAAAGTTGAACCTCTCTTTTAAAAGTTGACCCTGATCCTATACTGTGATGGGACTTAAATAAACTTATAGTACATTTGGTTCTTGCATTATTTTTAACTCTTTGAGTATAGTTGTTGGCCTTTGCTAATCTCCCAGCACCTCACTCAAATTGTATTAGAATGAGTAATTACTGAAGTAATCATGGATAAGTAGCTCTTCTTGACTCTGTGTCTCATGAAATAAGCTTCTAAAAATCATTTCTGAAGTGTTTCTTGAATGATGACAATGCTCTGTCATTTCTCAATGAGTCTGTAGCTCAAGAGAGTTGCTAGAATGAGGAGGGCAGGGGAAAGGGGGCCTGGAGGCATGGAGGAGACAGGGTGAATGTTTAAAAACATGCAAGTGCAGTACATGTATGTAACAAAAATGATAAGCCAAAATAAGAAAGAAAATTATAAACTCACATGGGACAGCTTGAAGCTGTTACCCATCATGATGCCTTCCTGTCGCTGTTTGCATGAGGAAGCTACAAGAAGTGAAAGTAGAAATGAAAGCAGCATGGCCAGACTGCAATTCCTCATTCAGTTCAGTGCTGCTGGTGGATCTGGGCTTCTGAGAGAAAGTGCATGGTGACAGGAGCCACCCTGACATACAGCACTGAATATGAGTAAGAATTATTAAGTAGGTCAGACAATTTGGGGCTCAGTTTGTTGCCATTAATTACGAGTTCAAGTATGAGCCTTTCAGTTTCCATAATGTCCAGAGAGACGCTCACTTGTCAGCCCTGTCACTTTTATGTTGTTCTCCTACAGCCCAGACCTGTAGGAACCAGCCCCATATGAATTTGGTAACCTCAGGACTCTCCCCTTCCTGTCTGGGTGGCAGGTCTGTCCTTGAGTCCCAGTTCCTTGCCTGCAGTCTCACTCTGGCTGCATCTCAGACAAGTTTCGACATCTCGTGTTGTGCTTTTTTACTTTTAGCTGCAGCCTTGCATTGACTCCTCTTCTACCTGTCTGCTTGCTGCTTTGCCAACTTTGTGTGTTCAGTTTGCTAAAACTGTGGCTGGGTTTGAGCAGTAACAGCCTAACCAGAAAGCTCAAGAAACTGCTTCTTTCCACCAATGCACATAAATAGTCAGAACATAAAAAAATATTCAACTCATTTCACATTCTGATAAAGAAAAGCAACACCTATGCTACTGACCTATATTACATTTATCCTGTTTTCCTCAAGCTTTTTTCAGCATCAGTTTCAGGGACAGAGCAGACACTTGCTGGTTAGACTACATCTCATTTTGGAAATTTTGCCTTGTTCTGGATTCCCCTCAGACACCTTGAAACTCTCCCTTAGATCCAAAATATTACATACCATCAAAGAACTCATCTTGCAGCAGCAGATAGTTTCCTGACAACGTGTTTTTGATGAAAGCTTCTGCTCTGTTCATTTGTAACCCTTTGGTTGTACTCAGGCTAGTGGATTAATCTGTTTTGTAACAACAAAGGGTTTTGTGAAAGATCTTGTACATAGGTATTGAAATCATCTGCTGTAACTACTGGCTACCACGATAAGCATGGCAGAAAGCAATAAATTTCACCCAAACTGTGGTAAATGTTGTCCTTGCTCTTCCTTTTAACGCCTTTTTTCCAGCTTTACTTTTCTCAGGAATCTTTTCGTGATTTGCAGCTTAAGTTTTCTCGAAGGCAGGGTGTCCCTGTTGATTTTTACCAGCTTCATCCATTCCTTTTCACCGTTTTTCTGCCTCCCTTAACCTCAGTTACTGGATTGATCGACAGAGGGCAATAGCATCTCGCTCCAGCTTCCAGTCCTCTTTCCTGCTTCTCTTTCCCCTCCCCTCTGAGTGTCTGCATCCATCGTCTGCTTCTCCTACTTCCAAACTTTCACCTTTGACCAGTGAAGGAGAGTGCCTCCAGCAGTTATGGGGGGCACAAGAATATGTGTTTTTCTGCAATGCCTGGCACAGTGCTCAGCCAAAAGGCTTCTCTGTGCCCAGGGCAGCAACGATGCTGAATGCTGACATAGATTCTGAAAGCAATTGCACAAATCACAGTCCGAGGATTGTTAAAAACCAGTGCACCCATTTTTTCTACAGAAGTAGAAACTTGCAGGAAGGGCAGACAGTAAGCTCCTGGGCTGGCCCTGGTGCTCAGCATTCCTGCTGCCAGGGAATGTGTCTGCCTGTATGCCAGGTGGGTGCTGAGGATGCTGCTGGTAGTGATTCCAAAAGCTGTGAGCATGGATCTGTTGTCCAAGGACTGCAGTGAGCTGATGGCCAGCACGCTAGGATTCAGTCCATCCACACAAGCATCCACTGGAAAGTACAGGGCTCCCCAAACAGGAAAGGATTGAAAGGAAGTCTCTCTCTCTCTCTCTAAAGTTTAACCCCTAGTGGAATTTGCTGGTTCCATTTAATTTTCAGTCAAATATCTGCACTTGTCTGGAAACAGTTTGTCATATGAAAATACTTCTCTTCCTTCTGAGTGGAATGCAGGAAGTATTTGCTTATATGAACAACTGTCTCCCTGGAATAAGAAAATCAATGGTGAGTATGGCAATCACTGTATGTTCTAGCCAAAAGTTCGTACTACTCCTATAGGAAAATATATTAGGGATTGTACAGTGCAAGTATGTACTTTTTTGAACTAGACTGCAGCTTTAAACCCTGGACTTACAAAATCTTCCTCTGTGTTCTGGACTGTGAGTTGCCTGATTGAAGTTACTCAGGGCTGTTCATGCTTCAGGACACTGAGCACACAGGGGAGGCTTTGGGGGCCTGGGGCTACACACATGTAGCCAGCAATGGGCTATATGTATGCTCCCTCAAGGGCAGACAAGGGAACAGCTAATAACTCTGCCTCTGCAATAAGGATCTGTTTGTCTAAGGATGCACCTCTGTGGTCTTCTGGCTGACAGATTTTCTCTGTTCTAACTACAGGAGAACTGAAGGGCAGCTACTTCTCAGCATCTGGGTACATGATTAGCATGATATTTACTGCAATGAATATAGGCTGCCATGCAGCCATTTTATACCCTTAGGCTGGACTTGTCCTGCTAAGAACAGGAGAGAGGCCATAGGAGGTCAGACTAGAGCTTCATCTAGCCCAGCATTCCATCTCTGCTCTTACCTGTTGGACAATTCACAGGGAATGTGTGTAAGGGAAAGGGCCAGTATGAAATGTCTCACATCTGACAATGAACATCAGACTATGTTCAGGCACTCTCTGGCAAGGCAGTTGTGTCCAAACTGTCATATTTAATAACAACTGAATGTGACTGAACAAGTCTAAATATTTTTGAACAAATGTATACCATTGAGTTCAACATCCTGTGACAGTAAGTTGTGCAGTTTTCCTTAGAGTCACATATCATCCCTTCACTGCTATTCTCCTATTACAGAAAGCTAATAATATCTTACTGTATCTTCCCTGAAGCCCACTGTGCTAGCTTGCAGGAGACCAGAGGTAAGATTTTGCCTGTTCTCCATTTTACAAACCAATGTCTCTGTGGCTGTTACCTGTCCTGCCTTGCACCTGCCCTTCACTGCAACATTGCCAGATTTCATGTATGTGATTGAATATTCCCAAATTCTTACTTCCCTTTCTGAGGTGGCAATGTCTGCTGGCCCTTGGGAGGAACCCACCCACCACATTTGTGCCAGCATCCATGGAAAATCTGCAGGCAGAGGTGGCTTGCAGTTTTCTTTTATGGCTATCACTGTTCAGATGGAGTTTCTTTGCAAGTCATGTTGAGCTTCATTAGACTGTAGTAGAAGAAATCAACTTCCCCAGCAATCTGAAAAACAAAAAGGCACGGAAAAGAACCCTCAGCTCTGCCCAGCTATGTAAGGAGAGTTGAAAGACCAGTCAATTGGCAACCTAATATTTCTGAGGCTTTTTCTTGCGCTTTTTGGACAGATTTTACAGTTCCTCACCTTGATGCAGGTGAACTCTGAAGATGTTAAATGACTAAGGCTGCCATTTTTGGTCAATAAAATGGGTATTTATTTGTCTTCTTGACAAATGCACATCAGCAGCCTTGTTATTAGAAAAGAAAAAAGGTGGACCTGATAATCATGGAGTAGTCATGTTATATATAATACTCCTATTAGTGTTGGCCTTAAAATACTTCAGCATGGCAAGATTAGAGCCAGTGTCATCCTTTTTTATTTAAATTTAATTTACACAAAATAATGTTCTTCTTGCTCCATTTCTTCCAATTCCTTCTCTTTTCCTCCCCTGTTCATTTTTCTTTATATTTCAAAGTTAGTCCATTCAACAATGTCACCCCCTTCCACAGTCCCACCATTCACCTTTGCAAACACTAGCATTTATTCTGCTTGCCATTTGTAGCAATTAAAAATAGGAGTTTGCAAATCAAGTTGCACTGTCGTTCAGTAGATGTCATTCAAAGCTTTTGCAGGGACAGACGAAAGTTATTGATCTGCACTGTTTGATTTTTGTTTCTTCCTGCACCAGTGTTACCTACCCTTCTAGAACAAGTGTGTATCACAGCATGTTTTAATTGTATGATTTTTACCCTTCCTTGTCCCCACTGGCTCTTTTCAGCTGGCTCAGAGTGGCTTTGGAGGCGAGTCTGTAACTCTGATGGGTGGGACTCTGGCATGTGGTTTAGCTCCTGTAGGCCTAATGTGGGTGGGGGACAGTAAATGGATGGGTGGGATGTGGGACACCGCATTAAATCACACACCCATCAGTAGCTGGGACTGGCTGAAGCTGCCCTGCCCCAAGGCCAGCTGCGAAGCTCTAAGGCTGGCTGAGAAGCTTCAAGGCTGGCTGAGAAGCTCCCTCACTTGTTAATTGTTGCCTAACCACTACTGCAGAAAAATGGTTTTATCAAAACCCCACATTTTTTGACTCTTCATGTCCTTCCTTCCCTCTCAAAAGTTGCTCCCCTCTGCTTAGGGAGCTATGCTTGCTCCCACACATCCAAGTGCCCTCAGGAAAAGAAGTCACAGTAAAATCTTCAGCAGACTGCACATGCAGCTCGAGACAGTGATAGTGGTAGTTTTAGGTGTTCCTAAACTCCTCTGTGTTGGTGAGCATCCCAAGAGCTCACCCTTTTCCAGCCCATTAACGTGCTGCAACGCTGGGCTCTTCAGCTCTCCGAAAATCTCATATAAAAATTAGAGATTTCATAATAAAACTCCATGCTTCTGACAGAAACATTATTGGCTCCTATTATAAAAATAACATACATCTCAAGCATTTAACAGAAAGAAATTCATGTCCGGAAACTCAGGTAATGAGGCAGCCAAGCATGGCGGGTGTTGGGTGTAACAGGAGTTAGTGCTGAAGCTGTATGGGTAATATATTAATTCATACGTATATAGCTGATTATGTATTATTACTACAATTAAGGAATATTGCCAGTGGAATACAATGTTATGACAATGTAATGTTCTCTAAACTACCCTCTTGGCAGATATAAAAAATAAATGGAAAATCTGGAGACAAAAAGGCTGTGAGTTGCAGAGTGGATGAATTTGGCCCACCTCCCTTGCTAACATAGAACAGTTGGCTCTGGAATGTGATGCTGGATCACTTGCTTTTGCAACATCACCTGTCTGTGACGATCATTTAACACCCATCCATCATCCAGTCACAGTAACTTGCACCATCACTCCCCAAAAGAGCAAAACCTGCTGCAGGATATTTCCTTTTTTTAAATTTTTTTCCTTCCTGTGAGATCTTTTGGTTCACTACAGCCGGAATTAAAAGCTAAAGAAATACCTTGATGTGGGTTTTGCTGTGGCTGTACTGAATAATCATCTGCATTCGTCAAGTGTTATGTTTAAGTAACCAGTGCTCCAAAAGGCATTAATTGTCAGGGTTATGTGAAACTGCCATCATGGCCCAGCACAGCTCCACAAGGGTCAAGGCTGCTTGACAAGTGTGAGAAAAGCCACTGCTGTGAGCCAGAGATGAGTCTGTAGCATGGCAGAAAACTAAACACATCTGGACAGGCTTATCTTTTTGGGGTAGGTCTGTGCCCAGGTGGATGACAGCCCTGGAGATTCTGCAAAGAAAGGAAAAAAGAAATAGAGACTAATTGCCTTGAGGATTGGCTACCTACCCAACATTTCCTCACCTGAGCTAAGCCAGTAATTTCTGGAGAAACTACACAGCACAGAGTGAGGCTGATTTACACTGGGCACAAAACTGGCTATTAAAATCTTTGTGTCCTAGAAAATGCCTTCTCTTAACTAGCTCAATTTATGCAGACAGGTGAGTCTATCAGGGTAGAGAGTGGATGTAGGAAAGCAGCAATGGGCCCCTACTGGCTTCTAACAGCAGCATTATCTTAATAGTTATTAAATGAGGTGAAAATAAGCTGAGGGGAAGCATGAGAGGAAAATTCAGGGGCAAGTGGCAGGGCTCAGTGAGCTGCATCATTAAGATGCTGCAAGAGATAGAGGACAAACATCTGCAGATCACAAACACATTTGCCAGCTCAGAACTGCAGAGAGGCTTGCCAGTCTTTCTCCTCTCCTGTGCTCAGAGTTCCTTTAAAATAAAATCATTATAAACCTTCTGAGAAGGCCAGTGTAAAAGAAAATTTACCCCAAGGCCCTGCTTAGGTAGAGCTATACTTTTTAACAGCTTAACAATGATACAGTCTGGTGGACAATTACATTCTATGCTTAAGGAAAACTCTTATGCTACAAAGGAACCTTAAAAAAACCAAAAACCTTCAAGATTCAATTTTCAGGATCTCCAAGTGGCAAAAGAAATTGCATAGATAATATGTATTTTTGCAAATCCATTTTCCTCATTTTCCTCTGTCTTATTTGTTTTATCCTTAGTGTGTAATTTAGGTGTGTCTAATAGCAAGGCTACATGAGAGCACTGCTACAGAAGTCTCCTGAGTAGGCTAAGCTACGTGCTTAAATCCTTAAGCACTAGGTGCTGCTGAGTTCTGCAATTGGGCTGACAAGGTGGGTACCATTAACTCAAATAATTTGTCCCATTACATTTTAGGGACAGTTCCCTTTGGAAACTCTCTGGCCCTTTTTTTTACTCCCAGACTCCAGTCTCAGGGAAAAGCCTGTGTCATCCTGCCTGGTTTTGCAGATCAGTTGTTGCCTCATGAGTGTGTGCTTGCAACAGGCCATCAGGATTTATGGTGTGATCCTTGTCCACCTTTCCCATGGCTCTCTCCTAAGTTAGATCAGTGCATCCATACAGGAAAGGAATAACCTACTCTTGTTGGATAGTAACTCCACCTCACATCATCGAAGTGAGGAAGTCACCTGGGAAGTGGGAAGGGACGTGTGTGATGTGCACAAAACACATGGCTCAAGGGGTTTTGCTGCCTGAAGTTTCTTGCCTTTAAACTTAACTTCGCCCGGTCAGAGAAGCTGCTTCACCTGGTGGTGTGAAGGTGGGAGAAGAGAGGCAGATGCTTCATCTTGATCAACCCTTTTCACCCTTCTGCTCTGGATGGCAGGCTTGAAAGTATGGCAAAGAAACCTTCTGGCCTGACTTAGAGCATCCTGTTGGCTTTCAGGAGAGAGCTGTGTCCGTTCCTTCCCCAAAGGAATGTGGCAACCCCTCCCGGAGCGTGTTCCTTGTGCCAACACAGCAAGCAGAGAAGGCACATAAGGCTGCCCTCTATGAGGGGAAAGCTGTGATCCAGGTACAACCAGTGGCCATTCTGCATCTTCCAGCTGACCTTTGGTCTGAGCATCCCCACGGGATGGGCTGTGCTCTGAAAAGTTCAGCAGCAGTGATTTGCACTCTGAGAAAAGTCTGAACCATAATGCTCTGAGAGCTGTGTTTTGAACTCTCTGAGAAGCCTGTGCCTTGAACAGCCTCTGAACATGCCACTGAAAGCCAAGACTTTGCCAATGTAATCATGGTCAAGTTGAACACAGTTTGTACAGTCTCTTGGTACAGGATCAAAATTGAGAATGAATTCTCAAATTTGCATGAATTATCATGACTAAATTCCATCTACACGCAAGGGCATTTTTTTACTATGAGCAGCCAGCTTATTTTTCTTTCTCTGCAATTAGCTGGGAACAATCAGTCTTCCTGATGGCCCTCTAAAAACGGAAAAGATATTCAAACTGTTTAAAAAATTGCATGTCCTTAGAAACAAAAATGAGAGGTTATGACACTGCTGTAGAGCTTGCAGTCAGTTGGTATGAAAACAGGTTGTTTTAAAGGACGTGCAGCTGCCTATTAACAATTAGTAAGAAATCCTGGGGAGATGGGGCTGGAGGTGGGCCAGAAAAAGAGGAGAAAGATTTTTCACTTCCTCACTTGTGAGAAATGGGCTGACAGCAATGATTTAAAAATTTCTGACAAAGAGGTAGAGTGTTTTAAAAGTGCTTTTAAAATGTTTCTTAACAGTGACTCTTCCAGTCTCTGGAATTATTGTGATCTGCTTTTAACAGGTGGGGTGCAATGGAAGTGTTTTAAATACCCCAAGAAAGCATTTAAACATACACCAAATTTTAAGCCAGGATGAGGCTGTATTGGACTCTATGGGACACATTGTGCTACTCAGTGGTGCAGAGACTCAAGGTTTCAGCAGAAAAGTTGCCAGTGTATTATGGAAAGGCAAATTCTGTTTTCTGAGCCAGAATTATTACGTCTGTCTGGGATGTCTGTGTGCTGTACACACACATACACAGCATTTTCTATGCAGACTTATTCTAATTTATATCTTGATACTTCATGAGATGGGCCCCCATATTTTTTCCTAGGGATCTCACTGGTTGTAGAGGGGTTAAAAATTATGTGTCGCTTGTGAAGGATAAATTCTTGTGGCTGTATTTGAAAATCACTTTCCCTGAACACTTCAGACTGAAGAAGGCCCTGTTTGATTTTTTTCAAAGAAACTATATTGGTTTCGTAAAACCCATTACTTTTTCCTACAAACCTTCTCACCTAGTGTAATATGAGAATAACCTGTACTGCCAAGGGAAAAAAATAGCATAAAATATCCATTTATTTTGTATATTAGAAAGACACAGTATTTTCATGAATGGACAAATTTTCTACAGTTCCACTGATCGGGCTGGGTGGGCTTACAAGTGGAGGCTGAAAATGCCAAAAGCTGCCTCAGGAAATGCTGGCAGACACTGAGGGGCAATACAGTAAATGACTGAAAACAACCTGGCCAAGTGAAACCAGTTATTTCACCAAGCCAGGGCTGGGCAGGGAGCCACAGGAACCAGACATTTTCCTGGATCACCTTGTGTGCCAGTGGCAACAACACAAAAAGGCCATCATTGGCAAGCACCTGACACAGATTAAAAGTATGGATTGGTTTTTAATTATTTTCAGGAAATTAGCATTAAAAATGAGCTAGTTTGACTACATGCCATGGAAAGCCCAAATGCAGTTCTAACCCAAATAAAAAAAATCTATGTCAATCAAAACAACGTGGAGGGGAAAGAAATCTGTCATGGTGGCATCTGTCAGAAGCTCAGGTTTTTAATGACTGATCTGAATGGCTCTGGATAAAGGGATTAGTTGATTAATTTTATTATTAGTTGATTACAGGGTCTTTTAAATATTATGGATATTCTAAAAACAAAACATAATCTAAACCCTTCATTTTGCATTGTAAATATAAACTGAAGTTGGTAAAGCCTGTGAGAGCATTTGCAGGGCTGTCAAATCATACTGATTAACATTGGGATGTGGGAGAAACAAAAAAAATAAGAGCTATTTCTAGATGACAAAGAAGATGACAAATTATTCCAGTATTCCCTTTCTTCCCATTGTGCAAAGGAGAAGAAAATACAGGCAAGACATATTCTGCATTGAACTTTTCACATGAATTTCCACACTCGGTTAAGTAATGAGACTTTCCACAAAACCCCTCACCAACATTCCCTTTTTGGGGTGGCTGATAATAAGAAATCCAGAACTGGCTAGGGAAAATCACTGCACCATGCAGCAGAGCTGAGATTGGTATCTGAGAAACACGTTTGCTTTTTCTTTTTTGACCAAATTATTTACAGCTGAAGAGCTCATTTTACTTGTATTTTTCTGTGAAGTGGATAATATTCAATCCCCTGCTGAGTTATAGTCTAAAAAACAGTAGGTCTTCATTATCCAGGGTGGTGAACTCAATTGTCTCATGCAAAGGAGTTGAACACCCATTGACTTCAGCAAGCTCAGTTCAGACAATGCTGGAAGATGGTCTTTGTCTTGCAAGAATTGAAAAGTGATTAAACACTTGACTGTTATAATGCATCCACATGAATTCCTGTCATGCTGCAGTGTCCCATTGCAAATATACTTGTTTTGTCAATTATCTCAACTGGAATAACACAGGAACAGCTCAGGTGTGGCATATAAGGTTAGTTTCTCTTATTTATTTTCAAAAAGTTTTAAACTAGCTTAGTAATTTTTCTCTAGCAATAGTTGCAGGTAGAATGTGTTCTTTCTCAATAAACTTCCAGAATTTGCACTCAGGTTTTCAGTGAATATTATTTCAGAGGAATGGCAAGATACGAATACAGCTCACTGCTACAGAAAAAATATTACTTTTTTTCCTTTACATCTCTTACATCTCTTCCAATGAACCTTCATATTACCAGTGATGATGAATAATGTAATAATTTAGGAAAAAATAATATCTAAAATATTTAGTTCCCTTATTATGCATTATGGGTCTACTATTATGCAAGGTGATGAATTAAATATTGCATTTTGAGGTATTATGATGGCTCCTGGCAGGGTAGAAAGTCTAAGTTAAGATTTTACCTACTCTGTATAGATCTACCTGAGAAGCTTTACATGCTTTGCTAAGCATCAATTTTTGTTCAGTGCCAGCAGCTTAGACAGCAGTTCTAGGTTTTCCCACCAGTAGTTTGGATTATTCTTCAGAAGAACTATAGCATTAAGAACAAGAAATTTCAGACATCAAAGTCCTCTGGAGTAGAAAGTTATTATGCTTGTGTTCCCTGAACTCTGATGCTTATGGTTCTTTCCTTTCCAATGGCAACAGAAGCGCTGCCTCTGAGCTGCACCCATCTGACATCTGACCTTGGGAGCTGAGAGGATCTCTGTAGCCACAGAGGTAGCAGTGCTTGAACCTCTAACACATTTTCAGACATTTTTACATCATCTTCTATGGGTGGTGCCTGAAAAATGAATCCCAGTACACATTTGAGTACAACTGTAGTAGTGATTGAATAGCAAAAAAAGGAAGAAAAATCAAGATACCCATATGTAAATTATATACAGGTATATAACAGAAATATGTATTATATACATGTATACAAAACATGTACCTTTATATAATACAATAGATTTAGTGTATATTAGATGGTATATATTATACTATAGACTATGTATTATATATTACAGTCGTGGAATAAATTTTTATTACTATTTGGATAACTCTGTTCTGCAGAGATCCTGTCTGACCTGCAAAAATTTCAGAGTAAGGACACCATTTGTTGATCTGGTTGGAAGGGCACAGGTAAAATAAGCAGCTAGTCCTGGTGATTTTATTTGCAATGTCATGGATAGCATTTGCCAGAAAATGTCAGAAGGAGGTGCATAGTATTTCATCTGTGTGTTTTGCCTTAGGCCCCATCTATGAAAGTTATCACTAGAGTATATGCAATTAATTTTTTTAAGGTTTGAAAATTTGTAATACCCAGGGAGAAAACCATGTTAACACCGAGGCACTAGGATAGAAGAAAAATGACTGACAGAAAGACAGCTCTTTGCCTGGCAGTGCAGGGCCACACTCAGTGCTTGCTAACAGTCCCCAAACTACATCGGGAAGATTTTGTCAGCGCAGTGTCTTCCGGGACAAAAGTGCTTTATTTATGGGAACAAAAGAATCTCTTGTCTGTTAATATGGAAGAAGCAAGGACAAATAAATCCGAACTCTGTTTTGAAAGAGAAAACTTCAGCCTGGAACCATCCAATAATGCATGAAATCAGTAATTAAAAGGGGACAAAGTTATTTAAACCTTATGTTAACCTTGAACAGGCAGAAAAATTGGAGGGAGGGCACACACATGTGCACGCACTGTGCCTTTGTTAAAAGCAAAAATCATTAATATGTTTTTAGTTGGGTAGAATATTTCTTGGTGATTCGGGTATGTCTGTCCTGTTTTCAGGAGCTACTTGAATGCTTGGACACTTCCATCCTTGTGAACATCAGAGAGAGTCAGAGGCACCCTGAGCTGGCTGCTTAAGATGGAATTTTCTCAGTGGCTGTCATTGATGTCTGGACTTAGGCTGAGTTAGACTTGCATGTAAACTGTTGCTACTTTGAACTATTTTTTTCTTTAAAATTGTTTTCTTGCTGCAGTATGAAGAATGAATACTGTTATTTCAGTTATTTTGGATGGCCACTGCAACTTCTGGCTGCTGATTCTCTAAGGGGAACCACCAAACTTGCCAAAGGGTAAGAGCTGTGGGAACACATGAAAAGTTTTAATTGGATTCTTGTTGGAGAGGAGGGGAATTATGCAATTAGGCATGGAAAGCATAAATGTAAGGCTATTCCAGGCAGTCTACATGCAGAGACAGACAGACAGACAGACAAANGACAGACAGACAGACAAACAAACAAAAAAAGTGATTAACCCTACAATGGTTATATGGAGGGACATAAATTCCTGTAAGGGAGAAGACACACTTCTGATGACCAAGTCATTCATCTGACCCTCTCCATGTCATCCTGGAACGAAACAACCGCCTCTTCTTCTGAGAAGTTGTAAGCAATCAGCCCTTTTAAAACAAGAACGTTTGGTCCCCAGCTGCACGTTAACCTTCACCTCACTTGTGTTGCTGGAGAAGGTCGTGGACTTGCTGTGAAATCAGTAGCCACTGATTCAGTGGCCAGTTTCTCCCCACTGCTTCCCACAGAGAGCTCTGAAGGGAGAAGAAGGGAGACTGTAGTCCAGTGGCAGAGCCCACTGGGACAACAGCTGTAGGATGGAGGTGATCATGAGATCACAGAGAAAGTCTTTCTGCCAGCACTCAGGTTTTTAAAATGTCTTTCTTCTCCAAATAACTAAGAAATTGTTTAATAAAAGTTGGAAAATTCTGCCTGAAAACTCGGAGTGAGGGCAAAGTGAAAGAGAAGAATATCAGTGTGATAGGACTTGAAAGACTTTTTTAAATTTTTTTTTTTTTAATTAGTTAAGAAATATTGTTTCCTTGTGGGACCCCAGAAGATGCAGATACAGGAAAAGCAGAGATATTTTTCTTCTAATTATGCAGGCACTGGGGATAATAGTAATTAGTTCATCTGCTGCAGAAATGTAAAGTCTCCTGGCTGGAACTCAGGCACACTGACTCACACTTTGGAGGAAATTAAGTATTGTTTTAATTCAAATCCCTACAGGGAAGACAGGTGGACAGATTGTAATTACTATGACATCGAGGATAACTATCTACCTCTGAAAAAGTGTATTATGGTCTATAATATCTGTGGGCTGACAGGATCTTGCTTCTTCATCTGCAAGTTGGATGTAAATAAATTCATAAATTTCTCAAGTGTCCTGTATATGTATGAAAAGGGAAATGTTTGGAATGAAGATTGAAATTTCAGAGACAGCTCTTGCTGTCACGTAACGACATAATTGCTAACCTGTGACAGGGATCATCTTTCAATATCTCAAGACAGCAGCCCTCAAAACTTGTTGTATAAATCTTTATCTCAGTTTTTCTTGCAGGGATCTATACTGGATTGTCTTATTCATGCCTTCTCCATTAGTACAAGCCTGAATTTTGTTATAGTTAAATCAGCCCTAGTAAATTTAGCAGAAAGGTCTAGTCTGGTTTTCACAGCTGAAGAACTTAATTTGTTCTGATTTATTATTGAAACAGCTCTACTCCTGTAGCAGAGAGTTTGATAAAAGCAGAATACAAAAAATGGGCAAGAAAGATCAGCTTATCAGTCACAATTATGCTTTGTCAGATCATTCTGATGTTTGCAATATGTGTGATGGCAGTTCTTCAGTGAGCATGAAGTGAAAAGGTTCATGGTGCCCTCCTTGGTGTGGCACAATTGTAGGAAGCGAGAAACAGCCTAAATGCAAACATTTGATGTCCTAAACATCAAAACTTAGGAAGGACATATCCTTAGCAAACTTTTCCAGTTTCTCAAACTTCTTTTTTGCATTACTGGGAATGGTGCGCACGCACATTGAAGAGCATTGTCTAGCCAAGAAAATATAATTTAACTTCAAAATTACTCAGAAAACTTGTACCTAAAGGCACACACACAAGTGCTTTGGACAGTGAAAAAAGTGGTGACTGTGATATCCATGAAAGAAATAGACAAGTGGAAGTGGGTATGTATGGCCTGGCAAATCAAACTGTTCCAAAGTTGCTGAAACAGGATCCCGCTGTTGCAGTGGGAATCTACAGACTGATCAGTAAACATTCCAGTTATCATGGACTCAGTCACATCTGTGGATGAGAAGAACAGGGCTCTCTGAAATCCAGTGGAAGTTTTATTACTGTGAGTTCACCATTAAACTTATTTATGGAAATAGGAAATGCTTAAGACTCACAGATGAATTATGACAGAATAGATGGAAAATTGGACCTGGATTTGAAAGACATCCATTAATTGTTACTTAGGTTGTATACACTTGCCTCTTTTAAGGAAGACAGTATACAATTTTTCAGTATATCACAGTCCAAGGCTGAAGGTGTATATGTGCAGAAGAGCTGAAAGGACTCTCCGTGGGTGAAGAAACTTAGAAATTGAATCCCTCCCTGCTGGCTGGAGCAGAATCCAGAGTATGACCCTTTGTTCAGTTTACTGCAAAACACCTCCATTTTTCACTATCTTATTTTCTTAAGTAAAAGCTTTCTTTAATATTTCAGTGATTAAAAGAAAAAATAATAGCACTGGTCAAATCGTCTGGAGGAAAAATGCCCTGTTCTGCCATAAAAGTTACTGTAATGAAACTGTTTACCACAGGCAACACAGCAAACTTTGCAACATTTGCACCTGGTGCTGATTGACAAAAAAGGGGCTTATTTTAAAGTTAAAAAATTTCTCATGAGAAGGCTTTATCTAAAATTTTAAAAATAGGCAAAAAAATGTTCATGTCTATGCTGATCCTTGCAGAGGTCCTCATTCTGTGTGGCATTTAAGCTCCTCTTTAACTGTTTAGCTAGATAAGGACTGCAGGTTTTGTGTTCTTTGTAAATATCATCTTATATGCATGAGCTTACTTTTTGTGATTCATATTGCCTGTAAAATAAATTACAAACCTTCAGATGGGACTTAGTGTGGATTTCAGAGATAAATGTGTATACTTTTTATAGATTTGGTTTGTATATATTTCTGCATAAATATATTTATTTTATTATAAAACCCTATTATTTATAGTCTATAAAAAATTCTAGTCAAACTCAAGATTTTGGTTTTATACAGAAATCTTTGATCACAAGTGATACAGCATGTGCTATGACTGATGAAATGCATGATAGAAATAATCCTCTCTAGGAAGAAAGGATCTAGCTTTGTGGTCTCTCTATTGCACATTAAAGGACAGGGCATGAAGTTATTTTCTTCCAAAGCCCAAGAACTATTTTTCATGAGTTATCTTTCTCTTTTTTTTGGCAAGGATTTTCTGTTTCTGACTGGAAAACTATCCTTAGTTTGCAGGAAAAAAATAAATAAAGCATAAACTATATTCAGTATTGTTGTGGACTTAATGAAAAGCCCTCTCTGGTTATTTTTATTCCTTCTTCTGGAATTATGGCATGAACTAATTTTGCTTCCCTTCCTTGACCAAAGGTTATCACCTTTCAATCTCAAGGGAAAGCCAGTAAATTGCACTTAGTTTAAATTCACCATTGACAAGATGCAGTGATGTGGACTCAAATGTATGTACCCTGTAGGTCACACTGCAGTTGTGCACTGTGCTCCATTTAGCTATTCTGGGTCAGGTGGAATGACCCAGAAGAACAGCTGTTATCTGAAAGTCACAGTTCCTCCTTTGCTCCCTTTACTTCTGCAGTTCTACTTCTTCCTCCCCATGTCTGTGGGAAAAGGGAACACTGCTTTCTCTGCTGTCTTAACTCATTTCCCCTCACTGGTGTGCCATTTAGGACGGGTTTTGGAGCAAAGGGTGATGTGACCCTGCCTGTGTGTCCAGTACTGATTGCCAGGTGCCAAGGGTCCTGCTCTCACAGAGCTCCCAGATGGGGTCTGCTCCTGCTCCTAAGTCATAGTTCATAGACATACAGACAGAGGAAAGCAGCCTGTTGCTCTCCTCCTGCTGACATCCCTGATCCCAACAGGCAGGAAAAGAAAGGTGAGTGGTGGTACTCACTCCAGGGAACGCCTCTAAAACACATTATAGGTCTGTAGAGCACATCAGCAGGGACGTAGGTTAAAGATGAGCTGTAATCTCAAACCTCTAAAATCTATGTATTTAGCTTAAGCTTGTTGGAACTCTCACAATCAACAGCCAATGCTGTTTAACAGTGTTCAATTATTCATCCAAATCTTCTCAGAAAGGTGCCTAAATCAGACTTTTCAACAAGCAACCAATTCACCTCCCTCCCTGCTGGCTGGAGCAGAATCCAGAGTATGACCCTTCAGGCAGGAGGTCAGCATGCTCTGTTCACAACTTGAGGTCCCTTCAAAGCACCTTCCTGGTAGATAATGATATTTTTCACAGTCCATTAAAGTATGTGTATGTTTCTAAGAGGGAGGGGTGGCAGTGGTAGGTAGTGACTGAGAGCAGTAGGGGAGGCAGAAAATGAAATGTAAATATTCCAGTGCTGGATGTAGACAAAGGAGACACTGAAGGTGTCAGAGCGATGTGGCTCAGGGCAAGTGTGAACTGTCACAAACATGGCAGGGAGAAGATGGGCAGCCCATGAAGGCTCCTTGTCAGTGACTATGTTTGAAGAATGGGAACCAAAGCAGGGAAAAAGGTACAGCATCCTCTCAAGATGACTTTCTCGTCACAGGAGAAAGTCCTGCATGATCTTAACAGGATGGTAAGTGAACCTCAGGGAATCTGCAGTAGAAGTCAGGGGAGAAGCTGACTATGATAAGGTGAAAGGTTGAAAATGTTTGAACAAAAGCACTGTTAGAGTGGGGAAGGGTCACAGGTTAGGTGTAAAGGTGAACAGATAGAAACAGAAGGATCCAGATTCTAGGTGGATATACAGATTAAAAGAGAGAGCTGCATTAAAGATGAAATAGACAGCACAAACTTGAATCAATTTCCTTAACATCTGCTAGTGCATGAAAGCTGAGATGTGACATATAATGAATGCTTTAATTGAGAGAGGGGGAAGAACTGAGATGAAGGACACCCCCAAATCTGGGAGGGGTACATTGCTACAGCTGGATGGAGCTTTCACAAGCTAGAGGCCAGCTTGTGATATTACAGTAATGGTGATATTACTGTAAGCAAAGTCTTTTAATCCGACAGAAGGCAAATCTTTCTCCAAGTTCAATGGGAGGAGATTGAGGCCATGTGTTGATGGATAAAAGCTTAATGTGTGACTTGACAGTCACAATCACCTGTAGTAAGAGGAAAATACAGGACCAATCTCATATGGTAGTGTTTCACAGCCAGCTGCTGCAACCACAAATGCATGCATGCAACGCTGAGCTGGCGAGAGTCCAGGTGACAAATGAAGTAGCTTGTGTGCCATATCAGTGCCATAACAAAAAAAGCAGCTAGAGAGATGTGTTTAAAACCAAAATCTAAGTCTCCACCTAAATAACACCTTCTCAGGATCAACCAGGCTTTTCTCACTTATTAACATCCAGAAGTTTTGTATGTCTGCCACTGCTTCCTCAGTGCAATAAGCCTATGATCATCAATCTGCAACAATGTGTACTTCCCCTGGAAAGATCAATCTTGCTTAGGAAGGAAAGAGTGCTGCAAAGTCGTAGGAGAAATTCTTATCTAAAAAAATGTCCTGTGCTCTGGATTTAGTCAGGACACCAGCAAAGAGGAATGAATCAAGTATACAGCGTATGAAGCACCAGTTCAACTGCCAAGTGTAAAACCATGAGTAATGTCCTATCTGTTATCAGCTGATTCACTCAGGGAATTTTCAATGTGTTTTAAACCCAGGATAACTGTCCCAGCCAGTATCAGAGCAATGGCATTTCTCCTGATGACCTCAGATTTGGTTTGATAAGTTCTTCCATCACATAATGTGACTGTGGAAGGGCAATCAAACCTGAACACAGATTTATGAAAAAGCAAAATTTAGCGTCAATATTGCAATCTTGTTCCTTATGCTCACAATAGAATCTATAAATTGATGGCAATTTCTTTAAATATAAAGTGCATTTTAACAGCAGCTTGTGTTAGGCTTTGGAAGGGCAGACTTCTAACATTTTAGAGTCTATCACTTAGACATCTTATCCAGCATTTTGATAAGAGAGCAAGGTCCTCTGCTAAAGGAAAGAACGGCAATTGATCCAGTAAGTCTTAGCAGCAGCAAAGATAGCTTCATGGTATTTGATTTATGTTCCTATGAGGCAGGGGTAGTGGGCTAGGCTGGGAGGTTGGATGGTTGTCTGCAAGAATTTGTCTCAACTAAGAACCAAACTCCACCTCACTGAAAATGGCTCTGTGCACGGTGGCTTAAATTTCTAGTGCTTTAGTGCACAGGAGATCTCCAGGCTGAAGAGAGCCAGCTCTCTTTCACTGGTGTGGCTGAGGGCTCTCCTTCAGGTGACTGCCAGAGCACTCCCCAGGCCTCTGGGCAGGTGCTGCACAGCAAGGAAACTGGTAAATCCACATCTACTGGAAAACATCATGCAGGCCTGGATGGGGTGGCCTGGGTTTGGCAGGCAGGGGGCAGAGGAGGGAGAAATATCTCTCAGTTACAGGGTTGCATAAGCAGCCACAAACATCCCCGAGTTCACTCGTTACCTCCCTAGCTCCCTGTTGCTACAGCACATTTTGCTTGCGCTGTGCACAGAGTCTGGAATTGACATCTGACAGGATTTGCACAGAGAAGAGGCACCAGGGCAATATGTTATAAGTGGGAACACAGAGAAGAAGAGCAAGAGAATTTGATGTGTATGTCTCCAGGCAGGGGCTATAGATAATTTTGATGAGTAGTTGTAACCAGACAGCAAAATTAAGCTGTGATCAGTAATTTGATGGTATGGTAAAATGTTTTGGTGATAGAAGAGGGTTGGTGCCTGCAATCAATCACTCCATAAACAGAGGTAAGTCTGGAAACTGATCAGGACTTTTTGCAGATAGTCAGAGATTTAACCAAAGACAAGGAAGAATCCTTGACTCATTCAGTGTGATTAAATGCAGGTTCATGTGTTATCTGCTGCAAAGAATATCTGTGACTGTGAAAGATCATTGCTGGTGAGGCACACAAAATGTCAGCTGCTGCTTTTAGGGAATTGAGCAAGATCTATTGCCTGGTGATAATTAACTATCCATCAATAAATGATAAGTGCTCCAGGAAATCAACACAAGAAAGAAGTTGTTCAAAGGAGAAAAGCAAGTCATTAGAAGGAGCAAATGTACTGGAACATCTACAGGAAATAGATAGCACATCAAAAAGCACAGATCTGATACACATGAAGGTAGTGGAGGATTGGTAGGAAGACGTCAGAGTTGCAAGCATCTGGCTGGAGGCTGCAAATGAAAAAGTGATGAAAAGAAAACTTCCAAAATAGGCCAGGCTCATTGCACTGCACTGATGGAACTTGACACAGAATCTGTCCCTGTTGCACCAGGCTGACTGTCAGCAGAAATTTAAAGATAACATCTGCCAGCAGAGAGAAAAAAACCCCAACATTTCACTTTTCCAGATAGAACAATCAGCTCTAGTGGTCCGAACCTCAAACCCTGCCAGGCATTCGTGGGGCTTCTCCAGGTAGGCAGGAGCATTTAGTAGCAGATGCACTCTTTTGACACCACTAAACCTCCACTAGTCATGGGGAAACTCAGTGTTTTAGCAGGCTTTCCTCTGTCCTGATGGATAAGGCTTACTCCATGACCTTTGTTCTCTTTGTGATTGTGCTTACAAAAGTTTGAAATAGCCTTCAGTATCTTCTTTTATTCTACATTGTTCCTTCTGTGCCTTTGGTGAGCAATTTTCAGCACTAAACAATTGCAGTGAGTTACATTAGCTGGCAGGATGGTGAGAAAGGTGAATGAACCTCCAGGTTTAACCTAACAGGAACCTGTGGGGAGGACAGTGCCCACAATGATTACTCTGTCTTGGTGCCGCTGGGTTTAGATTACAGGAACTGAGTGCTAAGCCCTCAGTTTCACAGTGGCAAAGCTGTTTGCAGCTGGAGACGAACTTCCAAAATGTGGCAGCACTTCCAAAATGTGGCAGCATGAGAGAGAGAGAGAGTGCCTAAAATGTCATGTTTGAATAAACCTTCTTCTGCCAGAAAAAGGAGGGCTCAGGTGCAGGATTTCTAAGTTTTGCAGTTATTTCCAGATTGTTTTTATGCTGCAGTCATTAGAGGTAAGAGGAAGCCAGGATGAAGTCATTACAAGTACAGGAATCACCATCCTGATGTTTGTTAATAATATTTTTCTAGCTCTGGTGAGGATGAAAGAGTGGCTGAAAACAGAGACATGGTTTGCCTGGGCATGGAAATTTGAGCTGCTTGTCCAGGTCACAAAGCTCCTTCTCCTTGCTAACCAGTTTTTTCCAGCTTCCCCTTGTGCCATGATGGTCACATTAAGGACATGTGGGAACCTGAATTATTGATGGAAACAAAGACCTTAAAGAGAAATTAGATAAATCTTTAGAGATTCAGGGTTTAATATTCCTGCTGTCTGTGGAGTGACTCATTTTGCAAGCATTTAGATTTTTGAAGAAAATACCCAGTTGGAGGTTTTGAGATGAGTCTGGGCTACCTGGGAGTAGCAAAGGTGGAAAACAGCTCTCTATTATATTGTTATAAAGACAAAGCAGGGCAACAAGTGGTAGAGACTGCAAACACAGAAAGAGGGAAGGAGTGGGAAAGAGGAATCTATGTGATGGTGATTTATTAACACTGCAACCCATCAGCAGAACCAGAATTCTGATAATGGGTTGTGTGTTATTTCTGGGCCAGCCATGCAGATTTTATTGTTAGAAATCACTGTGCTTCCTGGCTTTGGTGTAATTCTGAACTCAAGCACCAAAAGCCTAAGGAAGGCTAGTACTTCAGAAAAAACCCGTAATGCGAGGTTATCCTGTGAGTGACAGCCTAGGGCTTCCCTGGGGCTGGACTGAATTAAATCTTCCCATCCCTCTTACTCAGAAGCTGACTCAGTGGTTGAACAGCTGGAGTTGCATTTGCAGACCTCTCTCGTGCTGGCTTTGTTGGTGCTGCAGCAGGCTGGCTGCACAGCTGTCCTGAAGGCACCCAGCCCAGGGTCTACCACCAGTCCCAGTGGGGAGTTTTGCTGCCCTCAAGCGTTGCTCCTTGACAGGTCATTTTTTTGGAGTGGACTTGACAAGGCTAACAATATTGCCAAACCTCATTTCCGACTTCCCTCATACCCTCTGCCTGTGCAAGGCCGTCTCATCCACTGGTTCTTGCATGGTGTCCTGCCTTCTTGAGCTCTCTGGGAATTTCCAAGGCATAACCCCAGCTTGTCAACCAAAGTTTAAAGGCAGCAGATCTCAGTATAGAATTGGCCATCATCTCCTGCTTATGTTGTGGTAATACATGGTCTTCTGAGGGGTTCATTTGTTACCAGGATTTAACCATGCTAGGTGAAGGCATTGTGAACTTATTTTCTATTCACTGTACGAAGTGTCAGCTTATTTCATCTTACACATGTCGATGAGAGATCAGCCTGAATTAGGTTTGTTTTAGCTGTTAAATCACATTTTTCAATTGTTTAAATAGTTCAGACTGAATTTGCACAGTAACATTTTAGCTTTTTATAGCTGGCAAGAAGTAATACAAATAATTACCGCTTTCCCTGGTGGGTTTTATCTGATTAAAGTGACATGTCTGCTTATGCAAGATATTTGAATAGAGACATTCAATAAAGTCAGTAACATTTAATTTCCCCTCTTCTCCTCTTTTTTTCCTTTTTAAAAGCTACATTTCATATTTATATAAAAATCTTGTTTTAAGGTTTGGGATATTTTTCTTAAAAGACTACATAATGAAGCAATTTGGCAGCATATTTTACGTGCTTGTAATGAAATATTTCTTCACACTATAGTAAGGTGCTAATGTGTCTTGTTCATGCTAAGGAGTACAACATCTGTCTGAACTAACTGCTGTGGAAATATCACTGGAGTAAGGAGTGAGCCAAGGTGGACACTAGAATTTTCCCCAGATTGCAACTGGGAACTGATTGAAGGAAGGAGAAATTAATTGGAAGCTGCCTGTGGTGTCAAGGGCTTGGTGAACTTGCATAAAAAAAAAGTCTTTTGTAGCATGCTTTGCTGGTACTAAATTCCCTAGGACTTTATATCCTTGAATAAAACTTTCCACTCTTCCATCCATTACCTGACTTTATATACAGAAACATTTCTTGCAAAAGGCTCAATGCCTGGGTCAGCCTTCAGCATTGGGTTCATTGGCACACAGGCACTAAAACTGAGATGTTTAGATTCCAGTCACAGTTTTAAGTCCTTTAGGCAGTGAATTTTCAGGTTTTGTATTGTAGAATTTTCACCACACTCCTGCAAGGAAGAGCAATTCAAACATCTCTCCCAATTAGTCTCTAAGGCATGTGTCCTTTAGGTGGTCAGATCAGGTTGCCGTGGTGCTATTTTTAACCACAAAATATCTCTCATGTTAGGAACACCAGGAAGGAAAAATTAGGTTTTTAGAGATCCAAGAAATATACAGTAGCTATGAGACCCATACTTTCTGTTAGTCAAAGCTGGTGTTTGTATGCATGCTTTAGGAAGCACTGGCTAATATATTCTGACAAAAAGGCAGATAGTTCGCTTGATGCTTGCCCCAGGGAGCCTCGAGTCTCAAATTCCCTTAGAGAGGGAAGCTTTGGCAAGGTGAGGCACACCAGAGAAAATCTGTCTGCAGGGCTGTAGGAGCCAAGGCCACCCCTCTCCGTGCAATGGGAAGATGCCCACAGGGCTGGTGCTGCTGGAGCCCTGGAGCTCCCTCTCCCAGGGCAGGGGCCTAGGGACCATTTCATGTGTCTCTCTCCTTTAGGCTGATGTAAAATACTGCCTAGCTCTCATCTTTTCTATCCTGCTATTAAAATACCCACCAGGTCCCCAGCTCCTTTTGTGCATTTGTTCCTCTTTTTTTATGGTTTAGGTTTAGATGTGATATTTCCCTTGGTTTTGTGAGACTGCTGAAGGTATTTTGCTCTATTTTAGAGCTGTCAGTGGGCTGCATTTAGATTTCTGTGTAGATTACATGAGACGGGTGAGGTTGAATGGTTTATAGCTCCTTTCCTCCCTAGTGCTGCCCTGTGCTCTGAGTCCTATAAGCCAACACGTTGATATTTTGCCCATAAAAATGATGCTATCAAATGCAGCTTCCCATATTGCTTATATTACTCTATCATTACTAATGTTCATTGATTTCTACTAAAAATCCTTCACAAGTACTAAAATACTATATGAGACACATATATAAGACACAAACATCCACAGCAAAAATGAAAAATGGCATTTATTTTTATTAACACTGTATTTCCTGGAATCTGATCACCGAGGCCAGCTTAAGCTGTTTCAGAATATATATAAAAAAGGACCACTCAAAGGGAGTTTAGGCATGATTCAATCCTACTTTAAGAACACTTTTCCCTGTCAACATAATATGAAGTGGTCTTGGCTTCAATGAGAACCTTCCCTTATCCTTGCAGAAACTCAGGACACTGAGGACAGGGCAAACAGATTTATTTACCATGGATTTTAACTCTCTACATCAAAATACTCCTCATTGGCCTGGCCTAATAATTCTGCCCAACTGAAGAGAGATTCCAGGAGGGTTTCAGTGTTGCACTATAACAAGCAACTGCAGAATCGTTTATCATTCCTGATGGCAAAGATTAAAAAACTCACCATTTATTTCAAATAGATAAGTATGACACCTTAACAATTCTGTCTTTTCCTTACTGCAGACATTTCCATTTCAAGCCCTGACAATATTAAGGAAGAGATTTATTGGAGTTCATCACACAGCCTGAATCCTTTGGAGTCAAGGTATTTATAACGATGTAAAAGTGACAGTGTCAACAGTGATTTAAATCATTTAGTCTCTATGATAAACACTATGTTGCCCTAAAATTTAAGAGATGCACTGAGAATATAAGTCACTCAGAATAAAAAAACAAAGTCAGTGGCAAATAATTTGGGTTTGCAAAACCCATCGTGACAGAAAATGAAAGATTGAATGAGAGAGGCTAACAATGAAGTCATAATATTCATGAGATAAATTCTCATGATATTTCATAAGCCCACGAGATAAAGACAGATGTCATGTGTGAATGCAGTACCTACCTTTATACCTGAAGAAGTCAGCAATGCATTTATCAGCAAAAAGCTAGAGTAGAACAATATAAAGTACAGACAAGATGTTTGATGCTTGCCTGACAGCAACTGCTCTGATCATTTTATGTAATGAAAGTTTGATGTAGATCAACTCTTGATCAATATGTTAGATGCACCCTGGGATAAATTAAAAAGTAAGATATGGAGACAGAGAAAAAAAAAATCAGACTTCCACTATAAACTTCTGTACTTTTTATCAAGGTAGGAAGAAATGCAAGGGAATGAGGGAAAGCAGGAGATGTCACTCAAGGTGGCTGAAAGAGAATAAGAGAATTGATCTCAGAGTGAACAGGGAAATTAGCAGTGATGCAACAAAAAATGTTAAAAAGAAATGTGATCTCAGGAACCCTGGGGACAGATCTAAACTAGGAAGTCCTCTTTAGAGGCTTAAAGAGAGGAATCACTGGGCAGACATGGCAATTAGGCCTCCAGTTTGGCACATGAGGTAAAAGCAGGTCCTTCTGTTCATCAGGAACTGGGAGAGCAGGGGAACAAGAGGGAAGTGAAGAAGCATCCTCAGCAGTTTGAGAGACCTAATGGCCAAGCTATGCTATAATCAGTCTATTCAGTATTTTTTCCTATTCCTTTGGACTTAATTCCTCAAATTTCCTTTCCTCTTTTCTAGCTAAGCTTGCCACTGTCAACACCATCTAAACAAAACATGGTGCTCTTCAGGGTGCATCTCATCTACTCAAAACACACACTACCAAAATTGTTCTGTGTAAAAAGTCCTCACCAAGAAAATTCTGGTTTCTAAGTTGTAATTTTTAAAGCATGTTGATGTTAATTTCTGTTCATATTTCAAAGAGGGTAAAAAAAAAATTATTCCTGAACTAACAAGCTGTGGGAAATTTTGTTACTATGAGGTTTTCCAGAAAATTTCTTTTCACTTCTATGATCCTTGCAAGTTCTTCAAGCTCGAAGTGCCTTTCTCTTCAGCAAATTAGGAATTAAACTAAGTTCACCTTGGAAAGTTAATTTTCCATCAATTTTGTGTGCAGCTGCTGAAGTGTGATGGAACATGCCCTTCAGCAATTTTTATTTTCCAGCCAGTCCATTGTGGTTCTGAAAAAAACCCCCTCAAACAAAACCCAACCAACCAACCAAAAAAGAACCACCAAGAAAATCAGGCCCCCAGAAGGGTGATATAAAAGGTATTCAGAAATGTACTTATAATGTGGAGCTGGATGTTGTAAGAATGAGAGTAAGTAGCCATTCCCCCTCAACTATTAAATTCAAAAGGAACACTTCAAAACAATTGAAAACTGTTGGTTGAATTTGGCACGAACTCAGTGTGGACAGGAGCAATATAAGAGCAACAAATGGCTGTAGGAAAGTATCCTTGTGCATTTTCATGATCCTAGAGTAGATATATGAGTGCTTGTGTAAGCCTGCAGTGCACGTCCTCTGTCTAAAGCATGTTTCCTTACAGACTGCCTGCTGGAGCCTCATCCTCCTCTGCAGGGATCACTGAGTCAGGCTGCGTAGGTGAGCATGAGTCAGCTCCAGTGGCTAAACACAGTAACTTTCTTCATCTCCCCCAAAGTACATAAAAACACAATCCATTTCTAGGTGGTAGTGCATTGGTATGGTTGAATTGTTTGGAAAATGCCGTAGCAATGGCTCCGCTGAGGAGAACTGCCCTCAGAGCATTGCAGAGGAGTCTTTTTGGTTTTGTGTGGCCATAAACAGGAAATACGACCTCAGCTTTCAGGGAGTAGCCCAGAAAATACTTACCCAGTGGTAAATAAATAAATATATCTATGTATTTACATATAATATATAACCCCATGGAAATGAGGGTTTAGAAGTCAATGATCTTTAAGGACCCTCCTAACCCTTACATTTCTATGAGCCTGTGGTTCTATATAAGCTTCAACAGAGAAGAAAAAATCCCTTTAACGAGACTGTCTGCCGCAGTGAATAATATAAATATGATGTAGAGGCTTTTACAAACCAAAAATCACAGCTTTTGTTAAATTTCTTTAACTATTAAGGAACTATTTTAGTTATTAAAAAATTGCTCACCGCCTCGAGCAACATTTGATAGAAAATGATATAAGAAGGTTTGTGTTTGCTTTTAAAAAACAATGAACTGTAGTGTTTCAGCGTATCTCAGATGAAATGTTTTGATTTTAATCTTTAAAAATATTGGTTCAAGTGTCTAATGGAAGGTTTTCAAGGTGCAGAATGAACAATCAGCAGTCAGCAAAACCTCTGGTGGAGATAGCAGTGGAGGACAAAACTGGGCCTAACTCTTGAGCTTTGTCTGTGCCCTGTTTGTGCCCATCACTGGTACCCAAGAAGAGAAACCAAGAAGCAGCAAGAAGAAAAAACTGTGATAAGAAGCACCATCAGTTCCCAGTGCTTTTGTTCCCCAGTCACTGGGCTGTGAGACATCTCAGTGAGTGGTCAGTGTCCTGCTGTAGCCTGGAAATCCTCAGTTATTTATAGATATCAAAGAAGAGATTCACTTGCTAACAGTGTGCAGCAGTTCCTGTTCCCGTTCACACCATGACTGAGAAACAGGGTTTTTTTATGCTCCTTTATGCATGCCACTCTTTACATCGGTGTTACAGGTGAGAGCAGAGACTGTGAGTAAATGGGGTCCTCTGACTTGCTTCTAGCTCCTGCTTTCAAGTAGAAAACTCAAAGATATACCTTTCATTTCCAAGATATTGTATGCCATGGAAAGCATGTGCAAAGAGGAGTAAAAATGTAAATAAGACAACTAAAGCTTTTCTTTTACTCAGTGAAAAATGACAGACTCCCATTTACATCCTGTATGATGTTGATATCTGAGTTTCTGTGTGCTTGGAGCAAAGATGGCTGCATTTTGCATCTACAATTCCCTAGCAGGCTGCTTTGCCTTCTTTTTGCTTTTGCATTACTTCCTTAAGACAATTCCTGCTTTTTCCTTCTGACAGCACATTTTTTGGTGCTTCAGAGCCCCAGAGATTGGACCTCTGGCTTTGACTGATGGCTCTGGTTTGAGTGGGCAGCTGTAGAACAGCCTGAGCAGGAGGGTCACTGCTTTGCAGGAGTGGCTGTGTGGGGCTGCTCACCAGCTGGAGTCAGCAGCCAGGGCATGCACAGGCTACTGAGACAAACCTGCCTTTGCACCTCTTCCTGGCCAGTGTAACTCTATTTATTTGGATTGATATTAGAATGGCAGGCAGTCGAAGCAGATTCAAGCATTTTGCACTATGGGACCACCCTTCTCTTTCTCATTTGTGATTTCGAAAGGGAACTTCACAACTGAAGTTAGGCTCTGAGAGAAATTCTCAGGTCACCACGGGTTCCAGTGGGAATTGGATGATTATGGGCTCTCAAATGGAGATCTCTGAGCTCTGCACCTCTCTCTAAATACTATCTCTGTTTAAAAATCTGACTCATGCAGCTTTATTTTTCAGGGCAGATGGAGAAGGACAGAAAACTTTTAGGACAGATTACTTTTAGACCTAGCTTATCCTGAGGTGATAGCTCTCCGAAATGTCAGCACTATTGATGTATGGATATAATTAAACACGAAATGTCACAGCCGCTGCCCAGCCATCTGATGGACGGCTCCGGGTGGGGGATGTTCTTAAACAGCACAGACAAATTGCTGGGATGCTGTGGTCTCCACTGATCCCTTGGTTCACAAGTGATGGAAAGCTACTGAAGGCAAGGAGGGCTGGTGAGTCTTACAGAAGTGATTAGTCTCGATCCCTAATTGTCCTAATGGTCTCTAATATGGAGAGGTTTCACATTAACTTCCCCCACGACTCCCAAGTTTTTTGTACATTCTACTGCCTACATTTGTTTTTTTTGGTGCTGATGAAGCAATGCACAAGGGTTCCTTTCAGCAAATGGCTGACAAATTACACTCTTGTCCTTGTCTCTTTGCTTTAATTTGGATTCTGTTTATTTACTGAAGGTACAGAAACCTGCGTGCTGACACTCAAAAAATCTCTTACTCCTCGAAGATGATTTCTTCCTCAACTTGAATTACACCTTGCATTGCTGTTCTGCCATGGGAAGGCTGACACAAACTGGCCCAAGGTTTCTGATAAGAATGTCCTACCAAATTCCAGAAAGTACACAAAGCTCAATATCCATTTTGGGAAAAGTAGGTCATGAACCTCTCCTCTGGACATGCTGCAGATCTATCTTAAAAGGAAAAAAACAGGAGGGAAAGAATGGACAAAGAAAGAACCCCTAGCTCTTACCCTGGCAAGAATGTTCCAGGAAATTAAAATCTTAGAACTGCTGCTGCTTGTCAAAGACCTCATGAAAAAGAAATGGAAGAAAGTCACCAAAAGAAACTTGAGATGAGTTGTGGAACCCCTTCTCATTTTCTTTTTCCTTTTCTCTTCAAGGGAATTGCTTTCACCAAGCAGTGCAAAATATTAGGGCACATGCAGACAGCATTCCCCTGGAATTTGTGACAAACTGCTGCCGAGCAGTGTTAGATTTCACTATTATGTGCAAGAACTGGTTTTGGAGATAGTTTCTAATATTGCGGGCCAATATTGCAGGAAAAGAATGAGCTATTTCAGCTGTCAGTTGCATTAATTATTACACTTTCTATTATTACTGTTATTTGTTGAGGCTACCCCATTCTTTTCCTAAGCTTTTATTTTTTAGAAATGTAACCTCTTGCCCAGACCCACAAACCTCAGGATGAAACATGTGCACATTTTTCTTCCCTCAAAAGCAGTATACTATTTAAGTTTAGGTCTCCTGTATTTCTGGGTGAAATATTCCATCTTTCATTTAAGAAAACCCAGAGGTGTGAGTGGAGTTCCTCCCTACTTCCACTGTATGGCAGTGATTCTTAGGGGCTTCCCAGCCAAGATGAATGACCTATTGTGACAGACATCATCAAACATATACCAAGAGACTGTGTCTACCACACAGATTATTTTCTAGATGGAGAAGATGAATAAAGGGCAGCCAAAGGAAAGTATTGTTAGCTATATTTCACAAATAAGGAAATGAGACAAATGTTAAAGCCTAAAACTCCTTAGATGCATTGAAATCACTGGGAACATTGTGGATTATTGCTTAAATAAAGCAACATAACCTCTGTCACACAGGAAGCCTTTGGCAAAGAACTGAACAGAGATATTGCAGAACATGTGCCAGAGGTCAAGAGTCTAGATTTCTTTTTTAGGAAGAAAAGATAAAAGGAAGTAAAAATTTCTGTCCATTGTTGCCTGAGTTTTACTGTTCCTTCTCTTTCTGTAGAACTTTCACATGCAGCTAATGTAAATAAAATCTATTCTTAGAATGTTTACATACTTCTCCTGTGAGAGAAGACATGATTGACGGTGGTATCCACCATTTAGGTCAAAGAGGTAGTAACCTATGTAGCCAATCCCTTGACCTCTGTACATATCTATAAATATTTAGAGTCAAAATAAAAATAATTAGACAGCCTTCTACAACTGCTGCCTTCGGAGTCTTTCTCTCGTGTTTCTAGATTGAGACACACCCAGCTTCGCCCCGCGACAGTCCATAGGATATTGTGCTGACACAGACTAGTAAGCAGTTAGAAGGATAAAAGTATACAGTTATTCTAGAAAGTTACTTGGCAAAAGACTTTTTCTGCCAAGCTTTGGTGAGGCATCTGTCCAAGTAGGCAGAAAACTATTTTCTTATTTGTCTGGGAGTTTTTTAACCTGTCCTGGACCTTATAAGAAGCAGTGGTGCCATGGAAGAGCAGACTGGAATAGTGCTGGTAGGTTTGCTTCCAAACCCATTTACAGAACGGCTGAAGTAGGGAGGGACCCCCAGAAGTCATCTGGTCCAACCACACTGCTCAAGCAGGGTCACCTAGCTCCAGTTGCCCAGAACCATGTCCGGAGGGCTTTTGAATATTTCCAAGGAGAGAGATTCCACAGCCACTCTGGACAACCTGTGCCAGTGCTCGGTCACCCTCATACGCAGAAAGTGTTTCCTGATGTTTAGAGGGAACCTCCCGTGTTTCAGTTTGTGCCCATCACCTCGTGTCCTGTCACTGAGCACCACCAAAAATAGCCTGGCTCTGTCCTCTTTGCACTCTCCCTTCAGGTATTTATATACTTGAGGACCAATAGGTTAAATGCTTGAAAATATTCCATATGTGGGTCTCTACACACATATACATCTGTTTGGAAAAGCCTAGGCTTGCCTTTTTTNTGTTTGGTTTGGGTTTATTAAATTATTTTGGAGCAGTATAATTTTTTTTTACTGGGAAAGAGGTTTTCTGGGCTAATCTCCCAAACCACTTCACTACAATTTTAGGTAACCAAATAGATCAAATAGATTAATCTTTAAATGCTACATTCTGTTAGAAATCTGGCTACAGTCCTGTGGTATGAAGCACTCATACAAATATATTCCAGATTGAGAGCAGATTACAACATGTAGTATGCAATGACATGCAAGTTACAGCAGAGCATTTAAGACAGACAAGGCCAGTTCATCAAACTTTAAGGAAAACAGACCATTAAAAAAATGATTCCATGGGATTATCCTGTGATCTGCCTCTCCTCTTTCAGTTTAATGTTCTCCTCTTAAATAGCTTTAGTAAATTTACATTTGATGAGTATCAGCTGTTCTGTTATTACCTTTACCAGGATTTGATTATCTCCCACAACGCTTTTCCAGTCCAGATGTTTTTCCCACTCCACAGTTAAAATGTCTTGGACGTCTGGAATCAAAATGACATAAGAAACAGAAAACATACAAATAAAACACATAATCTCTGAAACTTTGAACTAGAGTTTATTTCATAGAGTTGTTTTCTTTTTTTTGTTAGGTGGTAAAGGGGAAATGAAATCTGAAATACTGAGGAAATCCTGCATGGAAGAAATGAAAAAGACATTTTCTTGAACCACATATAATTACGATTAGATCCGGTGAAACTAAATACTGTTACAATGCAGGCTGTGTGAGTACAGTGACAAATCCAAGACAGAATATACTTGGCTACTTGCTGTATCAGTATGACTGGTTAATGCCCACTGCTGCTTTTTCAGACAGTTATAACCACTGACCATGAAGCAGGGTCTAAATGAAGTCAGAATCCTCCTCTGAGTGCAACATTCATCTCCTGTAAGAGGCAATGAATGAAACACAAGTTTACTTGTGCATGTAAGGCTCTCTTTAGATCTTTAAAGCAAGAATACAGAACTAGCAATTAAGCTGAGGGTTTGTTTATTACAAACAGGTTGCTTACCTTAACTCTTCCCAAAGGATTGCATAACTACAGATCCTAAAAACCAGAGATACACACTCCAGCGCAGACACAGCTACTTGAATAGACTATAGCAAAACAGCTTATATCATAGTCTAAAGAAAGAAATAGCCATAAAACAAAGCATGATTAAACCCTGTTTCATAATCACTATGGTATTGACTCATGGCTTGTAGGTAAGCATAAATGGCCTTTACCTCTTTTTTTTTTTTCCCTGTGACTTTTATTACTTTTTCTGCTGATGTTCTGGGAGCTTAGCTTTGAACCACTGGTATGTAACATAAATTACTCTTCTCTTAGTTACTCCAGACAAAAGGGGCAGACAGAAGGTGGACTGAAAGCCATCTGTTTTGGGAAGAGTGCAGAAGATGCACCAGAGAATGTGAGGACAGAAATAGAAATACGAACTATAGACATGTTAAGTGAGTAGAAATGAAATTGATATGTCCAAGGAACCATACAGAGTAAAGATAAATCCTTTTTCATAATGGACCAAAGTCTAGATCACAGCCAGAGTTAGTGCCACGGGCTGTGGAAGGGAAAGGGAAACTCAGCACCTCCAACTTCCAACTTTCCTATCCAATCTCGATTTGTTCAGTGTCCATACGCCTAAGCTGCAAAATGTTTACAAAGATTGAAACAATTCTTGTTCAAAAAAAATATTGCACTCTAAATTCATGAAGGGTTGTCTTATAGCTCACAGATGGAAATTTCAGCAGCAAGACAATACCCACATCATCCGTACTCATCTACTGTGTGATATGTTCATTTGCAGTCTTATTCACTTTAGGTTATTTGGGTCATGGGTTCACAGGATGTTATATAACACAGAGCTTCTTTTATACTTTTATACCTTTCTGCTCACCTTTAATTCCCAGTAGGAAATGGCTATCATCCCTGTGGCAAACTCAGTGAAGTTTATATAGACAAATAATATGAGAAAAATCCTTAACACAGCTTTCTGCAAATGGCTCAAGCAGCTGGATAAAAGAAGCCAACATCCCACAACCAGAGAGTTTTGCACAGATCACCTACATGTGCTAACATAGGCTTCACATAGGAAAAGAGCAAAGGTTTGCAAGGTTGCAAAGCATTAAGATGCAGGGAGAATACACATATGTGCTTTTGTGAGTCCCTGCAGGGTATCGACATTTAGATAAAAGAGAATGCATTTAGGAGAATTAATTATTTCTCACAAGGTAAAAGAAAGAATTTTAGACATCTCATAGAAAAGAGTGACTTGTACATGAGAGAAAGCGAGGAAGTTTGTGATGAGGCAGCTCAAGATAAGAGGAGGAGGAACTAGGGGACTCTAACCCACATTTTTGTGCTTCTAACATAGCATTGCTCCTTTCAAAACCCAAATTACGATGGAAGAAGGAGCTCACTGTTGTGGCTTGAGTTTGAAAGCACAAGAACATTTGGACATGGAAGAAAATACTGATGTTTTGGCTGCCCTTTGACCTCCTCTGAAAAAGAACAGGAACCATTCTTTCACTCAAAAGACAAGTCCTTGAGGCTTTTTTTGTGACACCAGAGATCAGAAATCACTATTGGATTCATGTGCTTTCAGCACCTGTTTCTGTGTTTCTGTGTTTTAGGGAAGCTCAGCTAGCCAATTCCTTTACACACTCCTTTCTTTTTCATTTGTAGCTGGTGTTTCCTGTTGCCTGAAGTAGAGCTCTTACCCATCAATTCATCCCTTTGTTATTATTTGTGAACATAAGAAAGAATAATTGATAGTATTGGTGTATAATTCTACATGTAACAATTTCCTGAGGGTTAAAGGCTTTTCTCTTGGGTATTCTAGAGATCAAAGAATAAAAAAATCCATAAGATCAGGTTACAATTGGAAACACGCTACTTTCAATATAGGTTTTAGCACACAGAAGAATAAATGTCTTTAATTCAGGTAAACCCATCCCTGCAGTCCCCCTTTTTCACTGTTACTGTCCGTTAGCCACCAATTTGAAAACAGCAGAGAAATGAATTGATTTCATAACCAAATAGCTGAGCAGAAACCATTTCCTCCAGCACAGCTTTTATATTTATATTTAAATGAACTGCCTGTGGCTGGGAAGTTCTGCCTCATTTAGAGACAGGAGTTAAAAAGACCTACTGTGAGACACGGGGCAAAGCAGAATTAAGAGATCTGGATGAATTTCACGTGTCTCAGAACTAAGAGAAAACATACCACTTGTTCATGTGTGCTGAGGCTGAGTTCATGGAAAGGGTGGACCAGGGTTAGTCTGGTGTCATGCACGGAGCTTGGCCACCACAGAGCTGCCTGCAGCTGGCCCAGGACTGAGGGACTGCCAGGATAGGACTTGCTTTTATGTAACCTGGTGTGTCTCTAAGAAATACGAGGTTGCACTCCCTGCAGCTCACACTTCAAACATGGCCTGTGGGAAACTTTGGAGAATGATGGGAAGTAGCTGAGAGCTCATTGTCCTAGGGTGACTATGTTGCCTGTATCCCCAGTTGTCTCTTCTGTGTGTGCTGTGTGTTCTGTACCTTTAAGATTGGTTCTGAGAGTGAGCAGGGAAGAAGATGCACGCAGTTTGTTTTGAAAAAACAGTTTTCACTCCTCCGCATTTCTTCTTCGTCATCCTTGGGTGTTTGTCGGATGCACGGACAGCGACAAGAGAGAGGTTTTTTTTCTCTTAGTCTAGCTAGCTGAGACAAAGAAGCTTCCTGGACTGTTTTTTTCCTTTTTTCTTGGGACTGTTTAAATCTGCTCTGGACTGCAAAAACCCAGAGGAGCACCAGGAGCTGCACCTGTGGCCCACCGGGCCTGGACCTGGGCATTTTCCAGCACCGAAGGGACTGGGACTGATAACAGCCTGAGAGAGCTGAGCTGGCTCACGGCAAGGACTTCTCTCAGTTTTGCCATCTCTCTCTCTTCGGACCAGCGAGAGTTTTTATTGTTTCATATTGTTCATTCCTTATGCTTGTGGGCAGTTTGTTTGTTAAATAAATAGTTTTTTCCACTTTTCTCCGAGGAAGTTCTTTTCCCGGACCGACTGGGGGAGGGGCCATTTAGGTTTGCTCTCCAGAGGAACCCCCATTCGGAGGTTCCCTCCCAAATTTGCCCTAAACCAGGACACTCATCCAGCAAGTAAAGGACAAATGAACTAACTTCGGAATCAAAGTGATGGACTGGAGATCTACTTCCTCTATAAAGACGCTGTTAGCAAAGACCTGTTATCTTAAACACCAATTCAGTAACATTAGTGTATTCTGCTTGGCCCTTCTGCAGACATTTTCTTCTTTACAGACAGGGGCTAATTATTCTTTATAACATGCTTCTCAGTGGAGAGAATGACCATCATTCCTCTATTTACAGTAAAGAAAACACAGGTATTGCAGTTATTTGCCCACTGCCTGTCAGAATACTAACTTGAGAGAAAGAAGATGAGCTAGCAGTGTTCATGGCCCTACCAAGCTGTGAATGAAAGTGACCTCCTGCCAGGCAGGACCTGCTGTATAGCTTCAGTCCTGCTCTTTTCCCACAGGGATGCTGGTGCTATCAGTACATGACAAGCCACTGTCATTTCACAGGAGGTAGAATGACAATATATAACTAAAGAGTAGTGCAGGAAGGAAAGGTCAGGATGGGGCAGAACCCCTCTGGAGAAGTCTTTCAATAACCCACTCTTCCTTGGTGTGTGCTTCGTCTCCAGGTGTTAAAACAAGGAGGTTTATGCTCATACCTTGTATTCACTCCTTGCATCAGGTCTCTGGCTCCCCAGCCAATTTTCCCAGTCAAGTGTTAGGAAAAGTACTGAGTGCTGAGCACTCCTGCTGCAGACTAAATGCAGTTATTCTGCATTGGCAGGCAGCTGCTCACGCTGAGCCCTGCAGGGGAACAGGTTGCATGGGCACTGAGAGGTTCAGAGAGAGAAAATGCCAAGGGGAATTTAATTGAGTGGGGAAAATATTGCCTTCCTGGCTGCTTCTGAAAGTCTTCCTGCTCTGTTTTATTGGGGAAGAGAAAAAGTTAACTGTAAGAGTGTGAAAGTTTTCAGGGAACTGAAACAAAAGGTAGGCAAAAACTGAGTGGTCACCAAGCTTTGAGTTGAAAGAGGAGTGAGGCAAAGGGATAGATCCCTCCGAGATAAAACCTCTCCTGTTGCCCATTTTATGTGTTAAAATGGACAGAAATGTTATGACTCTGTGCAACTGGCTGCCTTAGAGAAGTAAAGCCTACTGGCATCTAAGTGGGGAGAGAAGGCAGGAGTAATGACAGAGTTTGTTGAGGGGATTGCGTGCGCTCCACTGTATTTGTCAGCCCTCCAGGAAACCTTCACACTGGTGTTTCATACTTCTAAAAGTTCTGAGATAGTGGTTGTGGAAGAAGGAAGATGGAGTTACTATTTTCTTTACTGCTTTTTCCTCTTTCTCTTCAAAGTCTTCATTTAAAATGAAAATCATATATATATGCTTTATTTAAGTGTATGTATTTCTAAACATACACGGTTTAAATTATATAAATACATAGAAAAAAGAAAGATAAAGGAAAGGACAAAAAAAAGCTAAAATAAATTTTAGAGAAAATGCACTGTGTTCTGTAAGATGTAATTCAGAATTTATAAATTGCTTATAGTTATCTTCTCCTCAGCTGTCCTCCTCACCTCTTTCTGCCTGAATTTCTATTAATTTCTGCCCATCATCACTAACTAACTATTATTGGCACTGCTATTTGCATTGCCTACCTCCAGATAGCTCAGGGCAACATACATCTCTTTTTACTCATACTGATGTAATACAACTTCAAAAGAATACAATTACAACAGTTACCAATGGCTGAACTGCAGAAGATCAGAGACAAGTTTTCATTTTGTTCCATTAAAATGTCATTAAAGTTTGTTATTTTCTATGTAACACTCACCCTAGGCAAGGTCTAAGCAGAGAGCCTAGATTCTTATTTAAGAATTTTCCCCTTAGCCAGTGGAGTAGGTACTACAAGGATATATTTTTCCTGATGCTGTTTGTGCAAACTTTTTGGTGGAAGTTAACAAAAGTGCCAATTGATAAACAAAATAGATAAGCAGCAAGGCCTTGACCTTTGAAAATATATATCAAACTTCAAACAAATTACTTGCCAATTTATTTGGAACAAATTCCTTTCATGTCCTAGTGAGTCTGTCCCTTTAATTTTAGTCTGTAAGCCCCTGGGGACAAACTTGAGCATGCATGTCATCACAACTATTCTTCTGCAGAATAGGTTCACTCTATTTAAAACGTTCATCACTCTAATGGTGCTCCAGGAGAAGTGATTTGCAATGAAAAGCTTCTGAGGGTGTCTAGCAACTGAGAAGGCAAAAGGAAGTATATTCTGAAGACAGTGTGTTTTGTCCTCAGCTTAATTCCTTCTTTTCCTTATCTTTTGAACCCGAAAGGGAGATGAGTCCAAGTGGTGCTGAGGATATTCAAGGTGCCCCATACTGCAAGAGGTGCCCCATACTGAATGAGGTGCCCCTTTCATATGGGTGTCTGTATATATTGAAGGGAGGATTAATGCCATCCCCATTCATTAGCCATCAGAAATTCAGCTGGTAGGAGAGGTACTAGAAAAGGGACAGCGTTACTGCCACATCCAAGGAGCTGCTAGTCAGGGCTGAGGACACACTGTCTTTTACAGTCAGCATCAGTGTCATTTCTGTGGAAAGTTGATTAAATCTGGGATGCTAAAGCTAGCAATGTGTTTTTCAGATGGCATCTGGTGGCACAGTGTAATAGACTATATTATTTGCTACATCATTGCTCATGAAATATTGTTAGCAGGGTGCAGATCATTCGTCCATTAACACCCTGTGAAGTCACCTTGAATCCCATGTTTCCAGAACAGTGGAAAAGACTTCTATTTCACAGCTGAAAAATAAGCCATTTGGATGCTTTTAAAGTGCCTAGTGCAGAATTTAGCTATTCAACAACGCTCTCTTACCTATCACAATTTTTCAGCTTTCAGATCTCATCTGGAAGAGATGCAAATATCACTCCAGTTGGTCTGAACAAGTGGGATGCCAGAAGCTGATATGACCCTTTGTCTCTTTGGTGATAGTTCTCTAAGGAGACATTTTTAAAGGTATGCACCATATATAGATTATTATATATATTATATCAATCTATTCTCTATTTAATCATGCTGGGATGTGAAAGAAAATGCCTAATTCTCATTATTTGTTGCAGCTCCAAGACACCAATCCCTATCTATACCAGAGAAACAAATCCTTAAAATTACTCAGTTGGCAAAGTAATCCATTCAGAGAATTTTCCTACCCATGCAGCTTGGAAACTAGTGGCAAGATAACTGACAGCTTTGAACTCTCATGTCTGCTGTGAGAGTTCATGGACAAAATAATGATGATTTATTAATCCAGATTTGTCTGGAATTGCAATGTTGTTTCCTCCTGCTATCCCTCTCTCCTACCCAGAGAACATTTACACAGTCTTATATTGAATTTTGACTTGCCCTTCCCAGGGGTGGGCAAATGAGGGAGGTTCACTTTTCTCTGGGCTACTGTGTATATCTGCTGTAGATGCAGCAAGATGGTGCTGCTATGGTTTAGAAGCAATTAAAAACTTAATTTTTAGAGTCTGAAAATTTAATGTTTGTCAAGAACTGATGGCTCTCTAGAGGTGAGTGCACTAGAACTCAGTTGACAGTGATGTTTAGTTTCCAGAAGAGAGAGAAGTAACCCTGCAATACTTCTACTGCTCCGCACTGCTCTGTGTTTCACTAAGAATGAGAGACACAAGGTGAAATAAAAAGAGTCAAATATTTAACTGAATGAAAAAAGAAGGGGTTTCTTTGAGCAGAACTATAGGAAACCTTGGAAGCCTTCCCTTCATACTGAAAAAAAGTTCACATCTTTTGAAGTTCAAACAATGTCAAGAATCAAATCTGAACTTTGATATCAACTGTGGGACACAATGTGTATAAAAGAATGTCCATTACTACAGATTTTTCTGTAATTTCTGCTCAGTTTTCATCAGCTGATCTTTTTTTTTTTGACCTTTTTCCTTGATGACAATTACCAGCTGAAACCCTTGGGACAGCCATCATAAGCCACACAACTAATACTTGGCTGTTCTGATGCCACTCATTCAACTGATGGAGGCACTGAGGGCTAGGATCAGCCTCGTACACTTTGCAAAGCATTCACTAAGGAGTAAAAGGTGAGAGTGAGAAGAGTCAGGGCTTCTGTAGCCAAAGAGCAGGCACATGAAAGCTGAAGTGTTATCATCAATCTAGAGTACATGGTCTAGCAGAAGAAAAAAAAAAACACTAAAAGAAAGGAAGTGGCACAATTTAATTTATTACAACAGTGGGAAGATGCCACATAAGTAAGCTTTCACATATGTAAAAAGCTACTGCCAGTGGGACTAAGACAAGGTATAATGGGTTTAAACTACAGCAAGGGAGGTTAATAAAGAAAATGAGAGCATTGGAATGTAAACAGTAGAGACACACTTGAATGACTTTCTTGGGAAAACTGAGGACTCTGTCTGTGTAAAAGCTGTTTTATAAAGGACAAGTTATGCCAACATCTGTTAGAAATTTGATCCTGGTGAGTCTGTGAGAAGAGCCAGATGACTGCTTTTAGATCTTGTTTATTGCCCTTTATTACGTCTTTATTGCCCTTGGACATATTCCTCACTAGATTATCCACTACACATTCCTTGAAAGCTTGGCTAAGTTAGCTTATATTTTCTATATGTTCTAGCTAAAGCAACATATGTGGAACCTGCCATTACCTTTTTTTCACACATTTTTCTGCTGAGGAGAGCTGATTGCATCCCCAGTCTCTTTTAATGCTACCAGAAAATGGGAAGCATAGAAATATATTTGAGGAGAAGCCCAGGTGGCTAAATGAGAGTGTTTAGTCCCATTTTACACTGGGGATCTGTTTCTAGAGCACCCTGCCTGGCCTGAAGCTGCCACTCTGGAAGGGCACAGGTCATATCTATGTGGCCTGCATCAGCACCTAGATACTTAAGGGTACCCTATGCCTCAGCATGGCAATTTAACTTTTCGGTAGCTACACGTTATAGTTAAAAAAATCTGTTTCTCTGGAGCAACAACTACTGTCCTACACATGTTTTGACATTATGGATGGTGAGAGAGCCCTGATTCAGCACACTGCACAATAATGTGCAGAGTAGGGAAAAAGTAACACCTGGCCAGGTCAAAAAAGGAATAGGCTGAATGCTTCTCTCTGTAGGTGCAAAATAAAACCCCATGGGAAACCAGATCTAATAATTTCTGCTATGCATATTACCTCCTCTGGGCAGCACATGCCTTTTTTTGCACATACTAGCTACTGATCTGATAAATAATCCTGCTGAAATCAATAATATTATTACAATTAATTCATTTGGAGTCCTAAATACCATGACTGAGTTAGACAAACTCACTTTAGTAAGTGCAGGACAGAGTTTCTCTCTGCCTTTGCACAGGTGCTGTCAGGAGGATTTTGCAGAAGCTGGGCTGGAGCTTGCAAGTTTTCTTGTCTGGAATCACAATGAAATGTGGCACTTCCATCTCCTATGTCTTCATGATGGTATTCTTGGTAACATCCTAAATTAGCTATTAATTTGCTTTATCTGGTTTTGAATTGAGTCTCTATTTGTCTAAATATTCCAAATAGAAGGAGTCATGAGTACCTGAGTTTAATGCTTTCCATTGTATGAGCTGCAGATCTATATCATTATTTAGTTACACAAGAAAAATAAATATTCTGCACTGTGTGTAGTGATGCAAAGCCGTTGAAGCATTTTTGGTATTGCCTTCAATTGGAGCATGATTAAAATTCTTGTAAGTATTCATTAAAACCTCAAAATACCTGTTGAAGTCTGTGATAATTAGTTCAATTAAAATGGTATTCTGAAAACCAACTGCAGTAATGACAGCCTGGCATTCGGTGATTTTGTGTAGCAGTAGCTCCAAACTTCACTCAATTTGCATGCTGAAAGCAGAGGCTGTAGTCCTCCCTTCCTTAGGGATAATTGTGAATATAAGCTAATGAGCAATCCCCAACACTAAAAGGTTTCACAGCTCCAGTAAATAAACTGACATAGATTTTTGGGACGGATTCATGAGCATGGGTGGGTAGAGCTGGGGGAGCCGTTCCAGCCACCTTTTTTTGTTGCCCATCAGTCTCCCAGACTCCAAAGGCAAGCACTGAACTGCACGGGAAGCAGCTCCCACAAGGCCAGGGTTTGGAGGGAGTGATGCTGCCAAATCCCAGTGCTGGCTGCACTGTGTTGATGCCCAGTTTAGCCCCTGTTGCTTAGAAGAGGAATAGAACCAACTTGCCCAGCTCATGAAGAGGGACTTGATTAAGGCAGAAAACATTCCACCAGATTTCCCTGGCATTTCTGGCTCAGTGAATGCTGAAGTGGTGTTGCTGCAGGAGAAATCTCTGAAGGTGTCTGATTACTGCGAGCTGGGGATGCAGCAGAGTGGAAATTTACCATCTTTGCCACTGCTCTCAAAACGGAGTGGGCTGAACAGGCCCAGAGCACAGATTTTCAGCTGCCAAAGGCCAGGATTAACAACAGCTAGGCTTTGCCTTTACAGGATGGCTCTGTGCTATCCGGCCCTCCCCAAAAAAGGATTTTCCCAGTAATAAAGCAACTGTCAATAGAAGCTGTTGTTCTCTTATTTGTTCCAAAGGATGTAATGCATTTTTCTTATTGTACTGTGCTTTTACTGTACTTTCTCCTGATTATCAACTTTAATGGATTGGTAACTAGCTTCAGAAAAATCCAGTCTGGTTTTGGTGAAGCTTTTGCCCTAAAAAGAATTTTCAAGTCTGATGTGAAATCTGTGCAAAACTGAAACATCTTGTGTTTAAATCAGGGAAACTCATTTCAGTCTGCCAAGTTTTGCTGTGTAAGATTGGATTATTCCGTACCTAATGTACAGTCAAAATTCACAGTTGGGACACACAGAATCATAGCAAAAGGATGCAATAAAAAGACCTGTGGGTCTCCTACATGCTAAAATGAAACAATATTTTGAATGCTCTAGTCTAACATTGAAGCACTTAGTAATCATTGTACATAGTGGTCTGTTATACCCTAATGTGGTTCATTTCCATGGCACATAATTTAGGGGGTTTTTACTTTCTTTTTTAGCTTAGGAGCTTGTTAATGACTTATAAATATTCTGTGTTTCTAGTTCATATTTCAGTCACTTCTCTTCAGTCACTTTAACTAAAAACCAAACTGTGTTAATGTGTAACAGACTTCTATAAAACCATACTTCTCAAAGATCTCTAAAATACAATTTTCATTAGCTGATACTCTTAGTGTTTTAAAGGGTTAATAATTCATTCCCTTCTCAGCTAAGCTGTCTCATTTTCAGCTTGTTGACAAAGCAAAAGGTAAGTTCAAGTTTAGAGATGTGCAATCTAGGAAAGAACGAGTCTTAAAAATTAATTGAAAACATACACCTTTTATCACTTACAAATATGAGAATAATTTAGCATGCTGGGACCAGAAAGATCTATCTTTTCCTAATGGGACCAAAAAATATCTGAGAACAAACAAAATCAGTGGGACAAGAGTAAGGATTGTTGAGATGGCAGAGAAGTTGGGTGCAGCCAGTTATGAGGACTTCTCTGATGACATGCAATCCCATAGATCATTGTGATGCTGAGAGGAAAAAAGAAAACAAGCCCAGAAAAGATAAAGGTAGAATAAAGACTAGAAGGCTGAATGTGAAGAATACTCATCAGATTGTAAGTACCGATAAACTGTCATAAATCCAAAGGTAGGCAGCTTTAAGGGAAAATGTTCTATCATTATTTTTTGATTTTCTTTCTGTAAAGTCTCATTTGCTGAAAGTTCTTCAGCAGGACTAGCAGTAATATCAGTCCATTAATAACTCCTACAGCACTGAAATATTTCTTTGCTGCAGTGTCTGTAAATGATGGAGGAACAGTTCAGTACTCCATGTGTATAAGTGTTTCTCTAACCAAACCCTTGAGTTCAGGGAATGAAATGAACTTCCTTATCACATTTGACACTCATTGTTTTTCATTTGGTTTCTGTATTTTCCTCCTCCTGTTCTTTTTAAAATTGTGATATATTCTGGGTTCCGCAAGGCCAAATTACAGATCTCTCTCTTTTTAAAATGGTCTGCATTTTTCAGCACCATCATCTCACTGCTTTCAAACTTCAAAATAAAAATCAGAGATGATATTTCTTACAGTGTCTTATTAGGAGACTTATTGTCCTTGTTTCTGGTCTCTGGTAACCTGCTGCTGATTGTTAATCACAACTAGTTTCTTTTGGTCTTCTAGAGGAGCCTTCAGGTTCTCCCTTCAAGTTCACTACTCACTTCCCCTTTGCTGGCTTCTTTCTGATCATCCACATTAAAATTCAAAGCATGCACAGGGCAAAGTCATGGAGCTTTAATCTTGGTTGGAAGTTAGTCCTGAATCCATCACAACTGACACTTGAGGTAATTTGACATTGAAAAAAGAGTTATCCTAGGCCCCAATTCTCATAGCACTGCTGAAACTGAGCAGTAAATAATGAACTGTACCATCTAATTGAATTAGGCATTAGTGCTCCAGGAGCACTTCTTGAGAATAAGCCTATGAAACCATCAGTGAACAGTGACGAACAACCCCAAATTGAGTTTCAGGCAGGACAGCATTGATGTTTTAGCTGAGCTTCTCAGGAAACGCTTGGCCTTCTTGTAGAACTTGCTTGACCTAGACAGTGCTCAAACTTCTCCTAATTACTTCAGCTTACAGCTACTTAATATGTTTAATTACTAATCAACTAGACACCTCCTGGATGCTGCTCCCTGTGACTTAAAAAAAATTAAATAAAGAAAGCATAATTCAATAACTGCTAAATAATCTTTTATAATGTTACTACAACAGTTTCTTTGTAAGTTACTAATCACAATTATGCAAATGTTAATTAAGGTTATTACTGCTCAGTTTCTATTGACTTGGGAAAAACTAATTTCTAGGCAGAGCCAGCTGTATCATGTTGCCTTAGAAAAATTTTAAGTGTCTACACTTATGGAAATAAGAAACCAAGACCCTTATGGTACATTATAGTCTTTGTACAGAGGGCATGCATTTTATGAAGAACTGTCCTTCCATACCATTTCCCTTCCCTATTTATATCCTCTCATTTCACTTCCTAGCAAGGAGTAGGATCTTTCCAAATAACAATAATGCAGTAATGGGTTAGGGAGGATGAAAGGAGTGGAGGAGATGAGAGTTTCCATCTGGGTTGAGCAGTGGGTGTTAGACATGGTAAGTTCAACCCTGCTTTAACAGCTTCCCTGCTTCAGGAACCAGACAGGTTGTAACAAGCTGAATACCACATGGCCCTTTCATATTTCTGAGGGTGCCTCTCAAATCGTTCCCTTACACTGAACTGTTCCTCATTTTTGCTAGGTTTGATGCCCCTTTTAAAAATGCCAAAAAAAAAAAAATCTAAAAGGGTTGTGCATAGTAAGGAGTTATGAATCCCAATAAGATGACCAAAAATATGGAGAGACTAAATAGTGTGCAGTATCCACAGATCAGAAAAAAAAGAGCAAAAAACGCCGATGCTTTGCAAACAGTAGCATCGTAAAGAAAAAAGGTAGAGTAATGCAAGTTGAAGGGAAAAGGTACAAAAATGTCATTTAGTTCTTTGCCTCAGTGGCACACTCTATCATCTTGTTGGAGACCTGTGCCTGCTCAAGTTGCCCAGCAAGTGGATAAAAAATGTCTTAAAATTTCAGCAGCAGGTTGAGGAGGGTAAAATGAACTGTTAAGGTCCTGGAAAGTGCATGGCCGTGCTCACTTACAAGCACGAGCCATTTGTCAACATTACTGGAAGGTAAGCAGAAGCATCAAGCAAAGCCTACAATTAAGGCCAGAGTGAAATGTTGTGGCACATGACCCTCTTGAGAGAGACTGATTTCAGAGCCAGCAAGGGCAGGCACATCCAGTGTCCTTTGCTGAGTGCTTCCTTGCATCACCCAGCTCTTCTCTGTGCTGCTGCAGAGGCTTCTCCTAGGAAACCCTCCTGCTTTGCATCAGGGCACATGTCAGTCTCAGCACATCACTGGAATCACCTCCTGTGCACAGAACAGATACTGCCCACACTGAGCTGAACAGGGGCTGTTTGAATTTAGGCTTTCTAATTGAAGCCTTTGGATGTGTTGCTGGGACAGTCATGCCAAAAAATAGGCAGCCACTGCTGGAGGTTCAGCAGAACAACAGCTTGCTGTCAGGGAAAATGCCAGCTGCCTCGGGGATTATGTGGAGTCAGACTGAGCCACGGGGCAGGTTCAGACAGACAAAAAAAAGAGTGATGTGATGGGGTGAGGTTTTCTCTTCTTTAAACCTACATTTGCCAGCTGAGTAAATACTCATCACTCAAGTGAGATCTTGTTTTCCCTCCCAGGCAGAGCTCATTACAATGCCCATGAGTCACAGCAAAGGTCACACATGTTGAAATGTGAGACAGAGATAGGACAAGTAACCTGCACCTCTCCCAGTCATGTGCTTCTGGACACACCTGTCAATAACTGCTCCCTCCAGAGGATTAGACTGAAGCTGGGAACCAAATCCTTCCTGTATGCCACCCACAGTGACAGAGGCAAGTCCTTCCTTCCTTCCTTCCTTCCTTCCTTCCTTCCTTCCCTCAGCACTCCCCCATTTCTGGTTTAGCTGTAAATGTCTCAGTGAAAGAGCAGAAGCATAGAAGCATGGCCAGAGTTTTCACAGAGATGTCAGAGCATTACTCTGGTAATACAGAAAATAACCAAGCCTTACTCCGTCTACTGAAAAATACCAAATGAAGAGGCAGAAACAGATTCATGGCCTCTCTCTTGCAGTAGTGATTCAGTCCTTAATCAAGGGCTGTGGCCAGAGCTGCAAACTGTCCTAGTTTAAATCAGGTCTGTTGCTACAATTGTCCTTTAGGTGAGAATGCCCTGGCCAGGGACAAATGTAGTCCTTTTCTCTGAGCTCCAGACATTCTTCTTTTTTGGCTTAGCTTTGTATGTTATGTATATGGGCTCTCATCTTTAATAAATATGTTTAATTTAACCACAACTCAGTCAAACTTCCAAGTTTTAGGGTGTCTGCAGATTCTCTATTAGCTACTGACTCTATTTTAAAAGCACATGGAAAGTACAAAAATCTATCAATCCCTTAGGATATTCAATTTGCCTCATTTGTCAAAACAAAATGCACAAATAAACACACCTCTTGAGGTGAAGAATATCTCCAGGCAAGCTCCAGTTTCTACTGAGTAAATGCTGTAATTTCTTTTGAAGGGCCTGGTGATATGAAATAATAAACCACTAAGCTTTGCACTAAATTGACTATCCATTTTTGTTTTGATGGTTAATGTTGCATTCTGTGATTATCTAGTTTCATCCTCTCATTGTAGCCAAAGCAGAATAATTTTAGCACAAACCACAGCATCTCTATTCATCAAAGGCCAGAGGGTTTAATTGTGGCTGGTCAGTGGCAACACTTAATTCTGAGAAGGGGAAGACCAACTCCACATGTGCTGCATCAATGTTCTCCTCCAACACATTAGCTGCAGTTCTAATTTCCCACTCAATCCATTCATAGAAGCAGCTCTTAATCCTGCCTCCTGACCTTTTTAGTCGCTGTTCTCCCCTTAGCCCCTCAGTTTACACTAACTACCAAGTGAGAGAGTGCCTTAGTCAGAGCCAATAAAGCTGTTGTAGGAAGCAGAAAGCAGCACAGTCCCTGAAGTGAATGAAACAGCACTCAATGGTGTTTGAGTGACAGCTCTGACACAAGGCTGAGGGGGAGCACAACACTCTCTGCAAACCCACAACAATGTCACTCAGCTCTGAGTTGCAGTGACCATGACAGAAGTACAAGGACAGCTTCTTTGGCTTGCTCAACATTCAGAAGATCAAAAAGCTCATATTTTACCACTCTATGATTGTAGTTACTTCACCCCAACTTTATGAGATGCCCGCCTTGGAAAAAGAAGAACAAGATTTCATTTCAACTTTTTAAGACTGGCATGTATGTAGCTCTTTTTTCTTGTGCAAGCAGCAAGAGAATCTGGTACCATCCCAAGACAATGTTCTTCAGGGACATAGAAGTTAACCTGGGTAGAGAACCCCTATTGTTACATTTCAGATTAATGGCATGACATGGGCTACCTAGCAACTTTCAAATCTTGGCCTGAATGATGACTGTTAAATTTCCAGAGCATATTTAATATAAATAATCCATTAATGAATAACATAAAATTTCTGTTCTATATTTTGAACATAACCTATCATTTACTAATAATTAATAGCAAACCGTTCACTGGGATGGGATGGGATCCAAAGTACTGTAACCTGATCAGTCCTCTTGATTGCTTAGTATTTTAATATGGAGACATTAGTCTTTCCCTGAAAAGAGCAGTCCAAAAAATGAGATGTATAAAGAAGGGCATGGAAAAAAATAGAATAATGAAGGAAAATAATAATAACCCAAATACACAGATACCTCCACAGCAGTAGGAATTAACAACAACAACAAAAAGTCTTCAAGNAAATCTCAAAATTCCTTCCGAGACTAATGCTGCCCAGTGCTTCATCAGGAATCATAAAGTGACACCTACTTTAATCCTCATAGTAAGAAGCCAGCAGACTTGGCAGCCACTGCTATGTTCACAATACACTGTCTAGAACTTCATGACTCAGCTCAGGATGTAAGATCCAGTTCCTGAAGCAGGAGCTCAGAGCCCTGTTTTCAGCTGGAAGCTGCCAGCACAGTTGTGATGACACAGAACTGAACTGCATTTTCCAAACTGTTAAGAAGAAAAAAACACTGTTCGTGACCAAATTCAGTACAGCAGGAAGGGGAGAACTAAATCTTTATAACCAGTTCCCCACTGCTCCTATTACAAAATTGCTGAAAAGCCATTTTCCAAATGTAACTGCAGACCTGAGTGTTTTGTCTTTGATGAAGCCCCAGCACACACTGGCTGTAAGCCTGACCTTGGGCTGGGTCCTACAGTGGGTTTTTAGCAGGGCTGGAGCAGACTGAGAGGTGAGCTGTGTCAGGTCTGCCCCCTGCGTTCACCACTGCTTTTCTCTCCATCTCTTGCTGGCAACTAGCACATGGTGCCCTGGCAGTGCCCCCAGAGCACACTTGTGAGCAGAGAGCTGCCCCCTGTCATGTCATCACTTCTACCTATAGGGAAAGAATCTCTTACAGACATTCTCCCCTGCAAAGAGAAACTCTGTAGGGAGAAAGGGAAGGTTTTCACTTCCAGTGTGAAGGGAAGAAAAGTCCAAGATGAACTTTGCCACGTGGACTGAATGCTGCATTAGGCAAACATGCAGCTGGAGAGCAATTGTGAGTGAACTGGCTCCTTGGAGACAGCTCTGACGGGGTCACAGCAGATAGGGCAACTGATCACACAGGTGAGGTTTGGTTAAGGTTATTCAGGATGTCAGTGGCTCTGCCAGAAACAGGATTTAAGGCTGCCTTTCTCCTGTCTAACACTGTTGTTTTTTCAACTAAATCCCTGTGCCATTCTGCAAATAAACCCTGTCTTTTCCTCTGCCTTGTATGCACTCCTGCCTGCTCCTACTTAAAAATCAAACCAGATGATTCAGAGGACCATGAATAAGAGAAGGTAAATTAATGGCCCTCAAAGAATAAGAAGTGTGCACAAAGCATTCATATGAGCAAGAGGAGTAAAGCAATACAGAATTGGTAAAGCAGAGATTTCTATCTTGAATATTTGTGAGCAATGTCTCTAAGAACATGGTGCTGACATCTATTATTGTCTCTTTCTATTTTTATTTTGTTCCCCATTTTTTACCTCTAGTCTTCATCAACCTTTGACTTTTGCTCCATCAAAATTGTTTTGTGTAACTTCTTTGATTGCAGTCTTGGGGGAAATGTATAAAACTCTTCAGCACTTTTGTGTGAACAAGTCTCGTGTCCTTCTTATTATCTGATTTATGAACAAAATTCCACAATTTCATACTGTGATATATGATATAAAATAAATTCGTGCTTAAACTAAGGTTTCCAAAATTGTAGAAATCTTCAGGAGCTGGAGAGAAAAACTAATTTGCAATAGGCCAACACAGGATGGGTTCCAGATTTGCAACAGAAAAGGGGTGGCTCGGGCAGGAGATTACTCCCTTGGTGACTGATACCTGATATGGATCTGAGATCAGGAGATCCACCACATCAAGCATCAGCATCCCAAAGCCAAGTTCTTGGAAACTGAATCAAACCCTCAGATCTGCCTGGAAAGATGCTTCCAAGAACAAAATGCAAGAGAGAAGTTACATGAATATGCAAACTGAGCAAGGGTGGACAGAAGACCCTGCCTTAGGGGAAAAAAACTATAAAACAGACCCCTCCAAAGCCGAAATTGTGAACGGGAGGAGATCAGTTTGAGAGAGGCCGTCCCTGCGTTCACCCAACATCGATTCCTGGGATCGGAGTTGTCTCTTTTATTATGGCTGTCCGAGATCATTTGTCATGGCAAAATAAAATTGCTTCATATTAAATTGGCTACTAATCTTTTATGACAATGTCCACCCTTGTACTTTCTACTTCACTTCCGAACTCTTCCCCTTGCCCACCTTGCAGGGCGTGCATGTGTTTCCATCACATGTGTGCACGGTGAGCTGTGCAATGATGCCCACATCATAATCAGTGTTCCTGGAGCAGACCTGCAATGCCTACAATAACTGTAGCACTTCCACAGAACATAGCTCTTCTTTACCTAAGATCCCCCAGGGGGGACTGTCAGCTGCCAAGGATCTTCCTGAAAGAAAGAGGAGCTGAGAGAAACCTGATTGACTTTTAATCGGATAGCATATGGTGCTGAGGAGAACAAAGAGGCCATATTGACATTTACCAAATTAAATGGTTAAGTAGGCTGGAACAGGCCTGACACTGATGGCAGACCTACAGCAACAGCCCACTGGGCACTGCTGTTTGCAAAACATGTGCTGAAGTTTGGACACTCCTTGCATCAGTGGTGCGAGGGAAAATGAAAGGGTAGCAGATGGCAGATTGGCAGTTTGTAGAGAGATACAGCCTGGCTTGTCTTACTATTTTGCCATAACTAAATCAATATTTTATTCCCTTGTTCCCAGGCTGAAAGTGCCCTGGCTTGTTTGGTGTGTCATAAAAAGAGTTGCTGCACAGATTTCAGCTGTCGGCCTGCTAAGTGGGCTCTGGTCAGCAGCAGGCACTGCCTTTGTTAGACTTCATTACTTGGGAAAGGAGTTGTCAACAGCTGTACCCGACTGCAAATCTTCTGTATCTGCACTTTGGAAAACATTTGCAATTTCAACAGAAACACCAGCAGAAGGAAAGAAAAGCAGTTTGTTTTTTCATCAGTATGGGTTTTGGAAGCCAGCAGCTGAGATGGCTTTACTGCTTGATAGGACAGGCCAGCAACACATAGCTGGCAGAGGTTTCCTCAAGCTCTTCCATCCCACTCTCTCTTCCTCTATGCTGAGTCTTTTAACACCAATATTTGACTTTATTTTGAGGAGGCAGTCTTCAATCCTACCATGCTGTGTTTCAACTTGCATGCTGCAAATTAGCTCAGAGTGCCCCTTCTTGGGGCTCCTGTCTGACCGTGCCTCAGTGTCACACACATGGCTTATGTTTTTCTTTATCTTCCTCTAAGAGCTTCACTGTGCTTATCTTTCAAAGACCACAAACCTCTTGGAGGGCCAGCATGTCAGTACTGGGAGACCATTTCTTGAAATTGTCCTTAGGGTTCATTATGACTTTGCAGTTTGAAGCAAGGCTCTGTGCTGAAGGCTCTGTGCCAAAATTCAGACATTTGCCTTTCATTCCTCTGCCTGGACCCAAGGCATTCAAAATTGTGGGTGAAATTACCCTGAAAATCTGAAGCCAGTCAGAAGAAAAGGGTAGATTAGATAACAAAACAAGCCTAAGCTATGAAAATACCAATTTTCTTTGCATAGGAAAATTTCAGAATCAGGAGGTGCAAGATGTTTTCAGGCATAACAACAGTTATTAGAATAACAGCCTGCATGCTGTACAGATAAAACATATCACTGTAATAAAAGTCAAGAAAAACATATCCATGTGAATGATGGTTTTGCTGGGTTTGCTGCTAACCTGAAGAATCTCACATTAATTTTTATTTGGGTTGTCCTAAACCAGAAATTATGACTACTTTCTTCAACAACCACAATCACTAACCTGGAAATATACTCTTGGGCTGAATAAAACATTTTTTTTTTTTAGTCCTAGCATTGTTTCTTTAGAGGTTGTACTATGTTTTCAGTTGTTGATATTTTCTCTCTTATTTTGGTTTTGAACAAATAGATCCATTACAGAACAAGAGCCCTTTTTTTTTAAAGAAAATGTTGAACTGTTTAATTCTCCATCTATGTTTCCATCCCAAACTGTTTTCTAATGGATTCAAATGAGTTTTGGCATCTACAAAATTGAATTTCCTGAACAATTTTGGATCACACCCCAGTTAACTTTCTCCCAAATCTGATCAAAATCTCTAGCTAATGCTTACCCTTGGTAAAACAACAGTGAGACAGCAAAGACCTAGGGGTGTCGGCAAAGAAAGATTTTTGGATTTTGTATGATGTAGCTTTAAATCAAAGAGTCATTGCATGTTTGTGTTTTTTTCCATTCACTCATTTGCTTTCTGTGTTTGAGATTAATATTACCTTTGTTCATTTTGAGGGGATGGGGGTGGATTTGTGACTCAGGATTGAAGCCTTTGGAGATTTAACTGTAAATTAAAACAGATGCTTTCCTGAAGATAACACAATCAAATCAATATGGAGCCAAAGGAGCCCCTCACATGATGAAAGCTGTTTTTAAAGTACTGTAAAGTTTTTTTGCTGTTCAGTCCATCAATTTCCTTTTCCTGCTCTGCTCTGATACAGGACAAGTTGAGGCCACTGACCCTTTTACACAGTCCAACATGGAAAGCTCCCCAGGAGACCAAAAATATGGCCAAAGGAGACAGATCCATGGGGAGTTTATGTGCTGTGTGGGACAAGGTTAAATTGGTTTTAGCTGTGTTTTATTGTTCTGCGTTGCAAACTACAGTCAAATACTCGTGTGCAGAGCTCAGAACCAACACAAACACTGACAAGGGGGGATCCAAGGTGGTTCACAGGTACCTGCAGTGTCAGAGGGATCTGTTCCACACTTCCTGGAGCACCTGGAAAAGCCACATGCTGCTTCACTGCAAAGCCTTTTTTTTTTTTTTTCCATATCATGCTTCAAAGAAATCAGGCTTTGTGCTGTGGGCACTCAGCAGACCAATAATCTCTTGGCAGGTTTGGGTCTCACTTCAGGCTGCAGAATTGCAGGGACAGCTGCCCTTGAAAGCACAGGACCACCAATTCCAGCAGGGAGAAAGTTTCAGGCAGAAGTACCATTAATGCTTCCTTTTTGTCACGGGATTATAGGATAACTTCTAATGCATTTTTTATTCTTAAAGTAAATTTCTGACCTCGCGTTTTCAGGGAAACTCTGCAAGGTGTCACTCCTGAAAGCTTGGGAATAAGGTAACAATATAAAAAGAAGAAATTCTTTACAGTTTAAAAAAAAGTTCAACTCACAACTTTTAAGGCAATTTCATAACCACAGGGATCAAGATAGTGTTGAAATGATCAGAGTGAAAATAGTTTCCTCTGTTTTAGCTTTCCTATCTATTTTTATCTCTTCCTGGTTTGACTGAATTGCATTTGTGTTCCCCCTCCCTCTAACTAACTAAGCATTGAATTCTTTTCCCCTGGGCTTAGCTCTTAGTATTTACAAGCTGTCTGTCTCAGTACTAACTTTGTAGGTTGTTTATTCTTGACTTGGAAAAGATGATTTTCATTACCTTTATGAGTGAGCACATAATATAACCCAAAAAAACCTCAAACAACAAAGTTTGCTGCTCCTGAACGAAACATCTTATTTGTGTATATTCTGTAAAATCCTGCTTTTTAGAGTAATTAAAGTCTTTAAAGCTTGATAGTGGTAAATAGAGATTCTTACTGCTGCTAGAATTCATTGCAATTTTAATTCATGGTTATGATTGCAGAGCTAGGTTCTATTTATAAAAATGACAAATTTTAAAAATGTTTATCCTATTTTAAAATTTAAAAAACATTTTTTTTTTAAGTTGGAAAAAAGTCCATGGAACTACTGAGGCTATTCTAAATTTTCTTTCTTTTTTCCTTTTTTTTTTCAAATGGATTCAAGTTTTCAATTTAAGATGTGCTGAACAACATTTTCAGAAAAAAAAAAGTATTTTTTGCTTCTTCTTTTAGATTTTACTCCCTTTTCCTTCATGCTTGATTTAGTCATGATTGCATCTAGGTATGAACAGTATGAAACTTTCTTTATTACTGCAGAAGTTAGTGAACTCATTTATCTACCGTTGGGTGTGGTCTATTCCAAAGGCATAGATCAAACATTATATCCATAGCAACCCATATTGGCAGCTGCCTCCTCACATTAGCTCTTCAGCTTGGCACCCAGTTCCATGTCAATAAATATTAATATATTTACAACCTCAATCACAAGAGAAAAATATTTGTGGAAGTCTTATTCTACAATGTAAACATAAGGTGCTGTGCCCAGAGCTGCCACCTGCACAGAGCATGCACAGCATGGCATATTCTCTTTAGCTAGCTGGCATTGTACAGAGCCTTTTGTACAGAAAGAGAATGGGATTAAAATACCCCATAAAATAAGGATTCATATTAGGAAGAAACATTGCCAAATAGCCGTGCAATTTATGTGAGAGAGCTTTCTGGACACAGGCATGTGGGACAATCCTGTACTTTAGTAAGCTGGATTTTAACCAAATAAAACCCACACTGTTCTTTACCTGGCAAATCCTAGATTTTTGCATTTTAGCTAAGGCTAACTGATAAGTTATGATGTTTCAAACACTATTGTCTCTTTGTTCCTAGGATACTGGAAACCACAACAGAATTGAAAAGCAATCTTACAAAGCTCTGAAAGCCAAAGAGCAGATCACACGTTTTGCCTGAAGCTACAGAATCTACTTCCTCAGCAAAGAAAAAGCAGAAAAGAGGAGATATTCTTCAGATTTTACCAAATGAAGGTGTAGACTAATCTGAAGGATGCACAATGAGTATGGAAGGAAATGCAACAGAGTCATGCAAAAGAGGAAATGCAAGAGAGTCCAAGATGGGAATGGGTGAATCTTCTTTGAAGCCTCAGATAATGCAACAATCTTTCTTTTTAGTATTACTGAAATTATTTACAAGCTATACTAATTACTCCTTCTTACAAATACAGTCTTCTAGAGTCTATTCCTAAGTAAGCTATCATGCAGGTCTGAAAATTTCCTAGTAGAAGTGTGTCTTTGGGAAGAATCTGAGATAGGGAAATAATAAACCATCTTCTAGATTTGTTCTGGAAAGATGTTTCCATTGATATGCTCTGTTGTGGAGACAGTGACAAAATGCTAAATGAAGATTATCACATGCCTTCCAGGGGAATGAAAAGGGTTACACCTATACTGTACTTTACCAGCAAACATCCAGTTTGAGGAAATAGTCTGTGGTGAGACCTCTGCTTTTGATTTGTACTCCTCTCCTTCTTTGTTTTAACATGAGGCACATGACTGTCCTTCAGATGAGAAGATCTGGCTTGACCCTCAGTACAAAGAGTTATATAGCCCTCACAGCAGTGTGACTCATGAAAGTAAACTCTCCTGGATCCCCATCTGCCATACATTATCCAGCAGCAACTTGTCCTCGAAATGAACTAAGTAGAGGTTTCCATCTGGCCAGCGACCAATTAGTCAGTTTGCATGGTGACCTTTTGACTTGTGATTGCTTTTAAATGAAGTCTCCAATATCTGTATTGTTCTGGGTAGGAAACATCTGAAATCATTTTCCAAAGAGAGCTTGGCACCCCCCCACTATTATACCATTATGCAATTTAAAATACATCATCTCACTTTTTGTTCCATCTATTTGGTCTGCAGCCCTGCTTTGTCCATGCAGCCACTCCTCTGGAAACAAAGAGATCTCCTATTCCTTTCAAGACTGAACTAAAACTGCTGTCCCCAGGAGTACATCTCCTGGATCCAAATATCCAGCAATCTACAATGTACAGAGACATCCTGTCACCATTTCTAAGAGACAGGAAAGAAGAATCTCAAAAGTCAACTTTTTTTCTTAATTTTGGGCATATGATTGTAAATCGGAGTGTATTAGTAAGGTTGGACTTGCAATCCAGTCCCAGAGGTCATGGGAATAGCTTATTTTTGCTTGAAGACCCGAGTTAAAATAAGTTATATCAACTGCTTCTATTGTTAATATATAGCAAAGCATACACAATTTATTTCAAATGAGACCAGTCCTTAAAATGTGTTAATTTTTTTCAGCCTTACCTCCTGATAAAACAACTAATAGGGTGAATAGTGTCGATCAGTGCCTGCATTCAAAGACATTTCAAATGGTTAAAAACTGGCATTAAAAGGAGCAAAGTTTGCTGAACATAGTTTACAATGTAGTATTTGGGAAGATGCCATAAACTAATGCAATCTGTGAAGGAGTTACCTTGGCTTTAGATAAGGTTTTTTATATCATGATGCTGCTTTACAAATTTACCTTTTGTTTAAAATATTAATCGGTTTCTTGTAAAATGATTTAATAATACATCATCCTAAACTAGCACCCTCTCTCTATCAGAAAAATCAAACATATATTCTTTAAAACACCAGGTAACAAGCCAATATTATAATTTCTAACCTCTTACAGATTAGAAATGGAAAACAAATCCAATCCACATGATTGATTACTTACAGTTCTTCTCCCTTTATGATCACCGGATTGATTAGACTGCCTTTTTCTCCTTTCTAAACTTTTCTATGATGGTGCAGAAATATAACCTAGTGATCTACTCAGAATATTTTTGGCACAGGTCAGTTGAAGAACACATAATCTTTCAGCATATTTAGCTGGCCATTGTGTGTTCCACCAAGTTAGTCTCCTAATTTGCCTGTAGAACATGTTTCGCTGTGTAGGAGTTAAATCTAATGAATCTGGAGGGGTCGTACCACTGAATGTACCTTTTCTAAGGTCCAGTTTACAAGCAGTCATACTGTAAAAGAAGCATTATGATGAAAAATCTCAGGAGTCACAACTTAGGCATGTAATGCAAAATGTCATGCAATGGCAGAAAACAGCTCACTCTCTTCAAGCAAAGTCTGCGGAGAAACACCTCAGGAGATATTTTCACTAACATATGGTACATTGGCTAATCAGACAGTGATGTCTTTATCTTTTGGCTTGGGTTCAGCTCTTCTGCCTTACCACAGCTTGTGCTGCCAGCCTAAGTTGCCAGTGAGTTACGTTTAATGCTTGCAAAATGCTTTGTCTGACCTTCATGAAGTGGAAACAGTTTATGGATTGCCCTAACCTGGTTCTTGAAATCTCTGCTCTGTGCTTGAGAGGGCAGGGAGTGATTAGCACCTCTTCTGCTATTTTGTGTCATAGAAAAATGGCTTCAACATGACAGGCTCTGTCCTCTCTACATCTTTTTTGTGATACAACTGTGCTGGAGCTGTCTGTCCATTTTTATCACCAAGGAGTATTCACTGAAAGTGTGACTGAAGCTGGAGCTATCTGGAGCCCTATGTCCAAAGCCTAGTGAAGACCTGGCAAGGATTATGCACCTGGCTTGGCACTCAGGAGGATGCTCACTCCTCCTGCTCTTACCTGCTCCTTCTTATCTGACTGGGCTTCCAGCAAGTGCAAGCATTCATACTGAAGCTCAAAATGGGCAACAAAGGGCTCTGTGGGCTTCTGTCAGTTCTGAAGGGGTTGAGACAGCAGCAGTGTCATGAACAGTGGCACTACCCCACTTTAACAGGGCAAAAAATATGATGAGGAATTGAGAGGAAAAGACAGGAACCACACAAGAAAGTACAGCAACAATATCAATGGGGAAAATCAGAGGTAGAGGAAATGTGGTGAGATCCTATGTTGAAGAAAAACAGAAATGAAAATATTGGTGGGAAGTGAATGAGAAGACCTAGAGAAATGCAGAAGCTGTTGAGGACTTAATGCAGGAACAGAATGGATGACAGAACCCAACAGAAAGGCCAAGGATTATGGAAGCTAAGGACAATATGCAGGAAACTCCCAAGAGGGTTCTCTGCTAAGAAACTGTATCAGTTTCTGGCTCCCCTGGTTTGCTCAGGCTGCTCTGTTTTCCCAAAAGGGCTTGCCCAGTCTTCTTATGTGCCTTGCTGAAATTTCTGCCTCTACATATCTGCTGTTTCTGCCCCAAGGAATTCTGTCAAGCATTTCAAGTCTCCCTCTGATGCTGTTCACTTCTGCCAAAACACTGTTTAGGAAAACCAATATTTATGGCTGTGCACACAATATAGGTAAACATGCAAGTCAGTCCATTAAAGAAGCTGCAGAAAACGTTTTATAAGTTGCTGCACAAAGCTCATTGGCCCTGACATGGGGAAGGAAGCAGTCTGCATCTTTCCCAGGGCTCACAGAGACCACGCTGTACTCAGGAAGGTTTGGAATGCAGAGGTGTTGCCCTATGTAAAGCTCCACACCACCCCTTGCACTACATGGTGAGTAAACCCAACACATTTTCCTTAGCTGAATGCTGATGTACAACAAAACCAGACATCCATTGGAGATGTCTTCAGGGGTTGCAAGTGACCAAGGGTCACCACCTTAACACATTTTAATTAGGTGTTTTCTGAAGGAAGTTCTATGTTCTCAGGAATTCAGGTTTCAGTCTCAGCATCAAAGCAAAAGAACTTGCATTACCAGAATGACAAATAAATATCACTGAAGCATTCCCTAACAATAATGAAAGGGCTGATAGTTGAGAAATATTGAGCCAAATTCACTTAGCTCAGAAGGCCTCAAGAAATTGATGTAATTTGTTAGCTCATTGCGACATGAGTGGAAAACTAAATAGTGATAGTGAGAGTTACTTCCACACAGAAGACAATGGAAATCAAAAAAGAGTTTCTGGAGCCAGGAGATATGAGCAAAGATTGGAGCTTAGCTATATCAAAGAATATAGTCTGAAAGGAAGAAAAAGTAAATAAGGATGTAGAAAATGTCCTGATATAGCAAACAGTTTCTATTGAATTCCAAAAGAAATAGAAGCTGGCATAGTCCATTATCTAGAAAAACCCCACATTTTTGGTTCAAATGCAGCTATTTTTCACAAGGTCAAAAAGACTCAAATCTACTAGGAACAAAATATGAACAAAAAATAGACTAGCTGAAATTGCATTCTGAATTTATTCATCATCCATTTGATCACAGATGGCATATAGTTCAGCAAGGATCTGATTATGTGATAAATGGTTGGTTACTGGTGTAGCAGCAGAAGATTCACAGCACAAAGAAAGTGCACTTTTACCGTATTGTTCCTGAAAGCTGATTTTATCAACGTGCAAAGGGTAGCTGGAGAAGGGCTAGTGTTAGAATCAGTAACTTCCAAGGAAACCTTAAAAAATTGCAGGTCCTGGCAGAATTAGGATATAAACAATTATTAGTGAGTACTGAACTAACTTCATTATACCTTAAAAAAGGATGGGACTGATGCCACTCTTCAGATGAGGTGTAAAACTGATCTCATTTTATCCTTAGTTATCCCATCAACCTTTTTGCTTGAATGGGGATTCAGTCCCAAAACCTTGACCCAAGTACCTCCTGGAACACCTCAGACAACCCAATAATAATTTCCATTTTATTCCTGCTGCAATATGCCCCCTGGCAGGTGGCACTTTGCAGTTCCAGAAGAGCTGTGTTTCAGCAGAGCATGAAGTCATTCTTAGGGAGGCAGGTCAAGTTTTACAAGGCACTCAGGAACAAGATCTTTGAGGATGAAAGATGTCATATGATTTTGTTGGTGGAGAGGAAGAGACTCAGAGAGTTCGGACCAAATAGTGATCCTCTGACCTGAGCACTCTCTGCTCTGCTCCTTCTCCTTTCAATGTATTTTCTGCTCATTGACCCCCATAACTGAGGGGGAGTGAAAACAAAAATTGGGTAAGACCAAATCAATATGTTGAATTTCTCTCTGTAACAGGACTTATTATTTATCCAAGAGAGATAAAGAGAGAGAGAAATGGAAGAATCAATTGCTTTTAACCCATGAGTATGATGAGTTGACCTCAGATATATTTCTAACCTACCTGGTTTTTATAGGTGTGCTGGCAAGTAGGGACACAGCTTCACTGTGCCTGGAGGGGGCACGAGGTCAGCAGGACAGCAGGCCCCTGGTGTAGTGCCTCCTAGGCTCCAAAAATCCATGTCAGACATAGGCAGCTGTTACTGCAGCTGCTTCTGGTAGTGAGTTGTTCTGTGGGCTTGTCTAATCCTGCAATAAAGCTGGTGTTGCTGATACCCTGGGCAGCTGTGGCAGCACAGAGCTCAGGACCCATTTGAAAAACAGGCCAGGGTTTTGGGCACCTGAGCTTCACATCAGGCCCTGTGTTCACTGCTTAATGGACTTGAAAGGTGAACAGCACACATTACAACCAGCACAACACAGCAGGCACAGCCTGTGAAAGCAAAAGTGTGAGCACTGGAATTTATGGTGGGGGCAACTCCAAGGCACTCCAAGTTATACCTACTCCAGGGATGGTTTTGGCTTTGCATCTTTATGGGTTTTTTGAGCTGTAGAGTATGATCTCTTTGCTGTAACTGTCTTCTCCAGCCCCACATTATTTCTAGTTATTTTCACTGGTTGTAGAAATTCTCACCACTGATTACTTGCATCTTCTGGACAGTGTTCAGAGATTTATAAGTTTAAAAAATATAAAAATAAAGCAATTGTGTTAAACAAATAGGCTCTATGGAGGCATAACCAGAGAACCACATCAGCTCTCTGCACCCTTCCACTTTCTGACACAAAATTCGTGTTATTCCTGAGGCCCACAGAGGAAATAGGACATACCATTATCTAGTTGCACTTCTAGCTGAAAGAAGAAATATAGAAGGCTTCCATGACAGAAAAATGCACTCAGATCATTTGGGTTCCTTCCAGCAAGTCAGCCTCTTTGAATAAAGTTGGTAGATGTGATCACAGAGAATACAGGATGGATGGGAGTAACAGTGTATTATTTTCTGATCTCTGCCCAGTGCTTTGCTCCTGTGAGTGGGCTGGAGAGGGAAAATATGTACAGAGTTGCCTTTGATTTTCTGCTCTCTCATCAATGCAGGAACCCCAGCTGGGAAGCTACAGGCAGCACAAAACCAAGCAAACCAGAGGACCTGGTCCTTATGCAGATGTTTAAAACTAGCCATGCTGTTGCCATATGAAACAATGCCCTGACATTTAAAAGGGAAGGAAAGTACTTTATTGTGATCACCAAGCATAAGTAGGCTTTCAGCCTAAAAATAGTTACATGTCTGATGTTTTAGACTCTCAGGCAATCCTTATGATAAAGATTTGTACTTCTCACCATAGCACATTGCAAGCAGAATTTAGATCTGTGGTACTTTTTTGCAATAATGATACTTATCAGAAATCTGTACAGTGAATAAAATTTAAAGACATGGTCTGAAGAGAAACCCAAAATTCTTCAAAAAAAAGAAGAAGCCCGAGAGCTACTTTTGCTGTAGAGGAGCATTTCTAGTAAATCACATCTCACTGCTGATTAAAGTTCCGCCATCTGGAGTTCACCAGACTGGCATCTGGCATTCCAACAATTTTAGGAAATATGCTGGAGCTATAATAATAAAACTGAATATCCTGGTTTTAAATAGGCAGTTTCTCCAGCTGATCTTTTTAAGAGATAGGCTCCAGTTCCAGAGGAAGGCTTGGCACAGAAGTGTTGATACTTGGTGAAATTCTGTGGCTGAGGTTGCGCTGGCGGTCCACTGGCTGGACATTATTCTTCCTTCTGGCTTTGAAATTGTGGCTTAAGAGTCTCACCTAAGTTAAGTACTTTAAATATATAAATATAGAGGAATCCCCTATTGCCCAAGGCCATGGGCACCTCCAGAAAATAATTGAGCCCCGTTAAGGCATGAGTTATCTCTGAGAGTGCCTACTTTCCATTCTTTATTGAACACAGACTCTGCACTCCTAAATTATTTACAATTAGGCAGAATGCATTTGGGTCTATGATTATACATACTGCATAAAAGCCATGATCTTAATTAAGCATTGCACAACCTATTGAATTAGGATAGTCTCTATATCTCTGCAATTTACAATTAGGCTAATTGGCTAATTAGGCCTCATATAAAAAAAATTATTGAGGCTAAACCTTCAAAGGTGTGGAGATACCTGATGTTCTCAGGTACATAAAATCCTGTCTGACAGCAATTCAGTCTCTCCAAAGGTCTTCCACACATCCAAGACTTCCTCAGTCTTTGTCAGAGCTGAGTTACCCAGATGCTGCTTCTGCCCACCCAGCACAACAAGATCCACAAAGCAGATTTTTACTCACCTGATGAGGTTAGGGGTGCTCTGATGTGTAGTCATGAAAAACAAACACACGTGTATCACTTATATTTGATAGCACAGTGATAAAAGGGGAGAAATAGGAGTTGATCTGCCCCTTCTTTCTTTTAAACAATAGATTAGTGGCTAAAGTTGACACAGAGAAAGCATGTGACTGCTCTGGAAAGCTGGTTCCATTTTCTGGAACCAAATAAGACAGGTAGGCTAGGCTTAAATGAATTAAGTGCAAATAGTCTATTTATATTGAGAGGCTTTTGTTATTTCGATTTCTTTACACTACAAGAGGAGATGCCTGGTTCTGGCTTCACAATAATTGCAAATACTAATATATCAAAACTGTATTTTACCAAGTTATCTTTTCTGTGCAGACCTGTTCTTCAGCAGTCCTCCCCCCAAATAAGTGTCCCATGCAATACACAGTTTTGTTTTTTTTTAAATAACTTTTGTTCAGAATTTATTACTTCCATGTTCCTAATGTTTCTTTTGGAATGATACATCAGCTTGTCAGTGATCTGTGAATTAAACTGACAGTGATTGGAGCAGTACCAGTTCTACTGACCACAATGTATCTCTTCTACTGATGATGTCAGTTGTGAAAATACAATTAGCTATTTATAACCACATTCGAACATTTCATGCAGAAGTGCATTTTCTCCACAATAATTTGAATAAACATGTTCATAAGCTTGGTATATTTAAAAATTCTTTGAGAAAATCTCAGTGCTAGGTGAACAGGACCTCAGTGAGGTATTGCTCGTTCAAATATCACCTTTTTTAAGAATTCACACTGGAATTTCACAACAGCCATCAAGCATTACTTGCATTTGAGTAATAGCAAGCAAAGTTCTGCTTCTGTATTTTAAGTGCAATGCATAGTTGTATATTAAAAATCTTAAAATAAAACAGGAAAACTAAATTTTATGTGAGACTTCAGTAAATTTTTTTGAAATAGCAATATCACAGACTATTTGTAGTAGCTTGAATGTGACATTGAATGTGTGCAATGAATTTTTTCCCTTGTCATTTCTCTTTCAGTCTCTCTCCTGTAGCTTTAACCTTTTCTACTTCTCTTTTCTTTATCTTCCCTAACACATACACTCTACTCTTGTCATTGTGAAGCAGCATACATTTCTGCAGCTTGTTATCCTGAAGAATGTAAAAGTACCCTGCAAAAGGAGTACTTTTAGTGATTAGCCCACTGCAACACAGCCCGACTTTACCACTGTTGGGGTGAAAATTACAATGCCATTTAACAATACACAAGCTGTGGGTTGTTTTTTAAGTTGAGGTCAGCAGCTTGTGTGCAGGATTCTTCCTGTGGAGTGGAAGATATCTGTAGCTGAGCTATGCAGATGTAATTGCCCAATGCAAACCACTCAAACTGGGATTTTGCCAGGACATGAGGTTCAACATGTTTGCAAAATGTGACATGAAGTTGTTCCTAAAAAGTATTTGGAATCTAATTTTTAAAAATATCACCCAAAAGACAACAAAAACCAAGAACTTCTGGAAATCATAGAACCTCCTTGGGGATTTTCCAACACCAACCGTGCTCTGGTCTCACTTGTGACAGGATCTTTCCCTCGGAGCTGGGAGTGCAGAGGAAAACCCTGTACTACAACCCTGGCTTCCTTCTGCGAGCAATTCCCTTGCATGAGGAGGAAACAGTCTCCATTCTTTATATTTTTTTAATAAAATGCTTTCCTCTACCTCTTATTCCACTGCAAACTTACAGCAATAAAAAGCACATTTAAACTTCCTCAGTTACATTTTTCTGTTTTGCGTTCCTTTTGTTCTGATCTTTTTGCTTTCATCTGCTGACTTTATTATACCAATTTAGTTGCCACAGATGGTTTTTTTCTCTTTTCTTTTAATGGATATGGCATTGAAAATAACTGCTTCTGGCCTTCTGCCCACAGCCAGTACTTTCTGGTGTCTCCTTTCCCCCCTACCATCTCATTAAGTGACATGCAATGAATCTTGCAATACTATGCAATGCTGACAGCTCTTTGTCAGCAGGCAAAGTTCCCACTCAGCATTGCAAGTGGTATCCCAGGCCATCTCATCAGCCAAGGCAAATTGTCACATCTTCATTGATTTTCTTGAAGTCAGCAGAGCTTAACAATTTAATTCAGCTGGATGAATGGACTGCTGAATTCCCACAGTACACCCAGAGACTAAGACGGGGGGCTTTTCATGACTTCAGCAACAGAAGCAAAACCAAATATTCATCCTAAACTTACTTCTCACCACCCTTTAGAAATTTCCCATGGAGTTTTTTCCATATTGCACTCTGATTTGCACCAGTCAGAGTCACCTTCTTTTCTTTCATGCTTGCTCAGCAGCCCTGTGGGACAAGGGTTTGGAAGAGATGCTTCTGTAAGCACTTCCAGCATCTTGCAGCCCCAGGCAGACATCAGCTGTGCAGGTGGCTGGCATAGGACCAAAGAAGGGATAATGCAGGGCCCTGATGCAGACAGCTGCCAGGTCCTATATCTTAATTCCCCTCGTCTTAATTGGATGGTAGTGGACCCCTTTAACAGGGGGACATTGGATAGCAGCAGCTTCTCAGAAAGTACAACAGGAGAGGACAAGGGAAGGGCTCTGTGATATCACTCCTGCTCAGCACTGCAAGGCTTGGACAGAGAAATGTAAGTATCAACATTTCAAAATATCTTCCCTATTCCTCTAAAAGCTGAAAGTTGTTGGAGATGGTCAGAACTAAGGGTGAAAGTAGAGAGAAGTCTGGCAAATCTTTCCACCATAAAATATTGGAGAATACCTTTAATGCAATTTACCAGTGTATTCCTGGGAGAGCAGATAAGGTGCTCTGTGCACCCTGAATAACTTTAACAGTGGGCCAAAATCACAGCCATATGACATCTATGTTACTTGAAAATTCAAAGGATTTCTCTATCCTTTTAGGTTCCCCCCAGCTCTAAATTGCAGTTGCATGTTCAAATTTAAAGCTTCCTGACCCTTGAATTTCAGAGAGACTAAAATCTGAGCTGCTGGTTTTAGTTTAACCTTTAGTCTCAGAAGGAGCTACACCAATGTGTGAAGAATCACATACTGCCACTAGATCAAGCCCTTCTGAACCACGTCATCTAGATGTGATATGTAACACCCTTCCCCTGTAAATTTCTAGGTGTTTCTCAGATCTTACAGGTAGAAATGCCAGAACTTCAGAAGGAAAGTCGTTTGCCTGAGATCATGTCAGTGATTACAGAGTTGTTTCCTCACTCCTATTCTGATTATTACATTAAAAAAAAAATCATAGCTAAAAGTCATGCTGAAGCCCTATTGCTTTTCCTTCCACTATTACGTTTTCCCTTTAATGAGACATTTTGGTCTAGTTTCCTTTCCACATATGACCCCCAAGTCCTTCCGATGTAGTGGGCTTCATAGCCAATTTGGAGGGGTTATTGTTGGGTTTAACAACCACATTAATGCATATTTCCCTGACCACAAGCTACATTGGATGTAGTTCCATACAACTTTCATAAGTTTTATTACCACATGGAAACACAAAATAGATACGAGGGCTATAGTTGTGTTCTGTTTCTAGGTTTGTGAGACCAGCTCCAGAGTTCACTTATAATCCTTTATAATGGTGTTCACCTGTGGTCTGCTCTACTGCCCAACCTTGCTGTTGACTTCAGTGCTTTCAGCAACCTCTTGATGCATCCAAGAAATTCTTGGGAGCGATAATGTGAAGAGGGAAATTATACGGTATGTTTGTGACAGTGTTGTGAAAAAATATGTTTGCTTCTAAAGAAATCTCAGTAAAAATTCTTCTATTTTAAAAAAATAGTTATTCTATTTATACTTGCTTCACTTGAGGTGGAAAGTCCTTCACTTGAGGTGGAAAGTCACAAGGAAAAAGGAAGGTGAATAATTTCTTGTACCTAAAACTGGCACGAAAAAGAAAGAGAAAGATCCTCAAAAGAAAGAAAAAAAAGAGAGAGAGAAATTGCTAAACTTGTAAACTTTAGAAGAATAATCTAAACCCCATGGTTGGACAGAATGACATCACCTGTCTGGGCATGAAACCATCAGTCAGAGCAGTTATCCAGGAACAATCCCTAGCAGCAGACTCCAGACAACTCCTTGGACATCACAGCTCAGTCAGGGTATTCTCATTTCCTTACCAGCAGCGTGTTGTTGGAGTTGCCACCAGCTGCTGTGATGAACCAGTTCCAGCCCCTGTACTTCACATGGAGCAGCCACAGCTCCTTTCCCACAATGCACTCACCAGGCAGAGTGGCCTCGCTGACACTCTGAGTCTTGCCAGAAGTGGTCAGACAGAAGCATCAGGGGATTTACTGCCCTTTCCTGAAAGGCCTGATCTGGAATCAGAAGAACATATTATGAACCAAACAGACTATTGAAATTGGGATATATTGCTTTATCTGTCCTTTCAAAAAGAAATACACTGAAAATAATTTTCTCTTTCACCTAAGTAACTTAAAGAAGTTATTAGTGGACTGTTATTTCCATTTCATTCTCGGACTGTTTCTCACTAATGAGGTTTCCAACAGCACCTTAATTCACCTTTTTCTAAGTACCTTTCTTTTGCTTTAGCTTCTTCATTAAAGCCAACAATTTTTGTTTGTTCTAAAGGTCTCAGCACAGTCTGTGGCACTAATTATTTTTTCTCCCAATCAAGTAATGACTGTAACCTAAAATTTACACTTGCCCCTCCCCCCCTCAAAGCTGATAAATTTTCCTTGGTACTTGGTATTGTTGAAGGCAGAAAAGACTTCCATTAGGTTTTCAATCTAGGGCAGTAATTTATGTGATAAAACAGAAATCTCACAGAAAACCAAGGATTTCCTACTCATAGGTCTTAAATATTCTGAAATGAACACAGATGGTAACTGTAGAGTTCCCAGGAGCTCAGGAGGGAAACCAGTGTGATACAGGATAATTAAATTATTTTTAAGTTTCTCAAGTGCTTTGGGAATCCCTATATGGCACCAAATGCCTCCCACACTCTAGTTTCTACTTTCTCTAAATGAGTTAAATTTGCAAAACTTAAAAAGCTATCACATCAGTCAATTTGGAATGGCCTACACATCTGTCCTTGCTAAAAAGCAACCCAGAAATTAGTTTGAAAGAGATCTGTTGATACCTAACTAATACGGCCCAAATTTGTGAGACGTTACAAAGATCTGGCTGGAGAATTCATGTGTGATTAACGTCTCAGCTGTGCACCATTGGCCTTCTGTTGACAGTAGTTAGGGAACATTTTCCATTTATTTCAGGTGGCAACCAATTTTACTTTTAGGGAACAGTATATTTGCTGTTTAGTTCCATATAGCTGTATCCTGGAACACCAGGAACAGAGTCACACAATGTAAACTCATTAATTTCTTTAATGCAAATGTTTCCTTATTTTACAGATAACATGGACATATTTTCCCTTTTGTCTGTGAGTGCACCTAATTCTAATCTAAATTCTATATTCAAAGACACATTATTGCAATTCCACAGTTAATACAAACTACATTTCCATTAGTGTTTTGGTGCTTCACTTCATACAGTTCTTAAACAAATCAGTGATTTCTAAACCAATTGCTCTCCAGCCATTAGTAATAGATGGTATGCGCTTCGTGAGGCTCTGCTTATTTGAGCTTTCTAGAAGCAATTACAGAAAAGCAAAATAAAACAGTGAAAGGCAGGGCATAAGAAACAGTTTTATATGAATAAAACCAGGTAGGAGTAGGTAAACTCATTGGGTTTTTTTCTTTGGAAGTTACTTATGGCAACATCTCATTCTGCTGTTTTTGTTATTCTTGTTCACTGCAGCAGCCAACCTTTGGCTTTATTTCATAAGTGCTCGTGCACCTTCAGTATCACCTGGTATTTCTGGGTTTGAATAAATCTCAGGTTTCAAAATAACCACTTAAAGTCACTGTATTCTGTGTAATAACAGTGTCCTGGAAACCCTTGTATTTTTTTACAACTGTTCCTCCACCAAGAAACTCTACGTTGAAAATCCAGCACAATTCCTCTCAAAGTTCATCCTGCCTATTCAAGTCTTGACCTGCATTTTCCAAAACCTTTGTAAGCCTGGTTTCCAGTGAAACTTCCATTCCAATGAGTATCCATCTGATTTGGTTTGCTCAGCTCTAATGACTGTACATGCTTACAGAATGCAAGCATTTGTTAAACCTCTAGTATCATCAAACCACCGTTTTTAAATATTTCTTTAAGAAGAGCCATGACTTAATTCCACAGAGTGACTCCAGTCTACCCTTGTATCAGCAGAGTTCTGATAGATGGCACATGGAAAATTAGGATTTAAATCAATGTCCTTCAGTTGCTAAGGATGATTACAAGTTCATGGTGGCACTGGCTGCTTTTCCTAATACTTGCAGTTCATGGACTTTAAAAAAATCTAGGGTTCAAGTAAGGAAAGATAGGAAAAAAAGAAATCTGGTGGAACCAGTCTGTCATTGAAGTGAAGCCTGTTCTCTTTTTCTTGCCAGGAAGTTTTATGATGCCAGGTCACAAGTATGTAGGATTTGGAGGGGCTGTTTTTTTCCTTTTATCCTCATAAATGAGAAATATAAGTGATGATAATGAAACCACCACTGCTGGTGGCTTGATCTTTCAGAGAGCCTTTGTCTTCTTTCCTTTTCCTATCTGCAGAAACAAGAAGCACCTTTCAAATGGGGTTTTTATCATTCCTATTAGGGCAGTCAAATGACTAGGAGGAAAAAAATTGTTTTCACTTTCTAAAGAAAGCTCTACCACTTCTATTAGAGATTATACTCTGCCTTTACTTCACTTTGCATTCTCAAGTGGTAACCCAAGGGTTTATTCTTAGTATCTCCATTTTTTTATTTTTTTTAGCCAATAAGCTATGGTCCCCTTAGAGCAACACAAAAATATAATTCCACTGAAGTGAGAGAATGCTGCAGTCTGAGAACCACTAAAAAACATCCATCTAACTGAGCAGCAATAAAAATTAGACATTTATATATTAATATTTTGATGTCAGAAAAAGAAGAGAGAATGAGATAGGACTTAAAAAAGAAATCCTTAAAACCAGAAGTTATTTAATTGCTTATTTTACCTGGAGGTAGAACAATCTCTTTCTAGCTATCACATAGTAATGAGAAGTCATTATCTTGAACTCATCTTTAATTAACATCAATTCTGATTAGTCAAAATACATTAGGCTTTTTGTCTATTACCATAGTATTTGAATCTCCAGCAAAGGAGGTATTCAATCAGACATTATCATTTGCAAACCACTTCTGTGTAATTATTACTTTACCATGTTTTTTGGATTTTTTTTTTGTCCATTTTTGAAAGGCAAAATTTATTGTTGATCAACCCCTTCCTAGCTGGAGCAGATCCTGGCATGCCAGATTTTTGCTTGTTGTAGGGGAGTGTAATGACAGAAGTCCAGTGTTCAGAGTAGCTGGAGTTGTGCTATTTTGAACCTTGAGGTTGGCCAAGCTGGTAATATTGAAATTTCAGATTAGAAAAAGTATATTTAAAAAAAAAAGAAAAGAAAAAGAAAAAGTTGTTTAAATAATATGAGCCATTGACTGTAGAGGAATGAACAAATGGAGTTTGTTTCCACATCACCTCTTAACAGCACAGTGCATTCAGAGACACCTGTGCCTGAGGTAGAGTGCAGGCCAAGGACGATGTGATTTGGGTGTAGGAGTAATGCACAAGAGAAGACATGTGAACCATCCCTCATTCTGCTTGACTTTTTTTCCTGCTGGCATATCTATCCACATTCTTTTGCTTGTTGATTCTTACCTTTGTTGTTATTAATAAATGCTATCAGTTCTTGTAGAAAATAGAAACTTCAGAATAATTTCCTGAATGTGATGAAATTTAACAGGGAATAACATTTTAGCAAGATAATTCTTCAGGCAGGTCAACAATCATTATGAATAAGAATTTTTTTCTATTAAGCTCCACAGGGGTTTGGTGTAATATCTATTGAACCATACTATATTTCTCTGCAATTTCTTTGGATTTCATCCAGACTGAACAAAAAGGAGCCCCACACTCGGTGCTGTTAAGGTGGTGGGTCGCCAGCCTATGTGATGCTCTGTGGGAGCAGAGAAATTCTGAGCAGGCCAGTGGGAAATTCAGGTGTCCCAATGGGGAGACAAGGTGTCAGAGGCCATCTCAAGCAGCCACTTAGGCTAGGAATGCTGGGGGTCTTGCATGCCTTCCAGCAGGAATAGGCTTACATGAAGCCCAGCCCACCTAGTGGCATTGTGGCATTTCTGTTCAAGCTGAAAGTAGTTGTTTTTTGACCTGCTTGTGCTTGGGAGACAATAAAGGGACAGAGTTGGTCTTGGGATCACAGGGAGTCTTGCACTCTCCCTAACTAATGGCCATGCAGAAGGGCTTCTTACCTCTGCTGTGAACAGAAGAGTTTTGAGATGCTCTAGTTGGTTAGTATGGGCTGACAATAACTCTGAGAGGGTTGCTATGTTTAGTTTGGCTACAATTTCTGCTTAAGGGTGTTATTGCCATGAAATCATGGAGGAACAACATGTTCGTGTTGGCTTTTTGCCACTCAGGAATTCCCCTGCTCCCAGTCATAAGGCAAGTGCCCAATCATGCAGACTTTCTCCAGCTACACAGTCTATGGGCCAGTTTTATCACTAAATGAGCAGATGTGGAAGAGAGTTCCACTTTGGTTAAAAATAAGTACCCCCTGCAAAAATATTTCAGTGCTTTACTTCAAGTTACAAATGCAGATTAACAGCACTTCAAAAATGTGTTATTGGCTACATACACTCTAGTTTTGCAGGGAAAAAACCCACAAGAATATTCCTAGTTATTATAGGACTGACATTTTAGCTTTACTACATTTCCAAGCAGGGAATAAGGGATCCAGTCAAAGAGGAATTACAAAACTAAAATCTCTTGCAGTGCTTTGAAAATTGAGACAGACACAAGCCTCTAGTGAGCCTAATGAGGTATCAGAGTTAAAAAACGATTTAGCTTTCTAAAAACAGTGCTTTTGTTTTCTATTTAAAGTAGGAAATCAAAGACACGTCTTTAGTATTTTATTCTGTGAGGCAGCCAAAAAAGGGTTTGCTTTCAAGCCTGAATAGTGAATATGGAGATAAAGTAACACTTCTGAGAACCTTTTATATGACTTTCTCCCTTGTTAAAACACGTGAAATGTGGAAGTAGAGTGCTGCCACACTTTTTCAGGAGGGAAAGGATATAAAATTACTTCAGTGTTTTGTGATGTGATTAGGGAATAGACCACCAGATAGATTTTTTCAGTTTAACTGGAGAATTAAAGAATGAGACATGGTCATAATGAGTATTTTGCTTGCTGCATTTTCTATATATAAATACATGAAGGTCTTGCTTCAGCAATAAATACTACTCATCTGGTTTCTTGAACTTGGAGTGATAGCTCCTAGTAAATCTATTGCAAATGTTCCAACCCAAAGAACTATAAAACAGCCTGAAGTGGGAAAAACTAGAATTGAATTTGTCCTTATTCTGTATTAGAGAGTCCAGCATTTAGGTGGTTCTGATTTCCAACAAATCCAAGCCCCTTCTCCCTTTACCTTCACCCTGTTTTCAATTAACACCTCATTAAAATGCACACATGCTGAGCCCCGACTTGTTGACCATCCCTTTTAGTGCCTTAGTGTACTTGTATTATTTCCTACAGTTTTATTTGAGCTGCAAACACAACCATGGAAAATCCTGAATGAGGAATCATCAGAAAGCAGAGATATCAACACTAGTGAGTTTGCCATTTGCCTTGTCATTACGTGTGTTTGAATTTCCAGTGAGATGTGGGTATTTAATCAGATGTAGAGCACAACAATAAAGAGGATCCTAGTCTGTCAGCCTACATGGCTGCTTCAGGACTAACTCTTCTCACATATTAGCAGTCACATTAGCTGAAACAGATTTCTTTTCTTCTGAGGACAGCTAACAACAACAAAAAACCACAGATCAACAAGAAAAAAAATTAACCAAAACTCCCAAACAATGAACAAGTGATGAAAAAATACCTTCAGACTCAGTGCGCACTGAAACTACATGTTCTGAATTCTCCATTAAGTGCTGGTTCTCATCAGTGTAGCTGAAAATGTATTCTGCTGTGTCAATGAATGCTTGGTAGGACTTGCAGAGAGTGGTGATAGAAGTGACTGCACTGAACAAATCGAATGATTTCATTTCCAGGAGCCAGTCCTTCTCATCTGACAGCTGTCCTTGCAGAGCATCATGTGCCAAATCACTGCTTCCACACGGACCTGCAGCTAGTGCAGACTGCCTTTTCTAATACCACAAGCAGCTGAATTTCTCATCTGCTCCATGCTAGAGGCCAACCCACTCTCTCTAGACAGCCTTGGTCATTCTACGTGCTTAAACTTTAAAAAAGGAAACAAACAGGAGAGGAAGTCAGAGCTGGTAAATGCCTATTCCCCAGGAAACTCTTGCTGTCTATTCACTGTGACTTTTGTGATTTCTTTCTCAAAGACTTCTCTGTAAATCCCTTAAACTTTCTCAGTTCAAAACAATCTGTACCACTGTCTGTGCTCTGCAACCTGGTGTCTTTCCCCACCAAAGAGCTGTTCCTCTTTTGAATAGATATATTCACTAGAATACAGAAAATATAGGAGGTGTTTGTTTGAAGTCAGATTTACTGTTGTAGAAAGTCAGAGTAGTGCTAATCTCCTTATGCTGTATATGGTAATTTAATCAATTAGTTCTTAACTAGACCTCTTTATTTAAAACTGAGTCTTCCTCTGTTTGGCATAGGCCTAGCTTCTTGAGAGCCAAGAAAGTTCTACTGCTTTGACTCCATGCTGAGGACTTAGTGAAAACGTGCAATGCTCTATAGCTACTCTGCCATAGGTGGCAGACTTGAAAAGTGAGGAATTGGCAGGTTGAATTTGGGTGTTTTGAACCTGTATTTGGATACAACAAACACTGTTGACCTTGCCACCCACTAGCCCCACCACATCTGCTGAGGGAGATAACACTGTGATGGATCTAGACCCACAAGGTAGGAATAATTAGGATTCCACTCTTTCCATTTTAAATATCTTATTTATAGCTACTTCCTTTAGCAAAATTTGTTGCATCCTAATGTTAGGTTCTGTTTTTCAAAATGAGTTGTAACACAGTAGGAAAGAGTTTTTTGTGCTTTTTAGATTTGCTCACTGTTTCTCTCCTCACAAGGCCCCTGGGGTTTGGGCTATCTGCTGTAAACCATTTCATATATTTTTCACTTAGTTATTTTTTTTCTTGTTTCTCTGTGTGTTAGTATTTAAATGTTACAGAAAATCACAATGCTTCTGTTGGATTTTGCAGAGGTGAAAATCCATTTGTTCAACCAAAAGTCATTCTTATGCCTAGATAGTTCCTTTGTTCTTCTCGCATTTTATTCAACTTTACCCATTAAGCTGCAGAAAAATGGTTGGAGTTTCTTGCAGTGAAGGAAACAAACAAGGCTGCTGCAAAGAAAACAGGGTGCTTCCCTTTCAGGGTCTGATCTTTAGGAAGCTCTGGCTATCCCTGTAAGCACGATCTGAGCTGAACTCTGGTGACAGGGTAAGCTTCGAACATCACTTGTCACAATCGCTTGTCACAGACTTGTTCAGGTGTTAGAACAGTATCTTACTTCATGAGCAGACACATTAAAATAAATCACTCCTGAGGGAGCAAGTCCCTTCTCAGCATGAACTGTGACTCCACTATTCTGAAGAATTTTGACTTTGATGACTGATTTTTTTTTTCTCAATTAGGAAAAAAAATATCTGTCAGCGTCTGTGCTTACTGACAGACAAAGCAGTTCAAAGAATTTTAAAAAGAGGCATCCTTGGCAATTACACCTACTAAAAATAAGTAGTGCTTTACAATGCCAATAATTACTGTAATTACAGTGCCTTGAGTGAAGCTTGCAATGGGCGGGAAGCATTTGAGCTTTTTGCTTTGTGCAAAGCACAGCCACGAGAAATTCAGTCTCACAATGGATATTTTCTCCCAGATACCCAAGCATAAATTTCATCAACATTAATATGAATTCCAAACCCCACATCCAAGTGCAAAGGATCTCATGATGCTTTTATACTCTCAGGATCTAAACTATAATTTCAACCATTAACAAGCATCATTTAGCATTAGATTTGCTAATGTTATATTATGGTTCTGGCAATTCTATACAAGATGCATTACAAGCTCAGTGAAGACTAAATAGTGGCACTGAATAAACACTTTAATGAAGCAGAAATAAACACTTAAAATTAATTTAAGCATTTTACTTTAAATTTTCTTTTAGATAACAAAAGCAAACAAGATTTGAAAAACTCAGATCATACCACAGCAGTAAAAATCAAATGTGTTGCTTAGAGATACCCCTAGGAACAAACTCTGTCTACATTGTGTTCTTCCCATCCTCTAAATTTTGCTAGGATCAGGTTTTGACCTGTGGCAGCTTCTGTCTGTGGTATCACATGTGCTATTTTGCCAATAAAAACCAAGTCAGGTACTAGATAACACTGATGACATATTTCCAAAACCCCTGTTGTCCTGAAAAAAACCCCTGAGAAACAGCAAGCAAACACATGTCGCAAGCCTTTGTATACATAAATTAGGGGACTTTTATCAACATTTTTTTTCCAGTTAATCCTTACTGAGATGAAATTACTGTGTTGTGTTATTGTGAGGCATTTTCACCATCACCTGCACTCACACAGGCTGCTTTAACCTTGGGTTCCCCAGGAGCAACCAGCCCCTGCCACTGTACAGCCTGATGGAAAAATCCCCACGTGACAGACAACATTTGTTCCTCCAGTCATATGTATCCATCAAAAGGGTTGTGTCAACACTTTCCAAATTATAGATATATTAGCTTTGCAAGCCCAGTTTATACTTTGCCATGAAAACAGGTACAACTGCAAATATTTTTCATTAGAAATGTAATTAATATGCATAAACTTGTTTGTCAAGCAATTTGCAAATGAACCAAGAATTAAATTAAATGCAGACACCTCTTGCCTCCCCCCCACCCCCCATCTGGAGAAAAACAGTTTAGAGAAGTTTTCTGGGTAAATTTTTGGAATAAAAGTTTTTTGACGTAAGCTTGAGATAGTTTCAGATTTCTCTCATTATTAGAAGGATTTATTTCTAGAACTGGTTTTCGCCTGCAGTTAGAATCTCCTGGTAATATGATGGATATACTGCCATGAAGTCTGAAATCTACTGTGTCAGATATGAAATAGAGATTAAACGAGGACTGCTCTTCATAGGGCTTCCTACCATTCCAAAGAGGCTATACCTATAGGGAAATCTCAAAGGGACTACTCAACTGGTTACTGCAGAGAAGAGTCATTATAAATCATATTTGCAGAATCACAAAACCACAGAATAACCTGAGTTGAAGGGACCCTGAAGGATCTTTGACTCCTTTGAAGCCCTGCACAAGACCATCCCCAAGAGTCACAGCATGTGCCCAGAAGCATTGTCCAAATGCTTCTCGAACTCTGTCAGGCTAATGAGATCCTGACTATGGAAGATATTCTCTATTCACAAATATTTGCTAAGTTATTCTGCTCAGTCAGTGTGCCTTTGTTCACTGTGGTGAGTTTGGCCATCTAAATCACACGGTACAGCTCCTGGTTTATGGCTGGAGGGCTGAATCCCTTTTAAAGCAGAGTGACAGAGAGCAACTAATGAATACCCAGGACTGACTCCAGCTTTTGTGATCCTCTTGGCAAGATGGGGCTGGTACCACACTGCTCTGTTCACAACTAGGGCACAAAAGGGAGAAGGGATAGAGCTGGGAAAGAAAGAGGGAAGGAAGGACACTGAACTTTTTACTGGGATGGCTAAGGAAGCAGGTGGATGCAATTGTATCACCAGTTACTACTTCTAGAAGAAGACCTTTCCTTGGGAGTAGTTGCCATTCCACAAACCCTGATCTTGGCTTTGCAGGGCTATGTGGTAGGTAAAGCAGGTAGTGACCTACATTCTGCCCCAAGCAGAAGCTTGACTTACCCATACCTAGTGCCACTTGCTGAAGCCATTCTTCCAGGGATAGTATTTGGACAAATACTTTGTGCTAATATCCTCCGTGCCTTTGCAATTCAGACACTCAACTAAAAGTTGCCATCAGCTGTAATGGGAGCCCACATTTTAATTCATACCAAATGTGGTTGTGGGTTTGGGTTTTTTAAAGAAGACTTATAAGTGGTTCCTTCCCACTGTTTTTATACTATCAGAATGATTCATGTCTTTTCCATGATCTATTCCAACATTGGCTGTTATGGACACACATTTGAATTGGGCAAAAAACCTGTTCCAAGTAGAATTACCTCTGGACTGAGAACTAGACTGCACCACTAAGCAGCCCTTGCATAGTTTCAGCTTGGTTAACCAGCACAGACATGCTGTAACTCTGGGACACAAAAAGTTGCACATTCTTGTGCTGGTGTCCCAAGTCCTTCCATTTTTCCTGAATATGTGTAAATATGTCCACCACAAGAAACGCAGCTTGATAGTCTCTCATTTTTCCTCCTATTACATCATGAATTAGAAAATAAATTTTTTGAAAGGGAAGACTAGAGGTCACTCTTTTGCTGCCATATCACAGCACCAACAGGTTTTTTTCCCCAGCTTAGTTTACTTTGATCATGTGTCTCAAACCTTCATTATAAATTGACAGTTTCTGTTGCTCCTCAGTAGAAAATGATGGTAGGTGGTCAATGAAAGTGAAGATAAAAGAGCTTAAACTAAACCATTATTATTAACCAAAAAGTGATATGTTTACATGAAACATCACGGTTCTGTATCCAAATAGATTATTGTAGAGCATGAAATAGCATAAAAAATTCAAAATTGTATGAAACTATTTCTTCAGTTGAAATGTAAAATCCATAGATTTTGATGATTTGGAAATAATTGTGTGGATCTTAATTTCTCCATTTCTGTGAAAATCAGTTTATTGTTCTTCTGGCATACCATTCAATGGAACTAATTTTAAATGAAGGATTGAAGCATGAATTCAAATAAAAAAAGATGCCTCATGTAGGAAAGATATAAACTGATCTTTTTTTCTCTCTGTCATCATCAGTGACAGTCAAATTGGCCAGCACTTTAAATTAATGCCCACCTCTGAACTACTCATAGAGAACAAATCATATTATCTGTCATCATCAGTTCACCAATAGATTGAAAGATTCATTATTTGATACTCTGTGTTCTCTATTAATTGGTTAATGTTTGTAGAGCACTTTGGAATGAAAGGAGCCATCTAAGCAACACTATTATCATTACACACTTCAAGGCAGATAAGGAATAAACTAATGGAAGTCCGCAGTAAGAAGAAAATGGACAAAATTTAAATTAGATGTATTCTGCAGGGACTGGGAAGGTGACCAGGTGGCAAATGGAAGCTCAGATAGGGCTAAATCATTACATTATGATGCTGAGATTTGTTGAATGCTCAGCATAGAAATAAATTTGTGATCTTAATCCATATCCTAAAGGACAAGGCTCTCCTTCATATTAAGTCCTCATCTTTTCATACACTTTCTTTACAAATGAGAAAAGAACACCTCTGCGAAGTGTGCAGGGGACAGTATACTGAAGTACCTTGTTCCTGTTCCTGATTCAATACTGCAAGAGAGGTATTCTATTTCCAGGGTTATGTGATTAGTTCTTTGTAATAACACTGACAATTTAAAAGAAAAAAAAAGCCTCTTTTTCTCCCTTTTGAAACAGGCAGTGAGCATGTTTCTTAAATTCTGTAAAGGATGGACATTATGAGCCTCTGGGGTACTCTACAGTGACAGAAAAATTAGTGAGGCCATAATAAAACAAGAAAAGAGGCAGAATTATGGTGTCCTTTGTAGTTTGTGCATCTTCTGTTACTGTCCTTATCAACTTCTGTTCATGAAATCTTTAAAAACAGCTACAATATCTTGTTATAGCGAGCATATTTTCTGAAGATCAGAATCAGAAAATACTACAACAAGGTGGGCAGAAGAAAGCAGGACCTTACCAAAAAGGTGGTGAGGTTGGAAGTCAAGCAGGTACAGAAACAGGGAATCAAATGTGAGGGAATGAGAGAGATTGTGTGGGGAATGGGCTTTGGCACAAAAAAGTTGGGCAAGTGTAAGCATTGTTCACATTTATTTTCTGTCCCTACCACACTTATTATCCTGATACAGGAGGGTTTTTTTCCTGCTCAACACCTGATAGTGTTTGTAAGTAAAAATGACATTCAATTTTAAGCACCAATGCATAGCTTTCTTCTTTTTTGCTTTTCTAAAATGTTGTGCTCTGTGATTTTGGATCTAAGAGAAGCTGCAGTGGGTAGTAGAGCCATGCTTGATGATAATTCTGGCGTTTGAAAAAAAACCCAATGTGGAATACTTATCAAAATGGTTTAACACATGATACTGCACCCTAAATACTTAATTGTGCCCCTTTATGCAGGCAAAGAGAAATGTATGCGGAGCCTGGTTCCTGGTTAGTGTGCTCTCAGCTAGCAGATCTGAGTTTGTTTCACCTAGACACTTACCAGAAGTATTTCATTTATGGTCCCACACACTCTAGACTTCCTCCTGTCAATAGACAGGGGTGTGTAATTCCTAAGACTGTCCCTCTTTCCCCCAAATTTCTCCTGACAATAAAGTTTTCAACACAGAAGCTTCAATTATGAAATGGAGGAAAGGTAGGATGACTCCAGGACCAGAGACAAGCATGGAACATCATTGCCTCATCAGAGAACCATGGCTTCACCTGTCCCCTGTGTCTGTGGGGGGAAGAGACTCAACTGTGTTGCTGTGGGACATTTCCACAGCCACAGGCATTCCCACAGGCTCCCCCAATTGAGGGATCCCCATAGGAGCCTCCCATGGCCATTCTCAGCCCCCCAAAAATGAGCAAGATGAGTGAGAAAATGCCACAACTTTCACACCATCAAAACAAAGTCCTTAGTCACTCTGGGACATCCAGGACACTCCTTTGGCTTTGCTGTTCTGGCAGGGTTACTTGGTTGTCACTCATTGTCATCAGCTACATGTTAGGCTGGGTTTTTACTAGAAGATGACCCCAAAATTGTCAAGACTGCTCAGAGGAAGTATAAGCTTAAGCATATAAGGTAGTAATGAAATTTAAATGAATAATCCATTTTTTAGATTGCTATTTTCCTTTTAAAATGAAAAGCATTTTGCTCATTTCAGAAGGTGAGAGAGAGGTTTCACTATTTTTTATAGTTCTCTGTGAGTTTCTTCTATGACTTTTAAAAGAGTTCAAGACAGGGTGCTAATAAGGTATTTTAGGAAGCAGACATGCTGCCAGTAGTTTGTTTGTAGTTAGTGGTTTGTGGCTGAATTCAGCTTTACTACTTTCCTTCCAGGCCTCATGAGGCTTAGTTCATCACTTGGTAATTTACTTTTTAACAGTCTTTAATTGTCATTTAATATCTAAAACTCTATTTACACACAACTGCTGAGCTGCTACTAACCACCACCTCTTTTTGATTAACACAGTTCAGTCTGTAAGATTGGTAATTATGTGTTTAGCAAGGACAGAACAAAGAAATGCTGAAATCCAGTACTACACCCCTTTCATTTTATTGCCTCTTTTTTTGTTTCTGCTTTTATGCCATTTTGCCTCTAGACTTTTGTTCCCTTCTGTGGTTACTTTAGTGCATTACTGCTACAGCTTGTGTAGACAGCATATCTGGAACTCCAGTGTTCACAATTTCCTTCCATAAAATACACTACTGCTCCCTTCCTGAAAACAAAGTCTTAAGAGGGGAATAAATGTTAATGATGAAATCCCAAGGGCAATTCTGTCATTGCTGATTCTAGTAGATCTAGTGTAGACTTTACAGTCTAATCATACAAACTCTGGGAAGAGGTTTGATCACCTCTTTATTCCTGAGCATTCTTGCAAAAAAACTTTAGAGAAAATCCACTGGTTCTTCTATTCTCAATACACACATAGGCTCTGTTCAAAGACCATTCCTCATTATTCATGACTTCTGGAGATCTTAGTTTAAAAAGTGCTTGAAAATGTCTTTCTTCCTTTTCATCTTTCCAAGGATTTATATCCTTCTGATACTTTGCTCTTTATTCTGTTTCTCAATACATTTGTTGGCAAAGGGAAACAAGGAATTATAGGCAATATTTTTGCCAAAGTTTCTCACGGATTGCTTGAAATACGGTTCTTTCAAAAAATTTTATCTCAACCTTTTATACAGGAAAAATTCATCAAATTAGGGTGTCAAAGTTAATGGCAGAGAACTTGGATGTTCTGAGGGGTTTTCACTCTGTATTCATACACTCCTAAGTGTTCAATAACAGTTCTGCCTCATTTTTGTCTGAAAAAGGAATAATAAATATTTTCTACTCATTCAAACCAAGCTTAGGAAGAGCCCGATTAGCCAAACTTTGGACATATTTGATCAATGTGACTAGGAAATTATTATATTTATATATATAGTTTGTCAATACTATCTGCTCAGTATTTTAAAAAATTTCTTGCAATACCAGTAGTCAGGAGATGTAGAGATTAGACTCTGACCTATATGCCTTGATAAAAGATATACACTTTCCATCCTGTAGCTGGAGAAAGAATGTTTTTCTGACGCCAGAGCCAAGACACAGTCTTGGACCAAGCAAAACTTCCACGGCCAGTGAAGGTTTGGTAATTTATTCTGATATTTTGTCTGACTTCCAGGAGGTTGATCTGGAATGGTTTGCCAGTATTCTTGGCACAAAACACAGACAAATTCATGTTTAGTTTCTGTACCATTTACTTTGTAAAGGGAGGATGGCTGAGAAAATACTCCAATCTTGAAAAGCAGCAAAATTATTAGCAAAATCATGAAAGAGATAGGCATGAGTGATAAGTGAGGAGAAAACCACTTTCCAGCACAACCTAATACTTTAAAAAACATCTGAAATCAATTTATTTTGCTCTTTCCCCAATGATCTAATGTACAGATGTCAGCCAAAACTGGGACAAGAAACAGCAGGAACAGTTGCACAGGCCCTATGCTGTAATGAAAAGAAACAGATTTTAATGCACAGATAGATGTATTAAGAGATAGACTCATGTTTATTAGAAGGAAATCAGGAGAAATGCAGAAATAGTCCAAGGTTCCCTTTAAAAGTACTGGATGGTTTCATTGCTCTGTGATTTGTGTGCTGTACATTCAGGGAACTCACTGTGAAATTACATAGTATCTCCAACATGAAGTACTAGACAACAATGTTAAGGTTGAAAGTCAAATGCTCAGCAGCTGTAAAAAGCCAAAAAAAAGGGTTGCAAGGGCAGCCTCAGTTGGATTCCTTTTTATGTATATGCTCATTTTGAAAAGGAACTCCAATAAAACTTTAAAATGGCACTGAAAATTTTCTTCCTCTTCTTGGAACTGCCTGTTGCTGCTGAAAATTTCTGCTCAGTAGCTCCAGCTGATGTATGTGCTTAACATGACAATGTTAAGTGTCAATCCACAAGATACATTTGAGCAAAGTTATAGGCAGTTAGGGAAATCAAAGCTATTATTATAATAAAAGGAAGTACTGAGAAATCTCAGCTACAATCTTACCTACTAGTCCTACATATGATGCAGTCCATTTCTTTAATGTGCACTTCTCAGTGCTGTTGCAAGGATTAAGAGCACTTTATGCGAACCAAAGTGTAACCAGCTGTCACAAGATCGTGTTTTCTTCATTCCCTGCTTCCAGCAACGACTGACTTCAATTTTTAAGGAAAAAAATTAGAGATGTTGGAAGAAAACTCAGATGTAATTATTTTCATAGGCTGCTCTTGTTTCTGTTAAGAAATAGTATTTGACTACTGTTAAATTATAGATTGTGTAAAAATACGCTCAATAAATCTAGAGGCAGGGGACAGAGGAACATAAAACAAAGATAAAAGAGAGACAACAGAGATGGCAGCCCTGCTTTGTCAGCCTACATCCCTGTTCCTCCTTCCACCTCACCAACTTGCTTTGACTGTCATCTGAATGGTGGGAGTGGTGCTCAGTCTCTACCTTTGCTTAAGTCTTGGCTTCCTTGAGCCAAAAGACCTTTGCTTAACAAAAGCCACTTAACTATTAACAAAAGATCTGATACTAACTTGGGTTGCCTCTGCTGTTAAGCAAATGTTTTGTCCACAAGCAGGAGAACAGGAAATTTGTTCTATTATTTTATTTTATTTTATTTTATTTTATTTTATTTTCAGATCACATTTCTATTTTTGCTACATAAATGCATTTTATTTATCCCCCTCTTTTGCCTTTTCATGAGACTTTCCAGATGAAGACCAGCCTTAGCTATTGTCAGTGTTTGCTCGGTACATTATTGATAATGCTTTCTCCATGTCATACTTTTACATGGCCTTTTCTAAGTGAGTTTAAAAACATTTTAAAACAGTGAAGAGAACAAAGAAAAACTGTTCTGGTGTTGTATTTTACACTTTGAGGATTCGTATTCTACCCATCACCTTTTTCTTCTTTTATTTCTACTCTTCCATTTATAATTTCTTCCTCCTACTCCTGTCTGAATAAAGTGTTGTGCCTGGAACAGTCTGCCCGAAAAACTGAATCAAAATCAACCACAAACCCCTACAAAAGGACTAAGGACTCACCCAACAAGTGTCTTCTGAAAATAAAGGCTCCAGAGGCTGAATCCATTCCCACCCATGAAACTCTGGGTCTTCAGATTTATGACTTTTCAGCATTTGTAGCACCTTACCAGTTAATGGTGACACCAGACAGGTGCCACCACAAAGAAATTAGTAAATCTTCTTGCTGATGATGCACAAGAAAAATCAAGAGCTCAACTCGCTCTTTCTCACCTTTTTCTCTTCTTTGGAACACTCCTCTAATAGTAAAAATTTATTTTAATTATACACATGGAAAGAACTGCCAGTTTCACCTAACGCTTCATTTCAGGATTTTCTGACTTTTGCACAATTTAGCTATAATTTAAATATAACTGCAGAGTGTGTTAGTGAAGGAGAAAATGTTGCATTAAAATTACAGGTTAGATAGCTGAGGAGTAGTGTGCAATTCAGAGGGTGGCCTTAGTATCCATTATCTGATTATTTCCTTGCCAGCACACATACACACAAGAACAATTGGTAGTTTAATGAAATAATCATATCCATGCAATCTGTTTAAAATACAGTAACTTAATAATACTAGCCACATAAAATTTTACACTGTAAGTGCATTATTTCTGGAAGATTTTAAATTAATTGATTATATTGCAAGCAAGTAATTATCTAATGAGGTGTTACACAATACATTTTCGCCAGCAGTAAATTGAGAAACAGAACTAAAGCAGATAAAATAAACTTTTCCCAAAGTGATAAAAAGTGTCACCTCTGCATTATCAGAATAATGGCAATGTCTAATCACTCTTTTACACTCAAACATTTTATGGAAGTCTTCTGATGTGTATTTCCCACAATTTGTACGTGTAAGTTCACCAGAACTTCTCTGAAATATGTATGTCTTCGCTGTAAAATATGTCTGAAAATACCATTAATACATTGGGATATGTAAGTGTAAACTGAGGCACAAGGAAGTTGCTCAAAATCTTCAATTTTTGAAGAGCATCTATTGCTTTCAGTAATATATGGCAAAAATAAATATTTTGACTTTACATCCACACTTCACATATTTGCATCTACATGTCCCTACACAGTTCTGTGTATTTGTTCCTTAGACTGAATTTCTCAAACACACATACGAGTACCTAGAAATGCATGAACATAATTTCACGGTGTGCAGGTGACTGTGTTGTCAGCACTGGAATCTGATTGAGAGTGCTGGATTTGAGCCGTGGGATGTAAACTGTATCACACCCCTGTCCTGGTGCCTGCTCTCTCATGCATGGCTCTGAACAGCACCCACTCATGCATCCTGCCAGAAGGCAAAGGCCTACACCACTGTGCTGGCTCTGGATGGGGCAGGGTTAATTTTCTTCCCAGTGGCTGCTGCAGGGCTGTGTTTTGTGTTTGTGCTGAGCACAGGGCTGATAACACAGAGATGTTTTTGTTATTGCTGAGCAGGGCTTGCACAGAGCCAAGGCCTTTTCTGCTTTTGTTCTGCCACGCTGCTGAGGGGGCTGGGGCTGAGTGGGAATTTGGGAGGAGACACAGCCAGGACAGGTGACCCCAGCTGACCATAGGGATATTCCAGACCATGTGACATCATGCTCCATATAAAAAGTGGGGTGAAGATGGAAAAGGGGGGAGATGTTTGCAGTGGTGGTGTTTGTTTCCCCAAGTAAGCATTACATGTGATGGGGCCCTGCTGTCCTGTTGGCTGAGCACCTGCCTGCCATGGGAAGCAGGAAATTATGATTATGATTATTATTTCCCTATTTTGCTTTGCTTGTGTGGGACTTTTGCAGCATTTAACTGCCTTTAATTTAACCTGCAAGTTTTCTAGTTTTTACCGTTCCACTTCTCACCTCAGTCTCACTGGTGGGGAGGGAAGGAAGGGCTGTGTGGGCCTTGGTTGCTGCCTGGGGTTAAACCATTCCAATTACATATAAATAAATTGTGCTGGTACTACTCATAAGTCCTTGATGAGGCATCTGACTTCTTTACTTGGCTTTATTCCAGCAAAATTCCCATTCCAAAATAGTTACTTCAAAATCTTTTCTGAGATTTTTTTTACATCAGTCACACAAAGCAGACAGCTCAGCTCAGTGGAAGCTGGCTCAAGGTGCTGACACCCATGTGCTAGCCCAAACTGTTAATGAGACTCTCTTCCTCAGGGAGCCTGCAGATCAGCTCTCAATTCATGTCTCCCTGTAAACACCGTACTCAGTAATACCCTTGTCCACAAACACTTGTGCACAGTGTCCTCAGCTAACTGCCATACAAAATGTCTTGGTATTTCATCTTCAACGTGAGCATGAAAAAAATATGGAATAAAGCTGTAAAATCAGGATAATCTGGAACAGTGAAACTGGTTACAGTTTGTCAGCGATCTGGAGTGATCTAATTTCTGTAAAGAAATCTAACCCTCGAAAAACACTTCTCATCTCATCTTTAAGAGAGAGATCAGTGAAGAATAAATCCCCAGCCCATACAGAATATTTCACCCATGAAGGGTGAGTATTATGTTTCTCCCATGAGTATAAAAGCTTCATAAGTCATGACTGTGAAGGCATGAATGAATTATGAAGGTCTTTTGCTTTAGTAAAAGAAGCAGGATCAGCATTTGTACACAGGACATTCTATTTATTCTACCTATTTCTTGATCTGTTAATTTAAAATTGTTTAAAACTGTCAGTTCTTCCAGTAAAGAAATGATCTTAGAGAAAAATAGATCAAATTCATTAGAAACACACAAAATGGGTTTTTACAGGTGATCATAAATAATGTTGATTTCTGCAAATGTTTCTCAGTTCCATATTTCAAAGAATGGCAGGAATTCACAAGACTATCTTTTTTTCATTCACTGCTGCTCATTTGCACCAAAAGAGATGGGACCTCAGAAAATAAATAATTGTGAGACTGTGCCATCAGGATTGGAGATTGCAGAAAAACAGGGCTTTTGTTTTCAGAAAGTCTATTTCATCCTTAGCTCTTGCAGTGAATCAGATAGAAAGAGCAAATAACAATGCCTTTCTGAGAATAAAATGTTATGAACTGTGTCACCTGAAATGAAGAACTGAAAAATACTGTAAAGGTACATTTAGGGTTGGGCCCTCACCGCTTTCCCTGATAGTGTAAGGTCTCCTGTGGCCTCATGGCAGCTGTAGTTCAAAGTTCCTCACACCCTTCTCTTCCACACTCTCTTTTCAGAGTCCCCTTACAGTCTGACAAGGATTGGGCACACCCCAACACACCTTGATTTTCCCTGCGCTTCACTGATCTGCTGTCTGGAGTGATGGGATTCTGTTAACCTACTTCTTTCCATTCGTCTCACTGAAAATCTTGAAGTCCATGCTCTCCCACAGAGAACTTTCTACCAGGCAAATTTTTCATCTCCAAAGTTTGTACTAGAGTCTGCCCAAATGTAAGAGGGAAGATACATCAATATTATGAGGCAAGACAAGGAAAGAAGAGCAGGGGAAGTGAAGACCATGCCATTATAAGGCTAATAAAGAAGTCCTTGAAAAGTTTTAAAAATAGAAAAATGGTTTTGCTGCATCTATGCTTCAGTGTTTCATCAAACATTACCAAATAAATTTCAATGAGATACTAGAGGGAACACTTTTGCCTCCAACATTTTTTAAATTTTTGTACTAGTTTGGGTTGACATACCCCATTCAGTATAATTTTAAAGTTGTTGGATTGTAATATCATGTTGAAATGCAGTCATGGCAAGCCCTTTTCTTCTCTTCTAACTCTCCAGATGACATGAACTCAGGCCAACTCAATGCTTTTAGGGGGTTTATCCTTTTTTACAGATGTTTCCAGCCACCCATCTAACCCTTCCGTGCTAGTGAAAAAAAAAATGAAAGTATCTGTTTAACAGGAAGATGAAGTGTCACCACAGTCCCTGTAGGAAATGGCAGTCACTGTCCTCTTCCAGCTAAGCATATGCCATGTGAGAAGGAAGTATTGTTCTACCTATCCATCTATATACTCTAGTCCCTGAAGTGAGATGACAATAAGAAAATCTTTTGCAGAGAATTTCCACAGCTGATGCTCTAAAAATGTTGTGCTGCCAAGATGATACCAGAACACAGACACTAATTACCTTATTATTTGATTTTCTTCATCCTCAGGCTCTTCCCATCCAACTTGAAACTCTGCTCAAGTCTAATCCAAAACTGGCATAGGCTGTTATCAGCTTTCAATAAGTGAATCCCTCCTTAAATCAGACTAGCCTGGATTGAAACCTCACTACAAGAACTGTAATAGACAACCTGACATTGTTCTTCTTCTTTTTTTAAGTATTTTTCTTTTTCTTTTCAATCAATCAATCAAACAACTGGTAATTGTATAGTCTGGTATCTTTCTATTCACATTAGATCGAAGTGAATACACAAATTCTGTATGCTCTAGCATATAATGAAAAAACAACCACCACCTACACCCCAAATCAAGACCCCCCCCCCAAAACAACAACAACAACAACAACAACAACAACAACAACAACAACAAATCAAAAAAAAAAATCCCACAACCCACCCCCAAAACAGCTCCAGGGAGAAGTCCAATATAATGATAAGAGAAGGCAACATCCACTTGTGTGAAATATAAGCTTTCCAGATGCCTGTTGATTTTGGAATCAATTAAGTTGTTTGAGGAGAAGAGTTTTTTTGAAGAACCTCATTTGATGCCTGTACCTCTTGTGCAGAATTGACACTACTCCTCCACCCCACCCTACAGAGACAGATCACTGAATACAATCATCACATACTAAGTTGGGCGGCTTTGTCTCCTTCCTCTTTCTCAGAAGCCATTCCAGATCATAGTGTTTGCCATTAAAATGAAGTTGTTTTATTTTCGTAATTGCATTATTGTCCTCCCAGAACTTCAAGAAAGCAAAAAAAGAACCAGTGAAAATATTTACTAAAATTTCAGAACTACGTTTTGGTTCTACAGGCATCACCATTAACTGCAATTTACCTTCTGAACTGAATCCTCCAGCCTGTCAACCAGTTTTAAAGCACATAAACATACTAGTTCATGAAAAAAGATAACACAGGCAATCCAGATTTCAGATGGAGAATGAGATGTATACTGTTAGCAGCATAAGAATGAGCAAAATTTTTAAACTGCCTTTTAAAAGCAATCAGATGCAACCAAAGCCCAGGAAAATGTCAAGTCCACCCACAACCATTTAGCACAAATCCTGACACACAGGAAAATATCACTGACAGATTACAGGCAAATAATATGGTTAAATTTGGTCTCCAAATAAGGGAAGTCTTCAGGTAGCTAGAGGAAAGATTAGAGACAGGTAGGTGAAGCATTAGTTAGTCTGAAACCAGATAATTAAAAGGTGGTCAGAAACAAAAGGTACATAGTTCAGATTATAAAATAAATAAATAATATTTATAGATCCCCAAAGATTCATCTAGAAGAATGGTTGGCAGAGACAGGCAAATATTACCTCAAACCCTCTAGGCTGGGAGTCCATTACAATGAAAAATCCCTATGACATATCTGCCATGTGCCATTTGTAGCAGAAAGATTTGCTCTAAACAAAGGTAAATCTGTCCTGAGTCTTTTGGTGTATGCTGAAGCCCAAAGAAACTCTGACCTAACTAGTACTATGTTCCTAACAATGCCTGTGGGCTCTGGGAAGCTGTGAATCACTGAAGCAGAGCAGATTTGGCTGATGCCTCTCCTTTTTTCAAGGGTAGCCTCCTTTCAAAGGAATGAGAAGAAGGCAAGTCTGGCGGTGCAGTGACACTTGGCTGTGCCTCCTGTGGGTTCTCAATGGCCAGCAGGCTCCAGCCACTAATGATAATATGGTAAATTCACCCCTTGTCACATGGCATTTTCAGATAGCTCTAAAGTCTCTTTCAAGGATACAAGCCATATAAAGAAATATTTTAAAGGTAAGAAGGGCAGAAGCTCTGAGGTACTTTTGACCCACTGGGATAAAATGATCTCCACTCCCTGTTTCACGCTTGATTTGCCTTATACACCGCTGCATTTATGAGTAAAAAGACATCTAAGCACATTTTCTCTGCCCAGTTTATCTTTTGATCATCTGCCTAGTTGCTCCTAAATTTGGAAATGGGCTGTAGGACACAGTCCTGTTGCTATACTGTAGCACCACTGAGGGCTGCAAAACCACATCCTAGGAAAACATTCAGAGGCTGTGCTTGTACTGCTTTCCCCACTGTGCTATGACTTGCAAGCCTCTTGCTGGAGAGGAAGGGAGCTTAACACTTTTCAGGATCCTGACACATACAGCTACAATAGGAATGCTAAACCTTACTCTTGGGCTCACTGTTAAACAACAGGCACCATATAAAGTGTTAAAAATCTGTTGCAGACTCAGAAATCCCTAGTGATTTTAAAATATTTTTTAAGGTTTCTTCTCCTTGCTGGCTCAGGTTGAAAAGCCAGATGCCTGGCAGGAATGACCACAGTGGCAGGGAGAGCTTCTGCTCTCTGATCCAGTTTGCTGCAGCTGACTGACGAGGGTCTTGGAATTCTTTGCTGTTTTTTGAGAATTTCCACTACGATCTTTCCAAGATGCTACCAGACTGAAAAATTTTATACTGAACACAGATGTGCATGTTGTATTTTTAGCAGAAAATTAATTAATTAGTATGGTTTATGTAAATTTAGAAGCTGTTTAGTAGGCTTCATTCTCAGCACAGTATTCAATATTTGCCTAATATCTTGTCAGACAGTAATTATATTCCCAGATAGGAATTTATACTCAACTGTAGCAAAATGGTTCTTACCATTAATTCTGCCAGAAACAGGGAAAGATTAACTGTGCTATGCCTGGAATGGATTATTTAGCATTGCACAGGCTATTAGTATGAAAATACTTGCATCCTCTGACAAATGCATGGAGTAAAAAGGATTATAATTACATTAAGTATAACAAGATGAAACTAGTTTAAGAAAGGAAAAAAATATGAAGGAAATAATGCCGTTAACTAGTGACTAATAAAAAATTAAAAGCATAAAGTGATTTTTTTTTTAAATATTTTTAGAGCCAAACTAAGCATTTTTAAAAAGTCATCTTGACCATCATTCCAATGCTGTAGAGAATACCTTTGATCTGGTCTATAACTATTCTAGTCACATTCTTTAACACCTGTAACTGGCCTTTATTATAATAATTTGTACCAAATCAGTTGCATATGCCACACCAGGAACAACCCAGAGGCATATCTGGTTATACAGGTTCAAAATATTTTGAATATTTTGTTTCCATGCTTATGCTATTGCAAATGTTCTGGAGTCAAAGTTCACTGTAGTTATACAATTGGTTCATCATTCCTATGGTATTCTTTACTGTGGAAACATCAAAATCCTGGCTACTGTACTCTTCTCACTCAGATAATACGACTTTTTCCTAATCATAAGTAGAAGTGAGAAAACAGGTACCAAAATCCCAAATTGTTTGTCTAGTCTTCTATAGATACAAACCAAATAAATCAAATAATTTAAGGGCCTTTAAGAAGATACTTTGCCAATTCAGAACACTGATTTTTTTTCTTCTTTTTGCTTTTAAAAGCCAGTAAAAACGATTATGCTTGAGCCATATAGGCTTTGTGCAGCTGCACAGCTCGCATGAAATGAAATGAAATATTTAACCCAGCTCCTCTTCCCAATTCACTGCATGAGACTTAATTCCATCGTAACTTCTCCCGTGCATCATAAAAACAGTATAGCTGATCTACAAACTGGCACGTCAATTAATGTTTACAACTGCCAAAAATTGAACTGTAGCCTTAATTCACACAGTAAAATGGAATAAGCACACACCAGGGAACTATGATGTCTCAGTATACTTCTCACACTCCTATTATGCTTTTTCTGCAAGTCCACTTAATAGTTTTTATTTGTTCATTCCCATAATAAGGAAAAAACCCCCAACTGTTCAGGTTGTCTTATTCCAGTGCTCTGTGCTCCCTTGTGCCATTCCCCTATATCACCAGGCAAAAGCATCTTGTCCTTGTCTGTGTAATCTATCATTTTGTTTTGACTCATTTATCTCTGCCTTTTCCTTGAAAGACAATGTCCTTTTAATCACATCCTCGTGCAACAACCTTTCCAGTAAGATATTCTTATAGCTTCAAGAAGCTAGTTAAATACTGCCACCCCATAAGTATCTCTCAGCTTCTGTGGTCTGATTTTGGTTTCCATAAACTCTGTGGCAAAACTTGTTTTCTGTGGAAAACCTGTAGGATGTATCCAGTGGCATGATGGATTAGATGCCCACATCTGCAGCTGTCTCCAGAAGAGCCAATAAATCTATGAAGCACGATGTGGCACAGGCCTAAAATAAAAGCTGTAAGTGCTGCAGCCATCTCTTTCTAGCACCACTGGCTCGCAGAAGAGGGAGTTAGTTCAGGTGCAGCATCACATGGAGGCACACACCCATCAGGTGAGGTCTGGTCCTAGTTTTGGAGCCAGATTTTTGGGTACTAGCTCAGGGGTCTCTGCAGTGTGTCCCATTTGTTTCCCCTATGTACACCTTAATGCACAGAACACAAGAAATCAAACTGTTTTCCAACCTTGGGGATTTATTCTGATGCTTGTGAGGGATGAAGGAGACTTGGTGAAGGATTCACTTCACCACCTTATTTTTCAAAGCACATGTACTCCTGCAAAAATTAGCCTCAGCATTAAAATACAAAATGTTTGAAAAAAAGTTACATAAAAATTATTCTTATGCTGTAAAACTATCCTCCTTGAATATCACCTTGATCAGATAGTTGTGCAGAACTAGGAAGGCTGAGAATGAATGAATCATCTTGTTCTTAGCTCTGCATTGGTAATTTGATGCCTCCATATAGCACCTCACCTGCATATTAAGGACATAAAGGGGCTTCCAGTTTCTACAGGCCTTCTCAGAAGAAAGAAGTGGTATAGAAGCAGCAATTGAAAAGAGGAATTTACATGAAGAAAAGAAGGGGTTTGCTATCTCTAATTGGGGTTTGGAATGGGTAAAACATAATGTTTCAATTTGATGATTAGCTACACTCAAATGGAGATCGAGTATTGTCAGTCGTCTGCTTCAGTTCATAATAATTCTTAATATACTAATTTCCTTTCAGCTTTTCTTTCACTACCACTCTCCTTTATTTCTTTGGAAGAGAGTCTCTCCTTTGAAAAATCACTCAGAGCCTCTCATTTCCACGTTTCCCATAGGAAAATACCTCACACAAATATTCTCTCAAATTTTGATCCAGAACAAGATCCTACACACAGCAATGCCAGTTCCTTTGGTAGTCATTAGCAAGGCACATACCTAACAATGATTAGGTTTGTAGGACACATGGAAAAGTATAAGTGTAAAATCTCTTCCTACCTCAAGCAATTTCTCTTGCAAAAAAAATTAATGAAATGCTGCTCTGATTGCAAATCCAGAAGATTTTGCTGAATTTGGCAAACATGAAGTATGAGAATAGGAGACTAAATTGGCTCTGGGACGGCTGGCATGCAGGGCAGGTGCATGGAAATCAGGGTGTTTGAAGCCAGAATGCAATCTGTTTACAAAGGTGACCCTGCGGACCAAGGGCTCCATAAACAGCTCTCTGGCGTCTGGGATGAGCTAAAAGTGAAAATACTCTCTGAAAATGCAGAACTGGCAGATCCATGAGAAACATGATTAGCAGCTCTCAAAGATGACAGCAATGCCCATAGATGTTCCAGCTGTTTCCTGCCTTTGTGGTGAGGTACTCATTTATTTTCTGAACACTTTCAACAACTTTATATAGAGAGAGATTAAAACATGTATAATGGTTCAATTGCAAAGTTAATTTTGAATTTTTGTGTTAAAACACTTATTAAAGCAAAAAGTAGCATTTCCCGCTTCCATTTGAATGAACTCCTGACAATTTTCCACACCATTTAGGTTCTAACCCTTCTTTTTTACGAGCAGTTATTCTAACTGATGGGGAGCAAGGAAGACTCCTGTTCATCCGTATATTTCTGGTAGAACTGCCTCTCTCATGCTTTAGATCTATGCAGAAACCCTAAAGGGAAACTTGCACAAAAGTAAATTGAGTGTCTAACTCCTTCTTCATCTATATGTACAATATGCACATTAAAAATCTCAATACCTGATGATACTTTGTAATAAGAGCGCACAGGAGACTTGAGGTTCCTTATTTGAGGACAGGTGAGTCTGCGAAATAATTCTTGTTTCTGTACAGCAAGTCAGAAGCACCACTTTTGCCATGAGACTGACATAGCTCTGAGCAGGCTCTTCCTCTTTCAGGATTTAATTTTTCTGTTAGTTCCAGAAGAAAAATGAACTAATGTTCTCTTGGGGTTAAATCATGGTTTACTTAATTTAAAAAAGATGGAATTGCCCTGGACACGAATAGATCTAGGCTGCACAATATTTTAATGCACTTCTGAACACTTGCATGAGTAGCTTCATTGAATTCAGTGGGATTACTCATTCTAGTAAGGACTCAGCTAGCACAGTAGGAGGTTACAAATTTAGTTCATAATTTTTAAGGCTGTAGATTGGAGAATGACAGAGTTAATATACTTTAGCCTGAAGTTCTGGTGATTAAAAAGACACATATTTAAGCAGAAATAATCAAAAAGAGTAGTCCTAATTAGAAATTTCTATGACTATCAGTAAATTGTTTTGAGATCCTTTGTCAATGAGAAGTGTTATATAAATGTAAATTACTTTCATGGTATTAATATTATTTATATATTTAATTGTAAAAAACCCCCAACATATTTATTGTATTTTGATTAGTAAAATGCTAAATATGAAGGGCCAAATACTTTCTTGTCGAAAGTTTTGGAACTCACAGCACAAATGAATCTGGCCCTACTATCTAAAGGACACTAGATTTGCTCAGCACAGGAAGAGGAGACCAAGGGTGACCTTCTTGCTGCCTACAATGTCCTCACGTGGTCAAGCAGAGAGGAATGTGCCCATCTCTCCTCTGGTGTCCAGTGGTAGGACATGAGAGAACAGGTTAGAGCTGCTTCAGGGGAAGTTCAGATGGGATATCAGGAAAATGTTCATCACTGAGAAGGGTGGTCAGTTCCACTGAGAAGGTGTAACAAAATCCCAAGGGAAGTGACTAAGGCTTCAGGCCTATCAGTGTTCAAAAGGTGTTTGAACAACACTCACAGATATAAGGATTAACTTTTTGGTTGCCCTGTATGGAAACAGCATTTGTAGGCTTGATGATCCTCGTGGGTCTCTTCCAGGTCAGCCTATTCTGTGATTCTGTGGCCCCAAACATCTATTACGTGTTACTGAAAACAGAAAGCAATGCCATTTTAGCTTAAGAAAGACGATTTTCTTCTATAATCCAAAATCTCTGCCTTCCTCACACTTTCATATCCAATGTCCCTTTGTACTCCTGGTTTATTTTCAAGTGCTATTTTTGTAATTTAAATTTTAAAAGGTTGTTTTTTTTTTAAAAAAAAAAAGGCCTGAACAGGTTAACAAGGACCTGAGGCACCCTGCCCACTCATTTTTTTTGGTTACCAGATCCTGCAGAGCCTCATATGGGAGAGAAGAGTTTCACACTATGAAATGTGAAACATCTGAGCAATGCTTGCTGTGAGTGAAACACCTGTGCCCTGCTTTCAGAAGGACTTTCCAGGGTGACAGGATGTAAGGCAGAAATCTGTCACTGAGGTCAAGTGGCGAGGAGGAGGGTGGCAGGGTGAGATATACCTGGATCCCTAAATGGACACTAGAGATCACTAGGGAGATTGCAGAGCTGGGGGCATTTGATGCTGGCTGCACCCTGCAGTGCTGATTGCCACAGCAAGCTCCTCGTTCTGGCTCAACATGAGGAAATTTAAAAACCCAGTTTTCTGGAAACAGTACTAGCCTTGGTGTTTTCAGTACAAAAGATATCCCTCTTATCCACAACGGTAAAAGTATAAATGGCAGTCCAGGTGCAGGCCAAGGTGTAAGGGCTACTGCAAGACATCCTGTGCCTCTGACACTGGGTAGGTCTTCCACAAGCTGGCACTCTCCACAAAATGTAGAATGTCCTACTCACCACATACTTTGCCTACTCAGGGATTATTAAGAGTTCTTCAAAATCAAAGCACTTTGAGGTGAGATTTGGATAAGGAGAGGGCAGTGCATTACTACAGAGGATGGAGGGACTGGTTTCAATTCAAGAACACATTAAAGAAAGTGTGAAGAGAGGCTGAATGGAGGAGAGGAGCTATTTTGGAACACATCCTGTGAATTTGCCAACATCATGCAGTGAAAATCTCTTTCACATCAGATACCACCCTCCTTAATGTCTGCTTTCATTTTCCATGTGTTAGGTAGATGTTCTAAACCAGAGCACCAGAGTTGACACCAGTCTCCTAAAAAATTAGACACACAATCAGTTCTAGCAGCACTGGTTCAACCAACTAAAATCAGAAACAGAACCCTCCATGCTAGAGGCAGCAACACATATGCATGTATATATTTAATGTCAATGTCCACACACTAGTCTTGAAACCCAAACCTAAAACTCTATATCCCTTGAATATGTATCATAAATGTAATATGTTGCTATTTAAGAAATAAAAAAAGCTATAGCGGCAAATGCACAAGTAAAGGTGGTATGGAGCTTTTATTGTTACATTCATACATTGAGGGAGTAAGGTAGTAATGAATGTTCTTTGGATGATGCTTATTACTGTTTACAGTAATAACAGACTACCATTTAAATGTTAATAATTGCAGTGAAGATTGTCTTGAAGGAACAGAATGTCCCAAGGGACATCCAGAGATTAAATTAAATCTGGACTGAAAACAAATTACCATTGTCTCTTTGAAAAGGATCACCAAAACATTTATGGATGAATTTGCTGAATTCAATAAACAATTTACAGGTGATTTCATTAGATAATGAGAATTGATTATATACTAAGTTATCTGATAGCCCTAAGAAAGGTGAAATAGTGACAGTAGTGACTAACAATACAATACACTGGCAGGATTCATTTCCAACCCTAAAACCAGAGTCAGGATCCTTACTGCTTTGGAAATGCTGTTGTGTTGCATTAAGTCTGATCTTGATTGTGCAGGCTAGATATATTAGAAAAATATTTTCGTGATTTCAAGTGCCTTGGATTAGTTTCTTTATTGCACATTCCTAATTCACTGATCATTTATAACTGCTCTAAAATCCCTTAACAATGCTTTGAATTATTGTCTTCTCCCTGTTTTACTAAATCACCTGGCTTAAAGCTGAATCTGAGATGGCTCCTTCCCAAGGTCCAATTCAAGGCACTGACTCTGCATCAGGGAAGCCACAAATTCAGGCATCTGCTAACATTTTTTGCATCAACTTTATTCAAGAACATAAGCCCACTTCAAAATGGTCAGACTAAGAATGGCTGAACACGTTGTGAGAAGGACTTTCTCTCTTTGCCTTAGCCTGTCTCAGGCTGGTTTTGCTTGCTTTCCTTGAGTAAGCAGTCATTCTTTCCTGCTCCTTTCCCAAACACCTACAAAATTATAAACTTTTACCACAGCTCCTCTCAGTTTTTTGTGTTTTAGAGAGACTCCTCCTTTCTTTACCATGTACAAGCTGTTCCATACTCTACTGCTATCCCTCCTTTTACATAAAACATATATTGAATCAGCAAAATTTTCACCAAACCCCCTAATTCTTGACTATATGCAATTAGGTTCATAAGAGAAACTCACAGAATGTTCTGCATGACAACAGCATTATCGTGCACTATGCTATACTTAAGTAACATTTTGGTTGATTTTATTTCCCTACCTACTTCTACAATTAACAGTACTGGCTGGGTATAAAATCTTCTTAGATACATAATAATTAATTTTTTCCTGTGTTAAGACAGGCATACATCTCTATCTTTCACCAACTGCTATAATCTATAATATTAATTAGGAGAAATGTAACAACTCCTATACTAAAATGTAGACCTGGTCTTGCCCACAGAAGCTGTTATAGGAGAAAGGAAAATCCTGGGGAAGGAAAGGAAAATCCTGGGGAAGGAAAGGAAAATCCTCTCTTCCTATGGAATATTCTGATCTACATGCAGAAATTATCTGCCAAATCCAAGTCTTCAGCAGAGAAAATGTAAGTTCTTTGTTGAATAAATGACAGTGGGAGGTTTCTGTGATACTGGAGCTGAACAGTAGATAAAACACAGAGAATGAGATAGTAAAACAAAAAAATAGTAAGAAAGCTTAAAGAAATTAGAAATAATTATCTGAATAGAAAATAAGAAAGTAACTGGAAAAGTAGAAAGCTCCTAGCTGTCAAATTTTTGGATTTTCTAAGCAGTTTTTTTCCTAAGACTCAGACAATTAAAAGTTTTTAAAAGCTCTTCGGAAATAGGTAATACTGAGCATCTATGCTGAGCAAGGCAAGAGAATTCCTATGCATAAATCTAGAAATAAGGATATATGGGTAGCAACATCTGCCCATTATCTGGAATAGGGTAAGACTCAAAACAAAAAACAGCAAAAGCAGCAGGAGATGTTAGCTATAAAAGCGATACAATCCTGATTTTTTCCTGACTAAGGGAAAGACATCATTTAACTTCATTGGGTCTAGGATCTGACACTAAGTCCTATTATACAGGCCAGATGTAAGGAATTTATTCCCCTTAGGAGAAAGCAGGAGAAGCAGATGGCTGTTTCTAGCAAACACATTGCAAGCCATAGGAAGAGCCTGTCTGTATTTCCTGTGAGAACTAAAACTTCGCTAGAAATAAGAACATCCTTAAAACCAATGCATTCCTTTAATGGCTCAGAAAACAATAACCTACTTATTATCTCATCATGCCTAAAGGTATTAAACATTGTATGCTGGATTTGTTCCTTTGCTTCTCAATTTTTTCTGTACTTCAGATGGTGGATGGTCTCAACTTTGGTACTGCTGTACCCTAATTTATTTTTAATACCTCAGTGTTATAGCGTTCATTCTGCAGAGCACATTTAGCTTTAAGTGGGTGAGTCCCATTTAATTCAATGGCCAATTGTGTGCTCAGATGGCTTGCTGAATCTAAGCTATTTGCATCCACCAATAAAATGTAACAAGAAGTAACCCTTCTCTCATTTGGGGCCTGAATGTTCATGTGTAACTCAGCAAAAAGGATGACATTTGAAAATATGGTGCTTTTGCTGCTGCATTACTCTTTTCACCTTTTGCTAAACAGAGGTTGGAAAATCCATATCTAACAAAATAATGCTCCTTGGATCTCAACTTCTTTTTTGTTTTCCTCCTCGTCACACTAACAGTTTCTGATTATTGTTTGCATTGAGGCAGCACCTTGGAGTGTTCATCAGCACCAAAACTGTACTGGAGAAAACTTCGTACTCTGTATTTGCTGTATAAACCCACTTTGATGGCAGTCCACAGGATGTGTGTTGAGAGCAGAGTGTGGCTGAGAACAGCCCCTCGTGGTGCAGGGGGTCCTGGGGTAACCCATGGGCCTGTGTGTCCTAGTGCAGCCTCTGACCGGGCTGCAAGAAGGATCTGGGCACTTTCAGGGAGCATGCATTTTATCCAAGGGTGTACTGCTGCTAAAATAATAGCAAAGGGGATACTGGGAATTGCCAGCCCTGGATATCGTGATTTATTTAAAAAAAAGTCCAGGGAATGTATTGCTTTTTGAAATTGTGCTGCTATAAAATATCCTCTCAAAGCTTGCTAAAGTGAGATCTAATTTAAGGCATGTCACTGCATCCCTGCTTTACATTGTTCTCTGTAGGTGTTACAGCAAGAGTTACAAAAGATAACAAGTTGCCATCATATTTTTCTTATGACTAACAATATGGCTTAAAGAAAAAGGAAGGAAACCTTAACTCTGATATTCTTTTTCCCTGGGGCTTATAAAAAACAACCAACCCTGTAAATGCTATTTTCATTGCCTTGAGTTTTATATCCTTTATACCTAAACCAAAAGGAAAATGTTATATTGTGCAAATAGGATTTCAGTGGCAGCATTAGGAAGTTCTCCTGTTTCAAGTTATGCCAGGGGAGGTTTAGATTGGATATTAAGAAAAATTTCTTCACTGAAGGGGTTGTCAAGCATTGGAACAGGCTGCTCAGGGAAGTGGTTGAGTCCTCAATCCCAGAGGTACCTAAAAGAAGTGTAGATGTGCTTAGGGACGTGGTTCACTGGTGGACTTGGCAGTGCTGGGCTAGCAGCTAGACTCAGTGATCTTAAGGGTCTTTTCCAATCTAAACAATTCTATGATTCTGTGTGCTGATCTACAGCAGAAAAGACAGCTCCAGATCCATCTGCTGTGCCTGGTATTGTTTAGACATAGCTCTATATGTCCCTCCTTTCCTGCAGGATTTGATGCAAAGGACAAAACTGGGCTGGTAACTCTCAGGCAGCATTTCTCAAGATGTCAGACTAGAAATAGTTAATCCTTGAGTGGATAAGGATGATTCATTATCTTATCATGGTTAGGTTGCAGAGTAAAATCAGTCCGTAAAACCAACTATGTTATGCTGAAGTCCATTCATTTAGCCTAATATCAGAATCTAAATTTTCCCACACTGCTATTAAATTTTCTTGACTGGTTGTCATCTTGAGAAAGGCTTTTTTCCAGCCATGGGACCAAATGATGTTATTTCCTCACTTATTCAATAGCACAGGCTAATGGACTCAGCAAGAAACTTACATGTGACAGTAAGAAAGATTTGCACAGTCTGGCTCCTCCTCAGCATAACAAAACTCATGAAATCACCTCATCCAAGAGCCAATGGCTGCTGCCAATGAAGTCAAGGGGAGACTTGATGCTGACATTAAACAAGAATGTACATTATGCTTTGGGAAGTCGAGGACAGTGCACAACAGAAGGCCAAAGGTTACCACTTGTTCCATTCTTCATAAACAAAGCTACAGCTCAGAGAGGATTCAGGAAGACACTAATTTGCTGTATTCTGAGATGTGGTTATTTCAAGGCTTCTTTCTATATTTAATTTTCTTTTACGTTTCTGAAAAACAACACATTTCCAGATGAATTCCCCATACTTTGTCTCAGCCCTAGAATGATCGGTTTTTTTCAGCGAAATAGACTAAAATCTCATCACCTATTTTGATTTATAGGAGAGTAAAATAGTTCCCAATTGCTTAAATTGTGATTTTTGGTTCTTTCTGTTAAAGATTACTTAGATACAACTGAAATTGCAAAGTAATCCCTTCTATATGACTGCTGTGAACTGAGAAATCTCCTAGCTACTGAAGGGTGGTGCAGGACAAGGAAAGGATAAAGTTATATGAGTCTGTAGTTGTAACATTGAGTTTATGATCAATAGAAAATGTCAATTATTTTATACCTAGATTTGTAGGGTTGCAAACTATTGTAGCCATGTAAGAATGGTGTAGCATTGGCATTAGGTTTCTGTTATGGACTGGCTTAAACCTCATTGAAACTGGTGTATTTATTTAGGATAAGAAAGAAGTTAGGTACATTTTTCGAAGGTGAATGCAAGTCTGCTGGAAAAAAAGGAAGACTGACATTAAGGAGAGCATTTCAGAGTATTATTTCATGCGAAGGAAAGTGTGAGAAATGCTAAAAATTAAGCAACAGTGAAAAAGAGGAGACTAAGATGAAAGCCTAACCAGACTCCAGTGATACCAGTTCAAAGCAGAAAATGTAAGCCAGGTTGCTGGCTAAGAGAGCTGACTCTGTGGTCTGGAAAAATGTCTTTGGGATTTTAGGATTAATCCCATTATAAAGACATGCATTTGTGGACTTAAAAAGGAAACAGAAAAAGAGACAGTCTACCTCAAAGAACAGGAAATCAGTTATGAAGACAACTAGCTGATCCCCCAGTTTCTTCTCCAGCTGGAATAATTCAGCAGAAGGTCAGTTCAAGTTGGACACAACTTTGATCATGCAGCCCTAGAAGGACAGTGATGTCTTTGTCTAGAAAGACAACATCTAAACAGACTTTCATTTCTATTGCCGTCTTGTGATCACAAGGTGATTAAAAAGTTATAAATGCAGGAAATTAAAATGTAGATATTTCAGAATAATCATTACTCCACCAATCTAAACAGAAATGTTATGATTTATATTGTTAAATGTCCATATTACTCACAAATGCTCGCCTCTGACAACTCTACTGTGAGGGAAGCAATTAAATTGGAACTTGTCTTTAGTAAGTGAGCATCCTATTATCTCTCGAATAGTTAAAATTTAACATTTCTACACTTCCATTTTTTGTATAATATTTATCTACCAGTGGATTTCAATACATTTCACAGAAAGCAACTTGTTTTTATTACCTTATAGCTCTAAAGAGAAAGAAACATGACTACAACCTTGATTAGGAGTATTGCAAATAGCCAATTATTTTTTATTACTTTCACTCACTGTAGTCAAGCTAAATTAATGTTCCGAGATAAGAGACTTGACTAGACAAGGAGGGAGGGAGAGAATGGTGTGAACGACCTTCAAGGTGAGGCAGATTGTACAGCGAGGAGTAGGATAAGGTAGAGCAGTGAGTGAAATGAGAGGGGGAAAGGAAAAAAGAAGTGAAAAAGAAAATACTCAGAGCAATAGGCAAAAGAGAAGAACCCAGCAGCTGAATTTTAAATAGATAAGAGGTCGAAGTTCACTTATTGTAGTAAGAAAATGTAATCTACTAGGAAGAGAGGATGATTGGAGCCAGTATTTTGTCCCGTAATTGCTCTGAGTGTAAGGGACAGAAGCATAGATTACCATTGAAGAAAATCATCCACAGAATAGCTTCCCAAGATGCTCATGCAGACAAAACTCTCCTTTTACATTCCTAAAAGGTAAAGGAAATACAAACAAAAATGGTACAGGTGTTTCCCTGTTACCAGCTGTGATAGAAATCACAAAACTAAGTATATCCAATGTTTCATGGATATTGACGGAGGAATTTGGATACAATGAAGAACAAATACATTTGGATTTTTTCCAAAGCAGGTTTTCTTCATTCTAGTGGAATCCAAGAAGCTCTGCAATCATAAGTCAAGAACTGAGCTGTACTGTGCAATAAGGTCTTGTACATAGGATGCCCTTCACCCTCCTTAACCAATATCTTCTGGCAGTTTTACCTCCCCTCATTCAAGAGATGGAGAAGCTCTTGCTTATGACACCCAGACATTAAATTTTCACATCCAGGAAATATACACTTACTTCCTTTTCTCAGCAGGGAAATTCTTCTTCAATATAAGACACCTTACTGCTCTTTCATATATATCTACATTTCACATCATGCTCATCTACCTATAAATAGATAGTATGTACATGTATTTGTCTGCAAACATCCAAGTAGCAAACTATCTTGCTAGATGATTCACTTTATTTGTATTATCCCCTATTTTTCTACCTATGCAGCTTTACTGAATTATTATCAGCAATTATTAGAGTCTACAAAATTAAGACATGGGCTTTGCTCAGAAGGGTACAAGCCTCAATGACTTTATGACTCTTGACATTTTTACTAGATTGAAGGTGGGTCTTTAGGTTAAAATCACACAAGAATACTGACTTGATTTCATTTTAAAGCAAAATTTGTACCCTCCATAGCTGATGAGAAGAGCTTAAACCTATGAAATCAGTAGGGTTTAAAAGTTCTAAAATCAGAAGGCCAAGTAAATCCCTGCTGTGTCCCCACTACTTACTGCTCCTAAAATGTGGTCAGCACATGGAAGAGTGCATACATGTGTGCATATTTTAACTTAGCACCATTTTTTAGCTTGGTTTGTGTTCACAAATCCTTGAGATCGACAATACTAACACTGAACCTTGCAACAAAAGTTGAATAGTTCAAATTTTATATAGAAATGTGGAAAGGACATCTCAAAGAAGAAAGTGGCATCTATTATATCATGTGGGGTTTTGCTTGTTCTTGTCAGTTTTGCTAAAGAACATGAAAGTGGAAAATTTTTGTCTTATGATCACTGCAAAACATTTTGTGCAATTTTTCCTTTGTTGGCTTTATAAGGAGATTGAAAGTGCATCCACTGAATATAATGCTTCAGATATAGATCTGCTGCTCTCTTGTCATATCTTAGTGATTTTGAACAAGCTCTGCTTTCAGATGCAGATCAGAGAAACAAGTAGGAGGTTGAAGAGGAAAAAAGGAAAAGCAAGACATCCTTTTAAGTTTTTGTGATGAGGACTCAGCACGGATAAAAGATTTCTACTGTTTAGATCATGCAACTTCCTGGTGTTTGAACTGTTTGAGTATTGAGGCTCCTGTACTTGCTATGGCAGGGAGCATTTCACCCTCCCATGCTGAGATTCAAATGTGAATTACATCTTTCTTATTAAGACAAGAATGTATATTGCTTCTCTGAAGAGCTGATTTACTGTAGGATTTGCGTAGAGTGAGAAATTGTTCTAAGAATAACCATATTGCACTAATGAAGAAGCCAAATTTGAACCACAAATTTGGTATTTAAAAAAAATAAATAAATATTCATTTTTTATAAAGAGTTGATAAATGATAATTAATGAAGGATTTAATTTAAGATATATTTTTAATAAGGTTTAGTTACCTTTTATATTATTATGCTTTGATGTCACTACACTTCTAATTTCTCTAAAGGAAAACTCCAAATTATCCCACAGAAAAGGTCTCTTAAAACAGTTCCTTCTAGGGCTCCTAGAACATTCCCTTCTAGAAGGAAATCAGTTCCTCCTGAAGAACTTTTCATCATTTTACTATTGCAAGACTACCAGACTAATTCTGAAAGCTCCCTTTACCATCCAAAAAGTCTGTAAATTGATTTCAGTTTTAGAAGCCTTTGAAGTTAATCCACTGCTAGGTATCTATTCTATTCNGAAGCAAGAGGAGAGAAAGCCTCGATGAACAATTAAATCACATACAATCAAATTAAATCAAATAGAAGACTACATACAATACTGATTACCCATTCTGAAAAACACCACAAGGTAAATTAGCTCTTGTTTTTGCCTGCTTGGTCAGCTGCAATCTTTCTTCAGTTATCTGACTACAATTTCACTGTTTGGCCATTTAAGAAAGGTCAGAATATCACAGCTTGATTCAGTGCTCTGTTCATGCCCCAGGGTACCCCCACTGATCTCTAGTTACTGCTACAGAAGGATATGGGTAACCAATGGGTTGGTTTTAGGGTTTTTGATACCTTATGGTGCCTGAGTACAAGATGCCTCTGCTCAGGTAACCAGATCGAGGCCTAAGTATCAGACAACAATTATTTTTCTTCCAAGCCAAACATCCTAAAAATGCTGCTCCAACAGAACATGAGGCTGTTCCCACGGGGTTGGCATCTTAAATTATAACAGGCTAATCTGAATTGATGATCATTGAAGTCTTAGAAAACAGCAGAAATTAAAGCTTTACTTTTGCCTGGAAATTAGTAAATATTCCTAGAAATCTCTTTTAAAAGTACAATTCATCCTTACAGCTGCACCAACATATTAAAGCAAACAGAGGGAGAAGTTTCTTTCCCTCCATTAACTGTCCTTTACAACCTCATTGCTCAGCTTTAATAAGAGTGGATCCCATGCAGAGAATGCATCCAGAAGGATTAGATGAAGGAGAACCACTTTTATGAGCTGTAACTCCATCAAATTCTTATCTGTAGTGAATTACTCTACACCTCTTAAAAATAAAAGTAAATATCCAAATGCTACAGCTTGTTCTTTTTTATGTTCTCCTTTCTAAATTATTTTCATCTGTTTTAATTCTATGTAATATTATTGACTTAGTGGAGTTCAGCCCATTACATATCAGCATGATAAGATGGAAACAGGAGAAGATTATTGTCTTAAACTTACAGGTTTTTCAACAAAAATGTCATATGATGCCTAAAATACTTGCCCATGAAGCCAGCTGTGTTCTGGGCTGCATCCAAAGCCAGCAGACTGAGGGAGGTGATTCTGCCCCTCTGCTCCACTCCTGTGAAACCCCACCTGGAGAACTGCATCCAGCTCTGGGGTCCCAGCACAGGAACAAGATGGACCTGTTGGAATTAACCCAGAGGAGGGCCATGAAGATCATTAGAGGGATGGATCACTATGAGAAAAGACTGAAAGAATTAGGATTGTTCAACCTGGAGAAGAGAAAGTTACTGGGAGACCTTATCACAGTCGTTCAGCACTTGAAAGGGACCTGTAAGAACCATGGGGAAAAAACTTTTGAGCAGGGCCTGTTGTGATGAAACAAGGGGTGATGGTTTTGAGATAAAGGAGGGTTAATTTAGACTGCATACAAGAAAGAAGGGTTGGCTTTTTTTTAAGTGGGGATGATAAAACACTGAAACAGGTTGTCCAGAGAGGGGGTAGATGCCCCAGTCTTGGTAACATTCAAGGTCTGGTTGAAAGGGGCTCTGAGCAACCTGGTCTAGTGGAAGATGTCCCTTTTTTTGAACTGGATGACCTTTAAATGGTCCCTTCCAACTCAAACTATTCTATGACACTATACACAAGAGATGGACAACAGTTCCTCATATTTCAACAACTGAAGAGTCAGCCTTGGTAGCTGGGAGAAAAAATCCCAAAGGTTTAAAAAACACAGCAGGGACAAATAAGGATTTTCATGACAACATTGTCAAAGTTACAGAAGCCAGGAAGCAAGGGACACAGTATCCCAAATGTTTTAATATTGTCCATTAGAAAGAGTCAAGAAATTAGTCTCCACTGAGAACATCTGCCCACATAAAAAAACTTCAAATTGAATACTGCTGTCTTTCCATCTGAAACCTGAAAAAATGGTATTTTTTATTTTAAAATGAAGTCTTATTTTAAAGGAGAAAGAGTATTTATCTATGTGGTTCTAAAAAGAGAAGAATCTGGGCTCAGAAGATTTCATTGTGCTTTGCTACTCGGCCATGGAAAAACCAGCTGCCTCTCATATTGGAAAATCAGCTAATCACTGTGAAATAGCAATTGTTTTGAATGGATAATTGACTACAGGTGCAATGAATTATACATCATTTTGGGATCCAAATACATAAAAAGAAGTTGGTATTGTGTTGTTTGGTTGTTTTTTTTGGGGGGGGGAGGGGTGTTGTTTTTTGTTTGGTTTTTTTTTGTTTTTGTTGTTGAGATGGAGGTGGATTTTTTTTTTTTTTTGGTTGGTGGGAAGGGTTGTGTGGGGTTTTGTTTGGTTGGCTTTTTGTCTTTATTTAAAAGGGTTTCTTTTCTGGGTAGCAAACCTTTAGAAGCTGCAATTGCTGGAACAACCTTAAGGATTGCCTCAAGACACACACTCTCTGCAACACCATAGGGAACAATCAAATCAAAGCATCTGTTTCTTTTATATTATTCTGAAGAAAAAAGAAGGGAGACAGTTCTGAGGGAGAAAGATGCAGGTATGCGGTCTGAGATCTACAGTCAACATGGGGTATTTTTATTAACCACTATAACAAGACAGGCATGGAGAAACACCCTCAAATCCTATGCTACACTGTATTTCTAAATTATATAACCTGTAGCCCTTTCTAGAGGATTCATGCACTGTGCTGTGAAGTGATAAAGAAGCTAACTAAATCAAATAAGTGAGAACAACAAACACTGCCTAGAAAAAGTCCAAATGCGAGCTAGAGTACTACCTGCTAGATGATATACGCCAATCAAGAGCACTGAAGAGCTGAATCATTTGTCCCAAGAGGTTTCAAAATTGCTCTGCAAATTACATATTTAAGAATAAGCATGCCCTGCTTTGCAACATATGGTATATTTAGGATGCTACACAACATCTGTTCAGCTTCACAAAGAAATCTCACACCACAGTTCTGCAGTTGGAGGTAAAACAGAAGCTCCATTCCTAGAAACAACTGAGTGAGGAAACCTCTCACCTCCACTGTTGAAACTAATAGAGAAGTCTTGTCCTGCTTTTGTCAAAGAGATATAATGAAAATCCTAGCACTGATAACTTTTTCTCAAGGTTTTGATGAAGTAATCTTTTCTTGATGAAGTCTGTGTAACTGGTATATTCCAGCTGTGCCAGGGAATTGCCAACAGCATACTGGACAGGACGTGTTGAGATCTGAGCAAAGCTCTCCATAAGAGGAAGACCGCTACTTTCCATCAGTCTCCTGATTGGTTTTCCTGGGGCATTCCTTTCTCAGAAGCAGTTTGCAGGGCTGAATCTCTGACAAATAACAAAAGCACATACTCAGATTAACAGCTTAATTTCACAGTTGTTTTTACTGTATTAACTCCTATTCTTCTGCCCCTCCTCATCTAGAAAGTCTGCCAGAGAATGTGTTTATCTCTCTCCTCCTTTCCTAGGGTCAGCCTTGTGCTATTTTTTCCTTTAAACTCCAGAAAAAGCTGGGAAAGTTATGGAGAGCTGTGTATGATCTGTCGTACCAAGTCCATCCATAGGATATACCTCTCTCTATAGGATATACCTCTCCTGGGCACTGGGTGAAGGAATAGGCAGGCAGTTTCTCCCCTTCCTTATCAGCCCTGAAGGTTTTGATCTGCTAAACTTCTGATGTGGAGGGCCAGTGTATGGTGATATAAAGACATGGATTAATACCAGAAGGTCCAACATTGTATGAAAGAAGCAGATTGCTTCAGATCAGTATCCTGTCTCCAACAGTGACCCTACATAAACAGCCAAAGGAGAGAAAGGTCAATAATATGTAATACTTCCCCTAAGTATTCCTCCAGCCATCAGCTATACTCAGGTCAGAGATTTCCTGATCCTCATAAGATTTGTCTAGCTAATGACCCTCCAAGTGTTTCTCTCTCAAGTTCTTGTCCATTCTCCTCTTGGAATCACCCATGTTGTAATAAAAGCTTCCTTTGGGAAGAAATTGCACCGCTCTATTACTTGTTGCATTAAGAATCAAGCTGAACAGAGCATTTCCTTGCTTTTCCTATGGCTTTAAAGGGTATAACACTGTTGAGGTGAAAAGAACAATGCTGTTTTTCGCACTGGTGGAGATTCTTAAGCTGTCCATCTGGTGATGAAAAAGAAAAGTGGGAGGAATACGGAAAGGAAGAATAAGTGATAATAATAAGAAAGTAAGAGATGAGGAGAGAGTTTTGTGAGCTGAACATTTTAGTCAGAAAGATAAAGGATGGGACAAATACCTGGACTGTCTTTTGGTTTTAATACGGTAGAGTAAGAAGTGAACAGGTAATTTTCATCAAAGTCTTCAAAGAAAGGTTATCCCCTATTGTGTAAAAAGCATTGATATGCACGCCTCCTATTAACTCTAATGGGAACTAGACATGCAAATCTTCTCAGAGAACTCCCACTGAGTTTTGTGCATAAATCCTGCAAGAAACAGTAGGTTAATAGACCCATGGGTATAAAACAATTGCATGCTTATTAACCTCAGGAGCTTTTCTTGAAAATAACTCTAATGTCTACTGTGTTTTTTTGGTAGAATCATGGCAACATAGCTATGTTGAATTCCCCCTGTGCTGTTATGTAGAAGGTGGTACTTACAACAGGTAAACCACACAGCAGAGGATTTAGTCACAACTGGTCATCAGCTAAGCTATGTTTTACATTGGCTGCTGGATGCCACTGAGATTATTCAATAATTTGATGCACTTGGTGCTTTTTCCTCAAAATCAAGTACATATACATCTATTCATACATATTTATGAAAAAAGGGATATGATAACTTATCTCTGTCATGTCTAAGCCTTAATTGTTACTGGTAAATAATCACTGAGACTGGATATGGGTCACTGCATTGTCCTCCTTTAAAAGATGCATCCTAATATTTGGAAAGTAATGGTGCATGTTCTCAGTGGTGTGAAGCCAAAGATCACCAGGAATCTGCCACTTCCTCATCCACTACCTGTTAGCAGCAGAAATTCTCTGATGGGTTCCTCACTGAGATTCCCCTCTCTCTGTAGGCCACAGAGTGCATCCCTTAAGCTTCTGATAATTGTATCTTAAATAGCAAGAGTGCTTCAAACTCCTATACCACCTTCAACTTGAAAAGATGAATTGAAGTACTAGGTGCTAATTTTGTAGTCTCCAACACTTTTTGGAAGTAGGAAGCAGCTATTACACTCAATTTAAAGAAAATAAATTCTCAGAGGTTAATAATCTTGTACAGTACTGTTCAGAATGTTTAGCCTTGTAGAGTTGATCTACCCATATCTCTGTCTATATTCCTGGTTTTATTTTGATCTTCTGCTTGATATTTAACTATGCAGGCGTTTTGCCTTTCACAAGTGGCCAGCAATGAGTCTTGCATTTTCCTGGTTGCCTTACGGAGTTGGTGCTGCTTGGGCTGCTTAGGAAGTCACTGTTTCACATGAAGTAAGAAGGTCCCAGAATTAAGTGATTACAGCTGAATCCACAAAGACAAGCTTGAAGCAACAAAAAAAGCTAATAATCTGGGTCCTGCCTTGGTTTATATTTCACTGTCTGTGTATTTTGTGACTAAGAGTATCGTGTTGTGTATTATCAAGATAACTAAATGACGACCCTCTCACTGTAATTTTCACAAAACTAGAAACAGAAGAGAAAACAATGAAGAGAATTCAGGACATTTAGGCTGAATACCACTTCAATTTTCTAACAGTGAGCAGTGTTGGATCTTTTGCAGAGAAAATTTCCCTCCTATTTAGGATAATTCTGCAGAAAGAAAAACAGGAACGTAAAAGAGCAAGGGTGTGAGCTTTCTTTTTCTGGATGGGCACCATGCTGGCTGTTCACTGTAGCATTGAGTAGCTTCTGCTTCTGCAGCCACTGGATTGCTGCTGAGCTTGATAATGGAACATCACAACTGAGAGTAAACATAAATCTGTTGACTTTTTCTGTAAGAGCATAAGTCAGCCAAGAGATCTCCACACCATAGCAACCGGCTTGGAACAGAAGGTGTCAAACTACACAATATTCCCATGGAATCAGGCTGCAATCTGCTAGGTGTGTGGTGTCATGGGTCTTTCTGGCTTTGGGACATGCTCTCCTTGTTGTCCCTGAGACTGCACGCTCTGATAAATCTTAGCAGGAGTCAAGTGCCAGTCTGAAAACACTGCTGCCTTTATTTGCAATCAGCTTTAATGCAAAAAAAATCTTCATTTTAACTCATTATTCCCGAAGCTGTTGAGGCTTCAATGCCTTCTAGTGTGCTTGCAGTTAACAGCACCACAATTTACAGCTTTTCTTTGAGTACCTCCACACTCCCATCCACTGTTGGAACATGCTTAATGAAAGTCATTTCTGCAGAAGATAAGAACCACTTTTTCTTTACAGGGGCTTTAAATTGTAATGGTATATTAAACCACAACTATGGATTGGAAGGGAAAAAAAACCCCACAACGACATGATTAGGCATTGAAACACTCAGTAAAACTGTTACTTATAATGAGTAAGAAGATGAAGATGTACAAATAAAAGCACAGCATGTTTTCTTTGAGAGTCCTTATTAATGAGAGGGACTGTGGGGCTTCAGTATTAAACAGCCAATGAACAGCAGCCGTTTACATCCGAACAAATTGATCCTAGCAAGATTAGCAGAGCTGGGGGACAGATTTCAAGCTTCTCATTACTTTATATGGAGACAGATCTTAGATAGGACTGCCTCCTTCAACAGTGTTATCCCTGAATGGTGTCTGAGAGGCAATTTCTGTGCACACTGGGTTTTCATGGAGGCCAAGGGTGCTGAGGGAAATGGGCACTTTGATCCTGCTGATCTGTGATGGAGCTGAAGCATCCATCTTCCATCAGTTTCTAAAATAAGCCCAGGTTTTTCTTTCCTTGGGAGGAACAAATATGAATGCATTTGTTAGTTGCCACACCACTGGGAACTGTACTGAGATTCTATAAATTGTTGGAAATATTTGAATAGTACATTTAAATTGTATTTGGAGATTTTCTTTTTACAACAGTGTTGTGCATCAGAATCGGGAATTTTGCAACAGCAGAAGTGGGAATAGCTTTTCATGGAAAGCTACCAATCATCTGACACTTCTCTAGAAAGGCATGAGTGAAGCCAGAAAATAAAGAGATGTTTCAGTGGTGATGGGGTTTTTCTGTTTTTTTTTTAAGGTATATATAGAGAATGAAAATTGTGGAAAAGACATACCAAAATAAGACAATGGCAGTTAAGTTTTCAACTCTAAAACCTTGAAATTTTTATAGGCACCCCACATGTCCCCTTTTGAGCTAAGAACCATAATATTAATCTTTGCAGAGGATTCACATAGATGGTTTGTGGGAAGCTGAATGGGCCTCCACTGCAAAAGTATATTTATGTTTTCTGGTCTGTGTAGGAGGACCCAGTAATTCTTTCCTATTTAATCAGCATATTCACTTAAAACATGCTGACTGTTTTTGGATTCATAACTAATAGACAGTATACCAGTTTCATCACATCCAAAATGAAATGTACAATTTAGAAAGCCAAATAGACCAATGAAATATGTGATTATTTAATAGAAAATGGTGATTTAAGAGCCTCAGTTCTGTTCATCTGTCACTGAATTTTATTTGCAACATACAGTCCAAAGTCATTGTTTTCTAAATACACTGTACATGTAGAAAGCCTTTTAATGTATGCAGCTTTGCCAATAGTGTTTCTCTAACTTAAGTGCACAATAATATATGCAGGGCCAGAAAACAGGAAGTTTAAAACACTGCAAACATTTTGGAACAATTGCACTGCCCCTTAGGAGCCTGCAGGAGTGTGTTAACTGGCCAAAATAACAGAGAAGAGAATAGGCAAGAAAACCTCATAGTCAAGTTTTCTGTGATCTCTACAGACAGATTTTCTTACACTATTGTTTACAACTATAATTGCAATACGCAATAGGAGTGAAAAATGGGCACCCTGGCCTTAGAACCAAATATTCAAGAGGATTTGTATTTTACAATCAGCTTTGATTCAAAAATTTCAAGGTTCTGTTTTCTTGTTCTCCCTTTTACATCCTCGATTTGGGCTATTTGTACTGACTATATCTTATGTCCCTGGTCAAGTTAATAAATTTGAGTAAATTAGCTTGTATTTCAGGATGATCTTCCTAAGGCTACTTTTTTCTCTTTTTTTTTTTTTCTTTTTTCTCTGAAGTCCTCTCTTTACAGTCTCTGGCTGCAGAAGACGTAGGACTACTTTTCTGTCACTTTCCTTTCCATATGAGCCAATACATAGACATATGCTAGGGTGTTGTGGTCTGAACCTATTTCAGTCAAAAGAATTTTAACTGTGAGCCAAAAATATCTTGCCACTGATGTTCCTAATAGCCATGCAAGGCAAAAAAGTAGAAAAAAATAAAAGATGAAGAGATGAGACAAAGGCAATATAAGCAAATTCAAAGAATTTAAAGCAAAGGAGTAGGTGCAATAGAGAATTAGGAGAAAAACCTTAAAGACATTACAAGACAAAAATGCTAATAGGAGAAGCAAAGGAGGAAATGTCAGCTCTGCAAGATCAAGGGTCATCCCACTGAAAGGAGCTCTGCAGACTGACACTTCCCCACGTGACAAGTGCTTGAGCTCCCAAGATTCTGTGCATGATTGTTTGAGTGATAAATATATTAATGCTCAACGTAACAGCATCTTCCTCTTAGGTCTTTCCTGGGATCATTAGGAAAAGTTGGGTATTTGCCATGTTATCGTGGTGGACTCTCATGGTGGACTATCCTCCTGCTTCCAAATCTCCAAGCCTTGCCCAAAGTGCCCACATAAAAGTCACCCAAAGACATGAGAGTTACAGTGTGACAGAAGGAAATAATCCCTCTCCTTAAACATTTAGTCAACTGTGTTCCATATTCATGTTTCTCTTTGCACAGTGTACCATGAAAACAGAGGGACTGGGATGACTTAGAAACAATTTAATGGTAAGGTATCTTATTTGAAAAATTTGTTATCCTGTTTCTTCTCCCAATGAGGTATTTGGGAATGTCCTTATAAAGAGATAGAGAAATTGGCTCATTAAGAAAGGGAATTATCAGCATGGGTTCACTACAGTCTGTCAGAAGAATATGACTACTGTCATAAGAATATGAGAGTGAATAGATGAGGACATGAGGACAGGAGCCAGTCTGAAGTAATATAATCTATAATCCAGAAAGTCTTTTGAAAGCATTCTTTATGCAAAGTTAAGCAGAACAGGCCTAGTTTCTGGACTAAAAGTCGGAGTAATTAGCTGTATATAAAGCTGACTGCTGAACTGAAAGGCATTTGTAAATAGGGATAAATCTCATTTTTAATGGGGATATGTGATCCCTGCCAAAAGGGAGTAGTAGGCTTGGTTTTACTCAACAGTTTTAGTATATTAACTGTCTCAATAGAGGAACAGGTTTATAGGCTGCTTCTATGTAAAGGAACATCATCAATCTTATTCAATTATATAAATACTAACACTTTCCTGTAATTGTACCATAAACCACAAAATTACCTGCTAAAGGTTAAAAGCATTGGACAGATAGGCAAGATTCTTCTCCTTGCTTTTCAAACTAGTGTAATAAGTTTTACCCTTTCAAAGACAGAGACCTGAATGCAGCTGTGGCTGCCCAGCACCTTCAGGATTCGTGCTCCTGAGCTCCTGAAACTTGTGACAAGCTAAGGAACATATGAGGAATAGGGCTGAGCTTAAATCTTTTGAAATTAAAGTAAATTGTTGAAAGTTCTTTTGGCTTCCAAATTCTTATATGCATAAATGGTTGCTCTCTGATAATTGTTAGGTTGCAATTAAATCTTCCAGGTTATAAAGGAGACCATTAAAGCAAGTCGGACAATGCACTGCATTACAGCACTGATGTTTAAGTAATGCCATAACACAAAGATGTCTCTGTGAGCTTGTTGTTTGCTCACAGCGGCTCTTCTGACCAGAATTGTAAGCAATTTGTTGCCCATAGGAACCTCTCCTCTACCCATGCCAAATCCATATGCTCTGTGTCACTGGAGATGGACCACTCTTCCCGTGAGCTCAGGGTGTTGCACTGAGCAAGCTTGACAATTTCCATTCTGCTATGTTTCTTTCTAGAGAGGGAAGATCCATGGAGGTCATACAACTGGGAATAGCTTGGAGCAAGGGAAGGAGGGTAGAAACTGCTTAATTTTCCTCTTCTCCCCTTTCTGCAGACACTCTTACATTGGCACAGCTTTGAAGGGAGTTGCAGTAAGGAAGAAAGATGAGAGAGGAACCATCTATGTCGGCTACAGGGCCACAGCGACAAGAAAAGAAAACCAAAAATTTTTACACTCAGGCAATTCCAGGATAAGTAAAGGTTGTTGGCAAGTCCAAATGGGTGCAGAGAAATTAGTAAAAAAATACTTCATTAAATTAATTACTTATTCTGAATCCACTCATTAAAAAATGTCGAAGTTAATCAGAATTTTTTTTCAGAAGGGTGCCAATCTTGGGTAGCACTAGAGCAACAGAATATCAACAAACAGAAGAAAAATAATTTCATAAATAGATATGGTGGACATATTATTGTACTATTTTTGCAGCTTCACATGCTATACAACTGACAACTTAGATGATCTCTACTCTCAAAATCTGACAGAAATTGTGTGCAAGGGAAGAGTAGTCAAAATTGAGATGGTTCACTTTGACATAAACTCAGTGGTCTCAGTAAAGTTTTAAGTGAAGAGTTGCCCACAGACCAGAAAATCACTGTCCCCAGGAAAATACTGGACATCACATGAGGGCACCCAAAGCCTATTTGGAGCTGAAGACTCCAATTCTCTCTGATGAGAGATGTAAATCATTCAAGTTTTTGATAGGAATAGGTTGCTCTGTGAGAATGAAAAAATGTAATTGGTGAGGAAGGATGGAACAATGAAAGGTATTTGTTGTCTAGGTAATCAAGGACATAGTTCTGTTAGCTGAGCCACTGAAAGTGAAGTTACAACACAGCCTTTCACTAATTTAAAGTCTGATTCCATTGTGGAGCAATTAATTTCTCAGTTCACAAACAAAAGGTTGACACTCAGATCCCAGCAGAGAAGGGAGCATGATTTAACCTTGCCTTGCAAAATTCTTCTCACCCGTTCAACCAAGGGAGTTTGTTTCTTGGCAGACATGCATCTATCATTAGTTTTTAATTACCAGTATAAATGGCAAACAAGCATAGATGCTGCTTGGGGTAGATCATTTCCCTGTGGGATTTGCACGGTTGTTTTAATCTCATCTATTATTACATATTGGTGCACAACACTGAGCTTGTGCAGTGGATTTCCAAAGCATGGATCCTGAGGATGCAGGATGCAAGGATGCTTGGGTGGTGCACTGGCCTAACTGAACATGGACCAGCATCCTGCAGGAGGGTAGTGATGGGAAGACAGCACAAATCAGAAAAGCATCATCCTTGTAAATGAGCAGCTGATGCTGAGAGGACAGGCCAAACCAGGGAGAGCAGTAAGGTGGCCTGTTGAGCCATCTATTCCCAGGTGTTAGGAATATGTTAATAAAAGAGGAAGAATTTGAAATCATAGTCTGTAGATGAAACTGCCACTGCTACAGGAACGTGACAACCCAGTCTATAGGTCTGGTAGGTTTTTACTGAGCATGGCCAGGAGTGACAGGCAAGGAAAACAGAGAGAAAGGGCTTCAAAACATATGTAGAAATAGTCACTCTAAGGTCACATGGGAGACAGGAGTCAGAGTTACAAGAAGTAATGAAGAAGGAAAAAAAAGAAAGGGAGGAGTATTTCCCAGAGGGAGCCTATTACAGATTTTTAGCTGGAAGCAGATAATTGATTCAGCCATTTTTGGGAACAGAATAAAACATATAAAGCTGTGCATTGATAAGAACAGGTAACTAGAAGTCAGCATATCATATTTTCTAGGATGGTACTGTAAAGCAAAACCAATCCAAAACTTTGCTGGGATGCATGGTTGTATACACACATCTGTATCCCCAAGTAGTCAATTTTCTTCTCTGCCAAACAAAGGAGCATTTAGTGTCACCCACCCCTGCCAAAGCCATCTGCAGTTCATCAAACAGATTCTGCACTTGAGGCTGCCCTAGTTCCCAAATCACCTAACAGCGGAGTGCACAGCAGTGCTTCACGCAGTGGGGCAGCAGCATCCCTGGTGCTTCTGCCCTACACTAAGTGTAGGGTAGAATCTTTTCTGAACCCATCTTCCTGCTGCAAGGCTGAACATATACAAAATTGCCAAAAAGAACAAGTATGCCAAATTAGCTTAACCGTAAGGCCAAAGTGGCTTTTGGGATCCACTGAAGCTCAAAAGTTCAACAAAAACAAAACATTGTGGGGAAATCTAGTGCTAGGAGAAACAGCTACTTATTTCTCCCCCCAGTCATACTGCGGAAAACTAGCTGAAAAGTCTGAATATTTGTAAAGTATTGCAAAATGCAACTGCTAAGTAAAGGACGGTACGAAATAAGGAAAGTAAGGATCAATGGACTTAAACAAAAATAAGTTCAAAAACTGTTGGGAAGATTTTAGTTAGGAATATATTTCAAAAGGATAAAGGTGTACTGTTGAAAGCTGGCAGTACTGAGAGACACTTTATATTAAAGACACAGTGATGAAGTATCCCAATACAGATGAAAGATAAGACGCACTATAAGAGAATATTACAGCTGTATCAGAAGATCATTACAGATCTGAATATCAAAAAGACACTACAAAAAAAGCAGAAACAAGATATATAGCTGCATTTGACTACAAAGGAACAGCCCAAGCATGAAAATATACAATTAAAAATTAAAAAAAACCCCAGTACTGCACAAGAGAAAGCTAAAAAAAGACAGAATAAAATAACCAAAGCATGTGAGAAGCACAGGGAAGCAAAAGAAAATACAAACCCCATGCCTGAAAAAGGGAAAGGAAGCAACCAACAGCTGCTGTGAAGAAGACTGGGCTGACATTGCCTTTTGTTCCATCTTCAGGTAAAAGGTGAAGAACATTTAGAATAAGTAGATATACTTACATGGGGGAGGTATGATGAAATCCATCAGTATTTAAAGAACAGTCTTAAAGCAGTCAGTGTCAAAAAGTCATGAAGGATGGAGAGATCCTGAGGGACTGAATGAGGAAAATGAAAACTAAGGGCAACCTAAGAAAACTACAAAATAATCAGAATACCTTTTTTTCTTTTTTTAAAGTATTCTGAAACAAATGGCTAAGTACTTATTTCGAAATCTGAGTTTTGTAAAGCAATGAGAAACATTCCAATGGAATGGTCCAAAGCAGATTTTGTGAAACCTTTACTCATGTTTTTTAGTTTGTTTTATTTTACTTTAGCAGAATGTCTGTCCATACAGCTAGGAAAAAACTGTGGTGTATGAATCCTGTTGTCAGTAGGATTTCTGACTCCGTCCTGTATGCCACTACTATGATCATAGAGCAATGCATGATATTGAGAAAAAAACCCAACCACAACAAAACTCAACCCTCATGAGAACAGTTCTCTAAACATTCTAAAAGTGGAGCAGACTAGGGGTTAGTTTTTTTCGGGTGATTCTTGCAAATAACACCCAAAATTTGTCTCTATGCATTATTCTTAGAGAAGGAAGAACATTATTTGTGGGAGGCATCAGACTAAAGGGATGGCAGAACTGGAATGCAAAGTGGTCTTTGTACAGTGGAGAAATATCTGAAATCAGCAAGATACCTTAGAGACAAGAAGAGAGCACTGCATTTAGGAAAGAGGAACCAAATGCTTGAATAAAAACTGGGAATAACTGACCAAGCTGCTAATAAGCAACTTCAGTGTTACATACCACAAAGCAAATATGTGATGCTCTTGCAAATAATCAATCAGTCAATCAATCAATCAATTTATACATTTCTTATTGAGATATATAAAACACAGAGAACTATTTGTAATGCTAATGTGCATTTCATGTCATAAATGGCTCTCTATTAAAAGATTGGAACAATGTGGTTCAGCTTCCACCAGAGAAGAGCTAAGGGAGACCTAAGGCGAACACCCAGAAGGTGAGTGACAGGCAGGAGCTGGTTATGAGAAGAGGATGCAAAATGGTCTTTACTGAATGCTTTTGATAAATTAACATGACAAATGTCTTTTGAGAGAAGGTCATGGCATAACTGGGTCCTGACACTCTGTGGAAATATGGAGAAGATTATTTCTCAGCGGTCTTTCAGGTCTTCTAACCTGTGATTCTAGGCTCTAGAACAGGGCCCTCACCAGAACTTCCTTGAAAGACAAGGCATCCTAATTTAAGCGCCTTTGAAAAAATGAATTTTAAAATTTTATGTAGGCCTTGGCTAAAGCGTCATCTTAGCAATAGTTTGGGAGTTTTGTCTTCCAGCAGGTTAAAATTTCAGCCAAAGGCATCTTTGCTGCTTTTGTCTGTTTGAACTTAGGAGCTGGTAGCCCAGAACTGTGTGCAGAATGAAAGAAGGAATGGGCCCACAAAATTCTGGGTTTCACTGTTTCTGGAAAAGGAATAATATCTGCTGTGAGCCAGGGGATGGTCCAGGTGAGCAGAAGCAGAGTGATATAGGTGCTCTTGAGAAAGGACATTGCAACATTCAACAAGTCTCAGGAAGTGCTTGCTCAGAAATGTGGTGTTCCTTTTCACTGGCACCCATCTATAGGCTTAGTTTTCTGCCACACATCTTTATTAACCTAGTCAATAAAAATTGATTCTGATTGTACTTTCCTCAGTTTAAAACTGGATCTCTTCTAAGGTGATGGTCTTCAGCATCTTTCATTTTCAGACCTCTGTGGTTCCAGCTCTTGGCAGAAATGCTAAAGTATCTCGGGAAGATACATTATCATTAGTACTTAATCTTGCTGAAGGATATTTTCCATTGTTGTTATTATCATATAAATTAGAACTTCAATGCCATGCAAGACTAATAGTGCCATAAAAAGTTTTATTATAGTACTCTTTAAAAATATTGATTTAAAAGAACAATAAAATCTGATTTTTTCTGCTGCTTCAAAGTATCATTTGTTTTTTTTTAAATATCAAGCAGCAGAAAGTAAAAAACCCTCATATAGTGAATGAAGCAAAAGATACAAATGTACTGTCACAAAACTTTTCATCACGGAGGGCAATATCAGAGAAGAATATTGATTTACTGATCAGCAGACTTTTGTGGGGTGTTCTGTTTGTTTGTTTTTTATTTTAAACATTTGGAAAAACACCTAATTTCAACAACAATGGAAATGACAGGGAAATGACAATAGAAACAAGGCTTGTTGTGAAAGGTCTTATGCTTATATAAGACCATAAACTAGGCAGTACCATGCAGCTTTAGGCATCCTGTACCATATCAGAAATGCTTTTTAGCTATAACTCTCATCTGTCAAAAAAGGAAGTTGCCTACTCCTATTTCTTTAAGAAATTTCTCTGGTAGGTCAATTTTTCACCAAGCAGCTCTATGACAGATTAAGTTCACCTGTTGTCCTCACCTGCTTAGCTTTATTCAAATTAGGCATCTATCCTTCCACAGCCAGCATAAAGCTGGCATAAAGCTTAAAGCCCACATAAGCTCTTGCTAATTTGGCAGCAATGTGACAGAAATTCAGCACTGAATCTGGATCAAAAAATGTACTGCTGAGCAATCCATTCATGCAAGCACCTGGCATTAACAATCAGAGACACACGGCTTAAGAAGGCCAGCAGTGTGTGAACTAGATAAAGTCAAAAGGAAAAGAGATGTATGCAGTTTCATATCCCCAAGGTGCTAGTACTGGAACACAGGATGGGATGACAGTTATGGGATCACGCAGAAGCTGATGGGAACAGGCATGTGGCACAGGATGTCAATCAGCAACATCATATAGGGATGCCTCCTTGTGTAGAGCACTACAGAAACCAACAGTGGTTTGGACAGAGAAAGTGGTGTTGCCCAAGAAACCACCTGAGAATTTCCATAGAGGGTTGAATATAGTTTGGCAAACAATTCCCACAAACTCTTAGCTCCACTTAGGCACCACTGGAGATCCAAGGTAAGAACCTTTTCTTTCAAATCAAAACAGGCTGCTCTTGGGCAAAACAAGTGGAAAAGTGATGGACTATGCAGCAATTTGTCTCCTGCATTCAGGGGTGCTGAGACGTGATAAAGATTCCCACTGTGCTCATTTTGCAAACCCTGAGAGCTTCACTGATCTGCACACATCACACAGGGTTGTTCTTGGCTACAAGGGACTTACCAAAGCTCTGATAAAATGAGTACATTAAGGCAGATAAAGATGTATCCCTCTTTACTGTAGGACCTGGGCACAGATGTCTAACATTCATCCTCACAGCACTCCTGGGATATACCACCTCAAGTATAGAGGGGTAGAAGTTGTATGTTCAAAGGTACTTCAGAAACTACCTCGCTCTTCAGGCTGGTCTTTTTTGAAGTCCTAGACCTATAATTTAGATGTCACAGTCAGTCTAAAAACTTTCTTCAGGAAACTGCACTTCAGGTTAGATGGCAGTCTCAAATCTTCCCTCCAGCTACTTCTCTAAGACTTGTGATACTTTAAAAGTTGTCTGAATTTTAACAAGTTGGCACATACAAAACTGAAAAGATACTGAAGACACAACATAGTTAATCATGAGCTGGTTGAGCTGTTTGGAGCCCTAGATCAGAACCTGGAAGATAGCAAGGAAGATTTCCATATTAGGCTTTCTTCCATCTCAGAGATTTCTAAGGGTAGGTGTGTTCCGTTTTTGCAGATTGGGACTTCAGAGATGTGTGAAACAGAGGCTGAAGGGATTCATGGTGAAGTTTTTTTACATTTCAGCTTAAAACTTGTATGTTGTCTCTTCAAACCCTATCCATTCTGTGATTCTGTGATCAATGAACTAAGAATCATAGAATAATTTGTGTTGGAAAGTACCTTTAAAGATCACCAGGTACAAGAAGTCAAATTGAAGCTAAGTAAAAAGAGCAACATGGTGATGTAGGAACCCTCAGATTGAACAGTTAAAAGTGTGTGATAAGTCAAGTAGAGGTGCATTCTGAAGATGTCTCATACGAACTTCAGTTAAGCACTGAGCTCCAGGCAAACGAGCCTACATTGAGCCTGGTGTTGCCATGAGCAAATATCTGTCTTTCTAAAAGACAGCCCCACACTTTTCTGAAGAACCTTATTAGAGGTAATAGCCTTAGCATCAGCTGTGTTGGCCTGCCTATGAGATCAGTGTGATGCTGTTCAGAAATGCTACTTCCAGTGACCAAAGCTCAAGTGTCTCACTGAGACAGTCTTGCATCCAGGACACCAAGGCCTGCATCACTGCAGGGTAGTGCCATGGCCCATTTGATTTGAGGGCACTAACAGTAATTCCTCCTTGTGTTCAGCAGTATGCACACACTATTTGCAGTATAAATATGCCACCATGGGCTGGATAAATTACACAGTGTCAGAAAAGAACATTGAGCTTCCTTAGTTCCAAGCTTTGCACTCTCTGTGCTGCACCACTGTCCAGCATTCACGGGGGGAATGGACAGACAGACTTCAAACACAAACCTTCACACATCTCCTTGCAGACATGTGAGGAGAACTTAGAGATGAACATTGAAGCATGGCATGATCCCAGGGGCAAGAGAAGTCACAGCAAGGTAAGGTACTTTCAGTATCTCCATTCCTCCTTTGCTGCAGTACCCAGATCCCAGCAGCAGCTAAAGTCTGAACATGGCAGTGAAAAGGAACATGTTTCTACAGAGGAAATAGTAAAGTAAAGCAATATCCTGACAGCTCATAAACCCAGTCCTCATGTATGTTACTGAATTGAAATAATTTTTATAGGTAGGGATGGTTATTCCTTCACACTAGTTCATATGTAAAACTCTCAGCTTCTGTTCTTTCTGATTTACTGTGCATGCATGACCTTCTCTCTGAACATGACAGTGAATATTCTGTTTGTTTATTTTCTTGAATAAAAGGGAAGGACCAAGCCCAAGGCTGCAAAGTCAGTATAGGAGAGTCAAATTTATTCAGAGAACTTGCAAAAGGATGTAGTAGATAAAAACAGTGCTTTAGGGTGAGGGCATATAAAACACAGCAGAGAGGAAAGGTTTTTAGTTGCTATTTTATATTCAGTCAGTTTTCCTGCTAGAATCCAGCTAGTCACGGTCCCAGCGTAGCTCAGATGCTGTTCACATATGCAGTCACTGGCAATCCCAACCCTAAGCATTTCCATGAAAATACAGACAGATGCTTAAGCCTTTACCAACTTGCTAACCTACTGGCAAAATAAGCCCAGAAGTGTGTAATAGGATACCTTACACATTTTCAGGCGCCTTTACCTTCATTCCTTAAGACTTTGGCAAACAGGATGACACAGGAGCAACACTATCCTGCCCTGTTTGGGTTGGAGAAAAGAGGTGAGGTTGCATTTCTGTGAAAGGCAGCAGTTTCCGTGGAACCACTGCACTTCTCCCGGCCGAGCAGCACTAGGTGGCACTGGTGGTATTCACACACGTTTTCATCTGCCTTTCCATTTCCAAGAGAAATACATTGGTACCTTTAGACTTTCAGCAAGCAAGAATGCAGTGGAAAACCACTCAAGTATTTATCTCAGTGGTTTGTGAGCCAAACATTTTGAAAATAACCCTTTTTTTCATATTATTTGAGGCCGAAGAAGAACTGAATGACATTTATTCTCTCTCAGCACTGGGTCTCAAGCTTGTTAACCTCACTTACATGGTATTTAAAATTACAAGTTAACTGACAGAAGTACTATGTTGCACATAATGATGCATTTATAATAATTGATTATGCTGCAGTATTACATGTGAGAAGTGCCAAAGGGCGTGATTCTGTGATGGCAAGATATCAGTGCTGACTGAAGGCATCAATACCCTTACCTTAAAGTGTAGTTAGACTTATTTAAAAGTGCTAACACTATGTTTGCGTTAACAGCATCACAAATTATCCTTCTCTAAACTGACCTTAGAAATTCCCCAAAGGTTGCTTGTCAGTATGTTTACTGGCTTACAAACTTAAGGAAACAAACACAGAACAAAGTAGCAATAAAAGGAAAAGGTTTTTCTCGGAGATCATGCATTAAAGCAAATTGACACACAGCTTAAAAACTGTACAAAAGAAATCCTTTGGGTGTGACCAGGGAAATCAAAACACCAGCAAGGAACTGCCACCAAGTTGGCAAGCTTTTAATGGAGGTCAGGACTCAACCACCTTGGTTTTATATTAACTTTTTTGCTCTGAATTCTGGGGGAAAAAATCAAAGCACAAACAAGGGTAATTTGAAGAAAGAAGAGAGTTTATTTATTTAAAGAACATAAAGTAATTGAGCCTTTTCCCTTACAAATGAAATAAAAGTTGCTCTTTCCAGTCAAAGCACTTGCACAGCAGTACCAGTTTCATCCTGTGAAACCTTTCTTGGCAATGGCAATTTGAGCACAGGGTTTATCTCTGCATGACGTACAAATACCTGTTCCTGTGGCGTTTTGCTTCTACTTTGTAGCAACCACAGAGCCCTAGCACAGTCCCTGCTCCTGCTGCAGAGCCTGGTGCTAGCAATTCCTAACCTCATTTTTGAGGGATGTGCAGGTAGAAGAGGTGCAGGGCAGGAAAACAACTTGAAGCACCTTTTGTAAATTCCTACAGAAATATTTAATTTCCTCTAACTGAATGAAAGGGACAGTTTAGTGACACACCTAAAGGCCCACCTCTCTTGTGATCAGGCTGGAAGGTTCCCTGAAATACTGGCTCTCTAAGCATTCAGGTGTGCAGTTGAACTTCTTATCCGACCTTTAAGTTGTCTTTTCTTCTTTTGCACATTTCTGCAAAACCCCAAACCCAACAGTGCTTAGTGAGTTCAGACACTCTCTTCTCCATTTAGAGAAAAAAAATTTAAAAAAAAATGAGCTGGGACTCTAATCTTCCAAAATCTATTCTGAGTAAAAATAAACAAAAAATGGACACAAAACATAGATTTATACTTACTTTTCTAGTACATCTGCAAACCAGGATTCTTCATGTGAAAGATCATCTTAATATCATGTCTTTCCAAGCTCTCTGTCTGCCAACACTCAGTAACTCTGAAAGTAAAGTTAGACAGTTTGAAAATTTTACTTGTTGTAATTTCTAGGTTCACTATCACCTCTTTTCAAGTCTTTTCTCTGGCCTGTCTTCAATTTTCTGTCTTCTGCTTAACAGGAGAGTGTATAGAAAATGGAGCCAGGCTTTTATTGCAGGCATGTAGGGAAAAAAACATGTTGGGACACGTGAAGCTCTAGTTTTTTGCCACAAGGGAGTTCAAACACCAGGACCTAGAGAAGTTTGGAAAACTCGAAATTCAGAGATATTCAAAACTCAATTGGTCAAGCTATTGAATAAAATTCCTGCTCTAGCTGAGCCCAGTTTGAGTTGGAGGCTGAGCTAAATGACATCCAGAGGTCTTTAAGAGTCAAAAATTTTCCATGATTCTAAATTTGTGTCACACTTGTTAATATAAAAAAAATCATATGCTGCAGAAATATTTTAAATTTACGATTCTCTTTTATCTGTACATAGACACATTTTTCTGCCACATTCTGTTGTACTTAACTAAGGATTACTTAGGAGATCAGTAAAAAATTGGCTGACTTGATCTATTCTCTTCCTACTTCCTTCAGTAATAGCTAAAATATATATATCCATGCTACCTAAGGGTATGCTCAGTTATAGGACCAGAATTGATCAATAGTTGAACTGAAAACTGCTGGAAAACTGCCTCAGGGTTAGAGGTAGCACTTATGCTTTTCCTTCAGAAACAAGCCTGCAGTGCCAGAGACCAGTTCTTGATACTGGAGGAGGGGCACCAAGAATAGTACCAATGTCTGTCTTATTGCCAGAAAGCACCTCAAAGCTTCTTGAGTGAAAATGATTTATCGGTGCCCTGGCCAAAATTAAGCACAGTTGTCATTGCAGGTACTTCCCATCCTTTGCTTCTGTTGGGTTTCATCTAGTCAGAGCCTTCTTCCCCACTGTGGAAAGACTTTAAATTTTCTCTTTACACCTTGTGTCCAAGGGGGGAAAAACCCAACCCAAACCCAAAAACTAATCAGGAAATCCCTCCCCATGGTTCTTTTACAGGTGGCAGTCCTATGCAAAGTCCTCTGACTTGGTAAAGGATCTGAAGGAGTGTGAACTCCTAGCTGCACCTCTGCTGTTACCCATCCCCACCTCACCTTCTCCTGGCCCTTGCTTCTTTGACTGTTGGGGAAGCACTGCAGTGGACATCTTGTGCAATGCACTCAAGTTACTCAGGTGAGCTGTGCTGGTCCTAAAGCTGCTTATGGCAACCTAGAGAGCCTGAAAAGACCTGAGAACAACAATGCCTCCACCTTTTAATAAAAAAACAGGTAAACCATTATGAAGATGCACTCCAGTACAGCTGAGAGACTTTGTTCTTCACAAAAGTGATGCAAAAAATCCTTCTCCCTTTAGCCCTGCTCTTTCAAACACTTCTTTGTCCAGCACTGTGATTTCTTTTGCTTCGTCTTACATAACATGACGGAAGTGGAGATGACACTCCAGCCCTAGAGACTGAAATTAGTTTCCTGAAGAACATTCCTCAACTGACTTATTATGATTATAGATCATGGAAATTCACTGATTACTGCAAATGAGGAAAATACAGTAAGCTCCCACCGAAGGGATACAGTAGCTATAAACAGGCCAGCGCAAGCAAATAAATGCACCCTGAGATAAGCGTTTTGAAGGCAATAGAGCAAGGAAGATATGAGAGGGACTAATCATTCACAGACAACAAACTATTCTATTTGGTCCATAATGAGGCATTTGAGGGTGTTTTAAAGTTTCAGATTGTCACCGAGTGAACTATTCTCCTATTAATCTGTTAGAGAATTGGTAAACAGCCACAAAAGGAGCAGCACATGCCCACGGCATTGGAGGGAAAATTGCCTACAGATTATAGTAAAACTAGTTTCCAAAGGCTGTAAGAATACCTGAGAATACTACCTGTGCTGATAACACTATCTCTGCAAGGGAGCAAATGCTCAACAATTATCTACAACACCAAGAATGGCCACATTTTTCTGAGTGCCTCTATAAAAGCAGCCGGGGACCAGGTTTATGGGACACAAAGCAGCCAGGTAGAGAATTACCAAAAGAGAAAAACCCCAAAGTATTAATTTTGCCCGAGGAATGTTTGGAAAAGGGAAAGAGCTGGAAGCTTTTTACATTTTACGCAGGATTTTTATTTTCTTTTTTTTTTTTTTTCTAACCTCAGCCCTGCTAAATACCCGTCTCCATGTCCAGGCACTTCCAGGGAGGAGGTAGATTGTCTGCTCTTATGTGGGTCAGTATGTCACACTACATCAGACAGGCTGGATTATACACAAGGAATTTTAATGAGTCTGTATTTTGTTCTCTTATCCTTGTACTATGTTGCAGAAGGTTTCTGCCAGCAAAAAGGCTGTGGGGGCACGGAAGGGTTCTCCTGAAAAACACTTTAAAAATATTGTCTCTGTCACACCAAGACTCACAGAGGTGTTACAGACACACAGCACAGGGACTGCTCAAGGCCTAAGTAATGAAACTGGATGGTTGAAAGGGAGCCCTTTCTGGACACATTACACTCTGCAGAGGGGAAATAGCAGGTTATTTTTCCATAAAAAAATAATTGATGTCTGTGGACTTTGAGCAGCCATCACTAAGACACCTAAATACATTTTGATTCACACCTTGTGCCTGAAATATTTCAAAACATGAGAGAATAAATTTTTGATGGCAAAGAAGATGCTAGAGTTAATACAGATTATATTTTTGAGTCTGGAACAAACAACAGACAAACACAGAGAGATGGCAAAACCGGATGTGCAGTTTAAAAGTCTCTGTGTAGAAATACAAATGTGAAGAAATAACCCACTTTTCCTCTAAGTGATTGAAGAAAGAATGCAGATAGATCCCCATGACTTACAGGTCAGTATATCCCCATCTGCACAGGAAGGAAGTATACAAAGATGTATGGGAATTGTAAATAGGGTGGGTGGAAGAGTCTATATCCATGCTGGCTTCTGAAACTGCTAATGCAGAAAAAGAATAATGGCAATGGGAAGGAGCAGAAAAATACCAAACAGTGGATACAGGCATACTCAAAAAAGTCAGAGAGAACGTTGAAGAAATTGCCTTTAAGTCAGCTCTCAGGCCCTACTTTTAAGGTATATTAGTCATGGCAGGCAAGTCAAATGTATTCAGGACCTTATCTATAAGTGATAAGAATGAGTAGAAAAAGAGTTACCATTTGCATCTGTAGGCATGAAAATTCTTAAAAGTTTTGATGTATAAGAGAAGTATAGATAACACAGATCACAAAGTTTTAGTGACATTTGTAAAATAATAATAAGTAGACACATGTTTCTAGTATATGTGAACTACTTTTTTCAGGTGCTGTTCAATGGTTTAGGACTAGAAAACACACTTGGAAAACACATGATGATACCCAATATTTTGTCTTTAGCTTTCAAATAGAATCAAGATTCAGCAAAAGAGTAGTCCAATAATGTGTCAGAAAAATATCTGAAGAGACATCCAAAGTTTGAATATATTCCTTTGCTTGATCAAAAAACCAAGGTAAACTACAAAATATTTTAGATTCTGGATGATAGTATGTTCTTTCAGGTACAAAGACAGGCTACTGGAACAGTGGAAGAGTCAGACAATCTGCTTTACAAGGGATGACTGAAAAGACAGAAACTCTTCAATCTGAACTAAAAATAAAAAATGACAACAGGGGGAATATGATTAAAACTGATTAAATAATTCAGGTGGTGGATCTTGCAATACTAGGAATAGGGAATATTCAGGCAATACAGAGATTGGCTTAAAACAGGTGAAAATACTACCTTATGAGGGAGGGAATGCTTGCTGTCAAACCTGAGGGAGCAGGTTCAGAGAAGGCTTAGACAAACAATAGACCAGAGATCCAGAAACAGATGGATAAAAGGACCTAGGCACGGATGCACCCTCTAACACACAGAACAGTCCTGAAGGCTGGAGTAATAGCAAGGCCAGGGACTGACTGCCCGGAGTCCCCATTCTTCTGACCTTCCCCAAAATTATCACTGTGTTGCCACTGCTGAAGGTAGAGTCTGGGGGTGGATGGACCATAGGTCTGGCTGAGTGGGACATCTCCTGTGGTGTTACACTGGTTCTTCTAATAATAGATAAATGCAATTAGGAAAACAAACAGCACTCTATGTGTTTCTGTCTCTTTTTCTTCTCTTATTCTTTCCTCTGTTGTTTGTATCAGTTCTTATATTAAAGGGTTATCCCTATAAGTACTCCCAATGATTTCTTATTATGATTATCAAATAATATTATTTGGAGTTATGGGTAAATATCAGATCCACCTCTTCTTGTTCCCTTTCTCTCCTGTGTGTATCCCATTGTTCAAAACCACATCCTCTCACATGGCAAAAGAAGCGGCATGAAGGGATGCTGTACCTCAATACCTTCCTTTTATTTTTTTTTTCTCTTTACCCAGAGACTTTCACTTCCAGAGAGATATTACAGTGCAACTTCTCTCAGTCCTGAAGTGCATCCAGCTCAGAGGCAGACTGCTGCAAGTGTTTAATCGTTCCCTACAGCACTAATCAGTAGATAAGGACAGGAGGTTAAGAAGGATGCTATGTTGAAATAAAATGAACACATCCATTTCAAAAGTCTTGCATTTCTTCAAAGTAGTCACAGAGAAGACAAAAAAAGAAGATATTTATAAAATGCAAGCATTGGAGAAGGCAATCAGAAAAGGTACTGGAAGTGTGATAGGATGACAGAGGGGAAAGATGAATGAATTGTTTGGCAGCCACCTTCTGCTGAAAACAGGGAAACTTGGGGCTCTGGAACCCTTTAACTTGTGCTACATGTGGTTTAAGGAAGATTTTCTTCATAATTTAACAATTAATCCTTGATGAGACCCTGGCAAGGCAGATGGCTTTTAAAGCTGTGGTATAGAAAAAGTGGTTCTGCAATAAGATCAACAATCCATGAAGCAGTTACACATTTCCCAACCCACCCTATGTTACTTTTTACCGAGACTGCTTTTCTTTGTAATTCTTGTTTTTATCTTGTGATTCTTTCTCTCTCTCTATTTTTTTCCTCCAACAAACTAATTTTTTCAGTAAGATAAAATCAGAATAGGAGTTTTAAAATCCTTCAGTTGTCAAGGCAAGGAATTAGAGAATTCCTGGGAAAATCAGGAAAAAAAAAGATTGGATTGTGGATTTTGTGGAAAAAGAATCAGTACAAACTGGTGTTTAAAACGCACAAATGTTTATTTCCGTAATGCAGACATATGCTATAAATACAAATCACTAAAATACCAATCTCTCCTCTGGCCCAAGTGAGAAGTATCTAAAATGTGCAAAAAGGAGGTTCCCTGTTCCTTATCTTTCTTCTTTAGCTGTTATAGCCATCTTCACACCTTACTTGTCAATGGGAACTGAAGCCAGTAGAACTTGATGGCTTCCTGCTTTGAAGATGTCAGTAAAGCAATTCACGGAGATTTCAATAAAAAAATAATTGAAAAAATTAACCATGTTTGGATACTATATATCAGAAATGCAAAACTTTTTTTTTATTATTTTAGTGGAGGGACTGCTATTTTATAGTGCTTATTGTTAGCTTTCTGTGAGAAATTCCAGAGGCCTGGACTTATTTAAAAGAATACGTCAGGACAGTTAGACATTGTGCTCAGCATCACTGTCAGGAAGTGTGATAGCTGTTAGTTATATTTACTTTCTTTGATCAGGATGTAGAAAGAATTATTCATGCTTGATAGGCAGAACAATTATACATAGAGCCAGTTCATGTTACATGTAGAGTTTAGGATTCCTGAAACATTCCCTATATAGACTTTCCTGGCTAGCTGACAGAATGTACAAATAGAACCATTTAATGAATTTTAGAATAAATAAAAGCATATTGTCCTCTGGTCATTGATCAAGGAGAGTTTCTAATGAGTCCAGAGGATAAGGCAAGCTGTCCCAAAATTCATACTATGAAAATTGCCTCTTGAAACTGGAAAATACAGCAAGCTCTGTTGAAGAGTTGGGCTAATCTTGGCACATTGCCATGCTAACCCAGCTGTGATGCTCCTACATCCAGCCAGCAATCTCTACCCTGCTTCAGTCCTCATACAGATACCAGCTTGCTCAGGCTGAGCTCAAGATCCCTTCATCATGCTCCATTACACAGCTGGAAAGATGCCTCCCATCTCTCCCATAATATAAGAAGTTGTGCTGTGCCACTGGCTTTGTCAGAAGCTGAGAAGAGAGCCAGCTTCTGCATCATTTCCAGGCCTTTTAGAGCCCTGATAACCATGATATCTCCCCACTGGGAGTTTCAACAACCTTGGCAGCTTATGGACCAGTATGGATGAGTTGCTGCTGAGAAGGTATCTCCTGCTTAAATCTCTGAAGGACCAGGGAGCAGCATACAAGATTGTGTTCTATGTCTCTTCAGTGAGAGAGACAAATATGGCTCTATATCTGCGTGTAACCCTCTCCAGGGGTTACGAGGAAGTCAGATGAATACAGATGGACACCTGCACCTTACAAATGCATCATATGTCACTCAGGTCTGATATGTTCTCCTTGTCAGAGAGACAGAAGTTAGATGGGAAGGAGCACGGACTCCACTGGCAGCTGGTCACCTCCCAGGTTTTCCCTTCAACCCACAGGCACATCAGAGCACTCAAACACATGAAGATCAATTTCTTCCAGTAAGAAATGTGCAATACATTGATTTGTGTCCATGATTGTACAATCCCTAGGATCCACCCTAAGGTTAGTATGCAAAGATTCCTTTAAGATCTCTGTTTATACTTGCTCCCTCTTCTCTGTCCATTACGCATTCAAGTTTCTGCCTGGCCCTGTGCAAGGCATGAACACATGCACTGTGCAAGGTGAAGCAAGGGGCAGAGTAGGGCAGGGGAAATCAGAGCTGCCTTTCCTGCCACAGCAAGATATGAGACCTGCAGATGGAACCTGTCAGACTCCAAAAGGCTGCAGTCACAACAGAAATATTTTCTTTAAAGAAAAGGCATGAAAAATATTTTACACTTTCAGTTAAAACCAGGTCAAGTTAAATGCATGGGAGGGTGCTGCTTAGAATCTGTATTTTTCTGGACTTCTACTTTCTGATCCCCAGTTTGATTTGATCAGTCTTCAGATTCATCATTCAGATTACAGAAACGCTCAGTCAGGACTGCACCGGAAGCAAAAGATTCCAGGGGATTATGTAATACCATTTATATTCTACATTGTAGAATATGTACCATTGTATAATGGTATATGCCATTGTAGAATATATACCATTCTAAACCATTGTATAATGTCATTATTATTCAATGCATTTAGAGAAGTTTGGAAGACTGACAGCCTTTAGATTTGTCTTCTACCTGCTGTTGAACAGAAAGTGGTATCAACAATGTAATTTTAATTGCTGCTTTCCTTGTCTTGCAATTCTAAGCAGACAAAACTTCAGAAATGCAAGGTTCATTACTAAGTTTCCTCAGCAAAAGTATAAAACGAGACTCCTATAAGTTAACTTATATCATCCATGAATATTAATGGGAATTCACTTTTAGTATTATTCAGCTGCTCTATCTGTTTAGCCCTTGGAAAATTAATTTCTGTCCTTGGTCATCCAGAAATAGTTTTCACCACTGGCATACAGGCATTTTCATAGCTTTTGGGATTTGGAGGGTTGTTTTTGTCCTGAGGCTTTGGAAATCTTCTATGGTTTCTGTGAGTGAGGGCTGAAATTATGTATTTGAGTAATTTCTTTGTGGTGTAACAATTTTATAATCCCTTTAAAAAGCCCTTTGCTTGTGATGCCTATACTCGTTTGGGCTGACAGACTATTAAAAAAGAAGAATTACTGATCTCAGAAGAATTTTTTTTCCTGTTAACTCTGCACTTCATTTTACCATTTTCTCTCCAGCAGTGACTGCACCCAAAACCAGTAGTTTGTCACCTTTATGTGGTTCATATGTGAATTGTTCTTTGGGGAGAAAGCAAAGCAAGAGATAGAGAAGAATTAATCCCAGATCAATCACACTCATTTTGAAGGGGTTTGACATATGAGCCACAAACATTTCTGTCTGTTGGGCTCTGTGCTGGTTCAGTCCCTCCAGTGTCAGGGCAAGCTGCAAGCTTGCTGTGCTGGCTGCACCTCAAAGCTCCCAGAACAAGCACGGGAGGGCTGCAGGCATTTGCCACAAATACCTTTCCTGTGCCAGTGGGAGTCACACAAGTCTTCTGCAGACTGCAGGGAAACCAGAAACAGCATATCAAAGGAAATAACACCAAATTCCTCTTATGTTTTTTTTTTTTCCTCCCTAGGAATGATATTTATGAAGGGATTATTACTTTCCTCCTGACTCTCCACTGCATACTCTATGGTCTGTATGACACATCTCCAGTCAAGGACTTGCTTTGTTTCTTGAGCAGGCTTTTGCTTAGCAACTTCTGCAATTCTTTTCAGTTTAGTTGAGATAGTACCTGCTATTCTAAAAGATCAATTAAAATACAATTGTGAAAAAAAAAATCTCAGCATCCTAGAATGAGGTTTGTTAGACTGTGGAATAGTCTCCTGGGGGTGTGGTTGAAATTACTTTCCTTGCAACTTGTAGAACTGCTGAAACAAAACACTTGAAATTATAAAGTAAAAACCAATTGAGGGTTTTTTCCATGGACTAAATTGGGATTTAGCAGGCATTTTTGATTCTTTTTTTCCTTCCCTCCCACCTATTACTGTGTAAACAAGGAACAAGCAATTTTATTTATTAAACATTAAAAAGGTTAATAAAAAATCAAACAACAAAACTCCACAGAAAATTTCTTATTTTAGAGAATATGATTTCCCATGGTTTAATTAAAACTACTGTTCACTACATTTCTGCAACATGTTCAAACTCACCATATACTACCATAGTTATGGATTAAGTCTTATTTTCTTGAAGGAAGCTTTTTCTTTTGATGCTGGGGTATTCTCCAGAATTTAAGTAGCATAAATTGCTTCGCATTTCTGTAATTTCCCAAAACTGTGTTAAAGCACACATTCTTTTTCTGAGCTGTCTGGCTTAGTTATTACTTGTCACTGTTTGCCCATCCACAAACTACATTAGATTTAAGTTTGCCCTGGCAAAACACATAATGCAAATTAATGCAACCCCATGGAACATACCATAGCATCTCTCCACCCAAACCTACTCTGAAAATGCCATGTCCTTTTACCTCTTCATATAAATCACAATGAAACAAGAATTATGGAATATACCTGTAAACTCAAATAGTCCTGTAAACCTGAAGAAAGTGACTTTTATGCTACTTTAAATGTGGAAGTAATACTAGATGTCCGTGGTGGTACCTTAGGAAAACTCAGGCTTTAAGAGTCTCTTTCATTTGCCTGGGTAAAATGTGATAAATCATATATTCATAATTTGAAGGTAAAGCCAGAGTAAAATTCTATTCAAATGTAAGTGGATACTTAAGGAAGTTATTGCATTCCTCTACCTCTCATCTACACTGCTGTATAAGAGAAAAATCAAAGTGTGTCTCAGGAGGGCCAAGTCCTTCCCTGTCATATTTTTTTCCATTGCAAATACACTACAGTCCACTGAGCACTGTGGGACTGCCACAGCTGCAGTGTCTGGCATTTATCTGTGAAAAATGGAAGTGTTAAGTGAAGAACATGGATCCAAGCCTGTACAGAACTCGTGTCTGTAAAATAGTTAACTAACTCAAGATTTTTCAAATATAGATGACAATGGCTAGCTGCATAAAAAGATTTACATCTGATTTTACAGCTGATTTCAGACCTTGTTTGTCTTTAATCTTGGGGAGAAGGGTATCAGAGCCTTTGGGAAACTAAGTGAAATAAATAAATATGAGAGAGAGCAGATATTTAGGTGCTTAACTCTGGGCCTGTAAATACAACAGGAATGGAACAGCTGGGATACCCGGATTTGTTCTTTGAAGAGCTGGCTGAAAAGGAGATCTGTTTGCTCTTCCCATTGATTCAATTTCAAGAACATATCATTGCATGAATTTATTTCTGGGATAATCAGGGACGGTTATGAATATCTGTAATGAACTTACATATCCTTGAGATGAATTTAAGGAGTCCTGGACCAGTCCCAACTATGCAACAATCATCCTTTAATAAGTGATCCCCTCTACATGTGGACCTGACAAACCTGCACAAGTGGTAGGTCAAATTCCCCATTCCCCATCTAAGGATAATTTTAAGGTTTTTAATCACTCTTTTTAAGCCTGAGCTTCACATTTGGTTTGCTTTCAAGCTCTGTACTGTATCTGGTCTTCCTTTGGGCTTTCGGTTTTTACTTTCATTTGGTTTCAACAGATGTTATTTACTGCTATTTCACTCTGCTTTGGAGAGGATTTATCATTGAGATGTATTTTCATTTTAGTGCACAAATACATTAAATCCAGGCATGAAGCCTGACCAAAACAGCTGGAAAGTGACACTGAAATTAAGGCTATAGTGCTGCTTTTCTAATCTGGTGAGCAGTTTATATAAATGCAGTTTAAATAAAATGAGTCTGCAAACAGAAAAGCTTAAAGGATATTAAAACCTGGCTTTATAAATGATGGTCAAGCTAGCAGGAATCACCCCATAGTGTGTAATCTTTCTCTTTCATGTAACAAGGTTACCTCACAAGCTTTTTGGAATAAACTTAATTAAAGCCAGTGGAGAGAAAATACAAAAGGGGAATGGTAATAGATTTTACTTCAGAAATAAAGTATATTTACATATCTATCTATCTGTCTATCTATCTGTGGGCTAGAAGTATGTCTCCCCAGTCTCAGAGGCAGAAAGCTTAATTTGCTTTTTTTTTTCCCCCCTAGGATATTTACACTCACACACAGTGAACAGAGAGAAGAAGGTGGGGATGAGTGGACTCTTCCCTTTTCCTGGGAGAGAAAAGCTCACTGCATAATAAAGGTTTTTGAAAGGACAGAATATGCTACACGTGTTGGCAATGGGTTTGTCAGTGTCCTTAACATTTCTATACAGCTGTAATCCATGCATTTAATAAAATATTGATACCTATTTCCACAGTTCTATTGTGCAGCAAAAATCTTAATGGGATCTAAATTAAACACTTCTGCAATGGGTTGGAGACTGCATGTCATTTCTTGCCCTGGTGGAAAAGCTATGTGCCATCCCATCTGCTGTTCCAAATGCCAGGCTTCAGAAATATCACTAAACGGGAGGGCTGTTGTAGAGAAATACTCGCTATTTTATTTGAGATTCTGTTTAGCCTGGTAAAACATCCCCTTATCTGTTTGTATCACCAAGCTGTTGCTGAGCTACAGGCCCAAGTCTAATCTCAGATTGATGAAATGCATCCAACATGACATTTGACTCAAACTGCTCATAAATAATAATAATACTACTTTACATTTATATAACCCTTTTCAGCAAGAGCTCTCCCAAAAGGCCTTTTTGACCTCCAATTTATCTATTGTGACTCTCAGTGAATTAGAGACAAGCGTAATGCTCTCTACTCCACTACCCCATGCAACGTGGCAATAGCTGTGAGGCAAATTACATTTGTGATGAGCATCCAGTCACTTTAGCTACGTGATGCTCAATAATCCATCCCAGCAGAGATCACCTGGAACATTATCAGTGTCCCAGTGGTTCAGACAGCTGTTAGCTGTATAAAAAGCTCCCTGCCCAATAAGTATTGCCCCCTTTCTTCCAAATCTGGCATCTCTAACCCTCAAATAACTACACAGACTTTAGCTTGACAATATTTACTCCAGAAAAAAAAGATACTGTTAAATGCAGGAATTTACAATTCTTTGTTTACCAAAACCAGAAGTTTCTTAAATCCTAAAAAAGTAGATTCCTGGAACTATTTAAGAACCTGAATTTAAGGTGTTTGTGCCTCAATCCTAACACAAAAAAATGTGGAAACATTCAAATATACCATCATGACACTGTTACATTTAAAAGGTTGTGTAGGTCATATCAAAACAGAGCATTGTTCTGCTTGTGGTCAGGATTTTTTCCACTTCTCCTTATGAGAATGTGTTTTCAAAGGCATCTAGGCATCAAACAATGCAGATAGGGATTTTCAGATTCATGTTCTGTATCTTTTGCAGCTTGAAGCTTAAATCCCATGAATAAAATTGCCTTGGATAAATCGTGAAGGTTGGCTTTAGCAATCTGCCAAAGCACAGCATCTACCTACATATCTAAAAAAACTCACTGTGAGATATTTTCTCCCTGGTCCTGCTGAGAGCAGAAGTACAGCTCCTATTGCCTTCCAAAGGAACAGAATTTAGCCAATGGGGCACTTTTACTTCTGTGTAAAGCTTCCTTTTTGGATTAATAAAGAGTAAAATGTAAATAATTTTCAATTACTTAGGTCACTGTAAAATGTCCCTATGGCTCAAAGACTATGCCAAAGACAGCTGATGAAAAAGGTTACAATAACACATGGAAAAGAAAAGAAAGAGAACACACCAACTTGGAACTTGAAACTCTTAGCTGCTATACAAGAGATCCAACCATAAATTCCTGTTCTCACCTTGTAGTGGGGGCTCAAGGATTTTGGCTATTTTGGTGGGATTTTTTTATCATTTGGTTTTATTTTTAAATTTTAAAGATGCTTCTTGTTAATTCATTTTAGCTGAATTCTCAAGATATTTCCCATAAATACATATCACCTTGTTCTTGCAAAAATGCTAATGGGATCAGCAATTATCAAAAGTAAACAGGACGCTGATTTTATCATACATTACATATTAAATCAATAGTGCGAGAAAAAGTCTAACAAACCAGTGATTTTCTCTATATATTGTAGCCTGTCTCTATATATTGTTCATCCCCTTTTTTGCTTTTCTCACCTGCTGATACCCTTGTCCCCAAACCCAAAACATTTCCCATTTCTGTTCTGTGTCTGCATGTCACCACTGGAAAACTCAGATACATATTTGCTATACAAGGACAGCAGTTTTCAAATCTGCATCTAGAGTAAAGCCTCAGGTAGAATTAAAAATCTTCAATATTCCAGCTCTAACAGCAGATATCCCATGAAGTCACTGTTAAGTTAAATGCATTCTACACACCATCCTTGCAATATGGCATCTGATAACCCTTTGGTTTCAGTTTGACAAGTCAGTGATTGATCTTGTAACCTAAGTGTGAGTTACTCATTTCTACCTTCCTTACTTGTGAAGTAATCACAGAAAAATGTGATTGAGAACAGCCCTGACGAGAAGGACTTGGGGGTGCTGTGGATGAGAAGCTCAACATGACCCAGCAGTATGCACTCACAGCCCAGAAAGCCAAACATATCTTGGCCTGCATCTAAAGAGGAGGACGGCAGGGCGAGGGAGGGGATTCTTCCCCTCTGCTCTGCTTTTGGGACCCTACCTGGAGAAATGCCTCCAGCTCTGGGGTCTCAAAATAAGGAAGACATGGACATGTTAGGGCAGGTGTAGAGGAGACCACAAAGATGATCAAAGGGCTCGAGCAGCTCTCCTGTGAAGGCAGGCTGAGAGAGCTGGGTGTGTTCAGGCTGGAGAAGAGAAGACTCTGAGGAGACTTTAGAGCAGCTTCCAATACCTTAAGCAAACCTAAAAGAGAGCTGGAGTGAGACTTTTTACAAGGGCATGGAATGACAAGACAAGACAGAATGGTTTTAAACTGAAAGAGAATAAGTTTAGATTAGATATTAGAAAAAACTTCTTTACTGTGAGAGTGGTGAGACATTATAACAGGCTGCCCAGAGAAGCCGTAGATGCCCCATCCCTGGAAGTGTCTGAGTGCAGCTTAGATGGGGCTTGCTCTAGTGGAAAGTGTCCCTGCTTACAGCAGGTGTATTAGAAACTAGATGATCTTTAAGGTCCCTTCCAACATAAACCATTCTATGATTCTATGAAAAATAAAGCGCTTTCTAATAAAAAGTGTTCAGACCTCTGTTGAAGCCAGAAGGAATTTTGATAGTTCTGGTTTTATGGACTATAGACTAAGGTAGCAGAATTATGTTGATTTTCTTACAGGGGATAGAAATAAAGAGAAATGAAAGCAGATGGATCTGCCCTAGCAGTGAACCATTGGATACAATACTGTGCTTCAGTGAGTATCCAAATGATTTTCAGGTAGTTTGGCGCATAGGTAATTTATGTGCTTCCTTCTCTGCCTGCTATTTAGAAGCTGTTTCTCAAGAAGGGATTGTTCTCTGAACTGTTCACCTTTGCATGCACTACTTCATTCTTAACTCTTCTAATATTCTTCTTAAGGTTAACTTAGTGAAGTGAATTCAATATACCTTTTTGTTGCACTCAGAGACTCTTTGTGTGGCTGGGGTCAAACCCAAAACCTGCAAAGGAGCTCCTAGGTGACTGAGTGCTTGATGAATAAATGTATCATGCCACAGAGGCTGTCCCAGCCAGGAGATGTTTGCCATCACCAACCAGAGGTTACAGTGCCCCTGCAAAAGGCGGTGCTGCTAAGTACCTTGTATTTTGACCAAATATAAAGATTCTTCTTTAGGCACCTCAAATACAAAAACTGGTTCTTAGGTAAAGCACATTTCATTTAATATTTTGGAGTATAAAACAGAAATCCAAAGCACAAGTTATCGTCTCAGACAAGCTGTATCTGAAGACTCTGTGTTAAAACAGGCAGCTCAAGTACCCCATTTTCCTGACCCCACAAACAGATAGAAAAGCAGCCCTGGTTTCAATAAAGACTCATACTTTTGTAGTCCTCACTGAGACTTTTAAAAACCTGACAATACACTTAACTGTTCTTCCCTTCCCTTGGTGAGGATGTCTAGGATAGAGAAGCAATATTATTCTATATTATTCTTATTGACAGATACAAAATCTGTAGAGGAGGCAGCTGGAAAAACAAAGGCTTTACATCCACAAAAGAACCTTAGTACCCAGAAATAATCATGTTGAACTAAATATGCAGGATCTCTATCTAAAAAGGTCTCAAACCTCAAATTCAGGAAAGTGTAAAATGTCTGTGCTTCAGTGCCTACACCAATCCAAGGTAAAAACAAACAAACAAACAAAATAAACTCCCCCCTCAAATAGTTAAACCATCCAAATGTGCATAGAATTGGAATTATTATAAGGAATTTACAGGTATCACTAACATACCTGTCTGGGTTAAGCTGCAAATATACACAAACTTATATGTTTGGAGATTCCCAAATCTTTTAGAATCATCTAGATGGCTACACAAGAGCCGACACAAGTAGATTTACAGAAGAACGTAAATCTTGGCAAAACACTGCATAGTAGTTCAATTATCCTGCTTCAGAGAAACCTAATTTAATTGCTGGAATGCAATCACTTCCGATAAGGTTTGATACAAGCATCATTTATTGTCGGTAAATGTATCTTCACCAGATGTTATTTCTACAACAGCTAAATAAAATCGATAGTCACCCACTTCAAATAGCAAACTGTTTGTTGCTACTTTAATTTGTAAACCATCTAGCCAGAGGTCAGTAACTTATTTTATCAAGAAAAATAAAGATTATAGCTTCTTCTAAAAAAACCTCATCCTTGATTTTTTATTATTGCAGAGTTCATTTTCTGTATGCACCATTTCTCCTTGCTCAGTACTTCATTAGTGTGTGGCCCACTTTCTACAGACTGCTCTGCTGTGCCATTTCCTGGAGGATGAAATGAAGTCCAGCATCTCATCTCATGAATGTTTGAATTAACTTTTCGAAAATTTGACATTTGAGGATATTGGGAAATTGCTGTAGTGGGTCGACCCCAGCTGAATGCCAGGTAACCACCAAAGCCTCTCTGTCACTCCCCTCTGCAACTGGACAGGGCAGAGAAAATGTAACGAAGGATAAGGACTAGGAGAGATCACTCACCAAATACAGCCATGGGGAAAACAGACTTAAATTAAAGATATTAATTGAATTTATTACTAAAAAAATCAGAGCAGGATAAAGAGAAGCAAAAACAGACCTTAAAAACACTTTCCTTCCACCCTCCCTCCTTTCCAGCTCTACCTCCTACCCCCAATGGCACAGGGAGATGGGAATGTGGATTATGGTCAGTTCATCACGTGAATTTCTGCTGCTGCTCAGGGACAGGAGTCCTTCCCCTACTCCACTGTGGGGACCCTCCCAGGGGAGACAGTTCTCCATGACCTTCTCCAGAGTGGTTACATCCTGTGGGCAACAGTCCTCCCCCAACTGCTGCTGCATGGGTCACTCTTCCATGGGATGCAGATCTTCGGGCACAGGCTGCTCCAGCTTGGGTCCCTCACATGGTCACAAGTCCTACCAGGAAACCTGCTCCGGTGTGGGTTCTTCTCTTCACAGGCCTGCAGGTCCCCACCAGGACCCTGTTCCAGCCTGGGTCTCCCACAGGGTCACAGCCCTCTGTCAGGCATCCACCTGCTCTGGCCTGGATCCCCTCCCTGGGCTGCAGGTGGATCTCTGCATTCCTCTGGAGCCCCAGGGGCTGCAGGGGCACAGCTGCCTCACTATGGGCTGCACCATGGGATGCAGGAGAATGAATCGCAGCTCCAGTGCCTGAAGCACCTCCTGTCCCTCTGTCTCCACTGACCTTGGGGTCTGCAGAGTTGTTCCTCTCTCATATTCTCACTCTGCTCTTCCCTGGTCGCAATTCTGTGCAATAACTTTTTTTTCTCCCTCTCAGATCTGTTATCACAGAGGTGTTACCACCATTTCTAATTGGCCCAGCCTTGGACAGTGGCACCTCTGCCTCAGAGCCATCAGGGACTGGCTCTGCTGGACATGGAGGAAGCTACTGGCAGCTTCTCACAGAAACCACCCCTGTAGCCCCACCACAACCAAAACCCAGGCCATGCATATTCAATACACTGTAACATTTGAACAGTTCTATAAATGAAGCTGAACACATTTTTTCATTGTTCTAGTTGTGCAAAGACACCTTGAAGACAAACAGTGTACGGCTCCTGATGTCTCCTAACTCTGCAGGTTTGAGAGGTGTAACTAGAACCCACGCAGAACCCCTGATGGCTGATGCCAAATAGGCAGGTAGGACAACCATTCTTATGCACTGGCACGTTTTCACATTCTCTGTTATTTAAGAAAATAGGTACTTAGAGGCTCTGACTTACAGCACGGTGACATTTGAAATGTACGAGGGCAAGAAATGAAATACAGTCCCAATACTGGAGTTATTTCTACTCTATAATTCATTGACAAATTCTATCACAAGTAATTTGTATTTATGAAATTGCATAATAGACCCAAGTGTTTTTTCTTTAGACGTTAAGCCTATCTAGTGCAATTACACTGTAGTGAATGTATCTATTGTTAGCATTAGCACTGAGAATTTAAAACTGGAATAAATTTTTGTTATCTAGGGAAATTTACATATTCAAATTTAAGGAGCAAAAATCCCCAACCTATCAGTATTGAAGTTTTCTTGTTTTCTATGGTAACCCCCCCCCTTAAAATAATTAATCTTTTGTAAGGGCACAGTTTAACAGATGTGCTATTTTGGAAATAGGCCTTGAAGCTTTGTAAGCCTGTAAAATTTGCAAATAGATGAGAACAAACCTTTAGTAAATGAGATAAGGTAATAAAGTGTGTACTCTTTAACTAATTGTAGACATAACACTGAAAGATCTTGTGAAATAACTTCTGTTATGCCAGGTATTAATATAAATTATCTCAGCTGTGAGCATGGTCTCTTTTTAAAAGCTGAATAGATTTGCCATGACATTGCTTTAAAAACCTTTGGAGATACTCCGTGGATAATGATGAATATTGAATGAATTTGCATAAAATTAAACTACATGGAAACATTTGACTCCTAGTTGTATTCCCTGTTTTGTCCTCACCAAATTTCCTACATAAGTCATGTATCTTCAGCTGAAATATCACAGCACATATCATAACCATCCTTTTTCTAAATAGTCACTGGCTTATTAGAAGAGAGGACTGGAATCTGCAAGAGAAATTACCCAATATTTTGATTTCCAAAATTTCCAAATATTCAAAATTTCCAAAAGTAAGCCCAAGTGAATCTGTGTGCATATGACACCTGTTCCTCATCCAAAGATTCATAAAATTCCTATTACCTCAAAACAAGAATGGGCTGCTGGGAGCAGAAGCAAGGAAGTCTAGAACTGGTGGATTTCCACATCTCCAACTCCAATGTACAGCGATGACTATTGGAAAGTCAACACCTTTCAATACTTTCTACAAATCTCTTCACAGTTTAAGAAAAGTCTGGGCTATCTTACATAGCACTGTGTAGAAGCACCTGACACTCTTGACTACAATATAGTCTTCTTGGACATGGAGGAAAATTTAATCTGTTTCCCAGAGGGTTTTCTGATCGCAGCCATCAACATAATTTGATCTGACAGCAGACAAAACTCCTCTTTAGAAAAAAATACCTACAGACAGCTATACCTGAGCCATGGCTACATGAGCTCACTTATGGTCTCTAGAGGAATGAAGAGTTGCATGCAGAGAACCATGGTAAGCATGATAGTGATACACAAATACAGGAGGATAAAGGGCCATTCCAACCCTGTGCTTCTGTGGCTCACAATAATCTCACTCCAGTTCCTATTTCCCTTTACAAGAGAGACCTATGGAGCATTCAGAAAATAAGGAGGTGTGGGAAAGCAGGGCGCATACAGGGTGCAAGGCTGCGAATCCCACCTATGAGAAATTCCACAAAGCAAGATTGGAACTGGAAATAATAAATCTGCTTCTCAAAAAAGGTGCTGGCTGCTGTTGCCTGTAATTCTCCAAGCTGATGAAGAGATTCATGGGGTCTAGTGAGACCCACAACCTGCACAGGCTAACTTATCTCTGGCTGCAATTTAACCCAATTTTTATAGCTCCCAGGCCCTCAATAACAGTTTGACCTGAACAGGAGCTTCTGAAGCGCTTTATTCTATCCCGTGTTATAAAAGTTTTTTCCTTAAGGATATTTCCAGCTAAAATTCTGCTTTTCTTTATCATGTCTGAACCTATAGCAGCAGAAATAACAAATATAGATCAGGGAAGCACTGGAAAAGCATCTCTCAAGATGTTTGGGGTTTGTTATCACCAGAAGGAAACTGTGACAGGTTGCTGGCAACAATTTCTCTTTCAGGAAACCTATTACCTTACCCCGTATTAACAGGAACAGTTAGATTAGCAGGGAGCATTAATCAATCCCCACTGGTACTACATATGCTATTTCCTGAAAGGCAAGACATACCTTTTGGATAAGATTTTGCAAACACAGCTAGTACAGAGTACTGTGAAAGAGACAGGTACAAAAAGGTGTGAGGATTTTGTCTGGCTGCAAAATGAGCCTTACCTCAGCTACTTTGACTGGATATCAGTTAGCAAGAACATCCTTTACCTTTAGATTTTCACCCAAGGACATGTTTGGTTTTGTGGCTTTTATAATGGACTTGAAATAATTGCCTACTTTGTAGCTCTTATGTCTTATAAATCCTAATTATTTTTTGTAGCGTCAATAGCCAAAATATCCAGGGCTCAATAGAAATTGCCATAAAAGCCCATGGAGGGGCCACAGTGAATAATGATTTGGCAAACTTCTCTTCTACCAATCTTCTTAAGATAGGTCATTGGGATTTTACCTGACTTCCTAAGTCACTCAAAGGCTCTTTAGACCAGTCATTAACCAGAAAGCATCCAAAATAAGTTACATACATTTTCTGCTTGGTGCTAGATCTAACCTGAAAGCAAAATGTGTTTCCAATTTCTGATTGTTGAAAATAGCTACAATTAAAAGATAAACAATCAGAGGAGTAAGAGAAGGGTTAGTTTTGGTTGATTGATTTTTTTTTAACAGAACAAAATTACTACTAATAATATTCCTAATAATAATAATAATAATAAAAATAATCCAGTAAAACTGGGGATTTCTATGCTTATAATGGCACTTGAAAATAGTTTGCTTAGTGCATCTTTATAGGAGTGATTTGGAATATCAACTCATTTGAGATTACTACATATTGTTTTCTAATTGCTAAAACCCAAGTCTTTAGATATTGTGGTTTCTTTAATGTTTGTAGATACAAACCTATTAAGAATGATCTTTAGACTAATGTTAACCACATTGTCCTTTTGTTTTCTGATATTCAATTATGCTCTCAACATATCAGGAAAACCTCTCACAGCAAAGAACTTGTTTCTGCAAGTACTAGAAACCATCTTTGAAAAAATGAGTGTTTACCATTATTCCTGTCAAGGCTAAAAAAAAAAAAAAATATGGGGTCAACAGGCTGGCCTGTAAACCAGAGGATCTTTGCTTGTGGTGTACAAACTACCCACTACCTGAAAAACAGCAGAAAGTATTTAAAAGGGCTCACTTTAGAAGAAGAAATATTCCTACTCATTAAACAAAGGAAAGAATTTAAAAGAAGAGAACGCACAAGTACTGGATGACTATTTAAAATTTAGTCTAATTTTAGTGAATCTAAGCGTGCCAAGCCACATACACCACAGTCTACAGAAAGAACAGTTAATTATTCAATCTTGCCTGAGTGCAAGTGCAACCTTGACCTTCTGAGGTTTTTCTGCTGGACTTATCTATTCAGGCAGCATAATCTTTATTATTGCTGGAGGGTTTAATATTTTCACATTGCTTTGATAACCAGTGGAGCGTAAAAACATAGGTATTCCATGAAGCTCTTTGTAGAATCACTTTTCAAAACAGAGTAACGTGAAGATATGTTGGAAAGCTTTGTTTTGCAATTTCAGAGATCGCAAAATTCTAAATACGCATTGGACCACACACACACAAAAAACCCAAGCTAAGACTGATGCTTTCTTTTAGCCTAGTTGGATCAAACTCAGTTGGGAGTATGTGTGTATTTACTATTTATTATTTATTTACCTGGATCTCTCATCCAGCTAAGTAACTGTTAAGCCAATTTCAGCAACATTGAAGAGAGAGTAAAGGTCTTTGAAGTAGATTTCAATATTCTGGATGTCAAATTTCCTACAAAGTTACTGGAAACAGGTAGCTAGGTAGAGATGAAAGGCCATCCCTTGCCTGAACTGAGTTACATTGTGACCTCAATTCATACTGAGCCTCAGGGTATTTACTGAGGCTGGAGAATTGCTGAGTGTCCCAACATGAGAAAAGTTTCCCTCTGCAGTCATATTTTTATTAACTGTGACACAAGAATGCTACCACAGGACTACAAAACACTGAGAACCAGACCTCAGTCCTGCCACTGCCCAAGAAAACATTTTTCCAGTTCTTTGCAGAAGTGTTAGACACCTGCATGAGTGTTAAAATCTCCCCGGAGAACAGTCCTTTTTCTGCCATAGAAAACCATTGTCTTATCACAGTAAAAGCACTGTTTTGTTCCTGAACACAAAGTTTGAGAACTTAAGTAGCATGTCACATCTCATACAAGGAGGCTGAAAACCAGGTAGATACTGGTATTCATGTTCATGTTCATGCGTTGCACTTTCAGCTGCTTGGGTCTTATTATGACTCTGTGGAAAAGAGCTAAGATGAATTTAGCAGCTTTTCTTATTTTTCTTTTTTGCTCTCAATTTTTTTACTGTAAAGACACCTAAGGAAGATTTTTAGCCCAGCACAGACTACAGCTGCTCAAACTCATACCCAACTGCCAGCAGCACCAGCTGCAATACAGATATATAACCCTCCTTCTCCCAAGAATGCCCTCCACACCAGGAGATAGAGGAAAATATGAATTTGATTTTTTGACTTTAAGAATATTGACTTTAAGAAACTTAGGTAATTCAAAGTCTTTAGGCTATTTCTTATTCTAACAGAAACAGAAGACAAAAGTACCTTGATTTTTTGAATTTTTTTTCTGTACGTCCTAATCTTCCTGGCTAGTTAACTAAAATAAGCACAAGACAGAGCTTGTAAAAAGACAGCAGACATGTGATGTTCTCAGAGAGGGCAGTTGCTGCAGAGCTGCTTGCAGAGGATATTGGATGTTTGAAAAGAGCAAAGGATTTTAGTCGAGGATTTTATTAACTAATGTTTTTTCTTTATCTCTGATTATAGTTGCATATTTTTTAGAACTTGGTCTGCCTTCTACACTACAGCTCAGATGCTGACATGAGCAGGGAAACTATGCAGAACTAAATCAGTCATTTGTTGTCTAGCATCCCTTAGGATATAAAGGTCCCCTTCCTTTTGTAAGAATATAAGAAGTACTACTTGAATGAACTATCTCAACAATATTTCCAATCTTTTTTATTTTTATCAGTCATTTTCAAATCTTCTGGAATATACAGTTTCATTTTAAAGTCTCTTGGAATACACTGTTTTGCTTAATACCTTTTCAATGATCTGGATGAAGCAATTGAGTGCACCCTCAGTCATTTTGCAGCTAACACCAAGTTGGGCAGGTTTTTTTGATCTGCTGGAGGGTAGGAAGTCTCCCCGAATGGATTTGGACAGGCTGGATCAATGAGCTGAGGTGTGAGGTTCACAAATTCTAGGTACCAGGTCTTCCACTTGAGTCACTTCACTTCCATGTAATTCCACAGACTTCGGAAAGAATGGGAGGCAGCCCAATAGAAAAGGACCTGGGAGTGCTGGTTGACAGTTTCTGAACGTGAGCCAGCAGTGTGCCCAGGTGAGCAAAAAGGCCAATGGCATCCCAGCCTGTACCAGAAATAACGTGGGCAACAGGACCAGGGAAAAGTGTGGTGAGGCCACATCTTGAATCCTGTGTCCGGTTCTGGGCCTTTCTCTACGAAGGACATTGAGGTGCTGGAGCATATCCTGAGAAGGGCAGTGGGGCTGGAGAAGGATCTGGAACACAAGTCCTGTGAGGAGTGGCTGAGGCAGCTGGGGGTGCTTACTTTGGAGAAAAGGAGGTTGAGGGGCAGCCCTTATCACTCCCTACAACTGCCTGAAAGGAGGGTGTAGCCAGGTTGGGGGTTGGTCTCTTTGCTCAGGTAAGAAGTAGTAGGACAAGGGGACAGACGTACCTCAAGTTGTGCCACAAGGTTTAGAATGGATACTGGAAAAAGTCAAGCATTCAAACAGGCTGTCCAGGAAAGTGGTTGAATAACCATCTCCAGAGATATTCCAAAGATAGGTGGTCATGGTGCTTTGGGGCAGAGTTTAGTGGTGAATATGGCAGTGGTGTCTTAACAGTTGGACTTTATGGTCTTAAGGGTCTTTACCAACCAAAATGTTTTCATGTGTACCAAAGAGCCAGCCCCAAATGACATCTCTATATGGGCCTGTAACATAAGAGCACCTTGAGTTTTTCTCAAAGTTGCAGAATTGGTCCTGCACCCTACCATGATCCTTTGACCTGCACTCCATCCTCAGTTTCCCCTATAGTCTTAGCATAAGGATCTACAAGGCAACTACAGGTCTGACTCCAGCTGTGCCCTGTGTAACAGAAGTAATCCCGTTATGAAACTGTAATCATTGGCAGCAGTGTGTCATTTGTCACTTTCATGACACTAAAGGAGGTAAAAAAAATCTGAAGAAAGAATGTCTCCATAATATTAAAGAGCATGTTCTGCTCTATTGTCCTCACTTTGACTTCCTAGCCTGGGGTCATTATGTATAAGCAATCATATATTTTAGCTACCACTGAACAGGAGTGTTAGCAGTCTCTGAACATCTTACGTGTTCTGGTTGCTGGCAAATCTTTTGCTGCTTGTACTTTCTCATCACTCTTATGCTGCCAGTGTTTAATAATGTTCAGTGAGATCCAGCGATACCAATCAACAGTGCTCAACAGCACTGAACATAATGAGTGATTAACTCAGGGCACAGATCTTTTGGTAATGGAAGCTGTGTAAAAACTTAGGTAGTTTGTTTATGGAAAGATGTTGACTTGGCAGTATGTGATTACAGCACTAGCTAGCACTCAACAACAAAGAACCTCTGCCCACAAGTAACATCAGAGAAGTAATTAAAAAAAGAAAACAACTGATTCTATTTGGTCAAAATGCAGCTTCTGGGACATTACTGCAATAAAAATCAGGAAGCCAAACAATCAATAGCTCTAGTAAAATATTTTTGAAAAGTTTTATACTTCTGACTAAGTCAGTTTTAATCTCTTCTTACTGGGCATCACTCTCGGGAAATTTAATTAGCTCTGGACAGCTGCCTAATGATTACATGAAGTTTAACCATGCTGGCTTCAACCAGAATTTCTATCTGTACTGCTTATTTGGCCTGCTTTTTTTAATGTAGACTCACAACTTACAGCCTTCTCCCTATTGCAATTCTTTCTCCTTACTGAAAAATTTTACTCCAAGGCCAACTTCTTTTGAGAATCTAGTTATTCCTTCAGCTCTGTGGGAGGAGCAAGAATAACAAGCACCATCTCAGTTTACTAAAGAAGGAGTAAATTATTATTCCATTCCCACTCCAAATTCCTTGTGCTTCCCTTGATATATATTGGTCACATGGACAGGACAAGGAAAAGGTAAGGATGAAGGGTAATATTTGGAAGCAGACAATTAACAAGGAGTGTATCATGCAGTATAAAGCAATGTGTCATAATGCTACCTACCACTTTTAAAAACTTGCCTACAAACTAAAAAAGAATAATAAAAAGTAGGATTAGTGCTAAATGCTTATATTTTGCCCACTGGGAGAGAAGGATTACATCACACTAGAATTAAAAAAAAAAAGAAGCCAGAGGATTCAGCAGTTAGATTTATTAATTCTGAAAGGTACTTCTGCAAAGTGGGGAAGTAGTTGAGGGTTGACATTTTGTCCTCTATTTAACAAATGGCCAAGATACTTCACATCAGCTTGCAAACCTGTTTAGAACAAAGTAAAGGACATACTCCAATTTCACCATGGAGCTCACCATGACTTGGGAGGAGGCCAGAAAAAGGTTCTCTGGGAAAGTGTGAGTCTTGAGTACACTAAAACAAGTCAGGCGAACAGTCACATTATCACTTTTTCACATCGTTAATACACCTCCTAATTGAAGACTGTCTAAGAAACCAGAAGGCTAAATTAGAACATTGCAATTCCATTTTCTTAAAAAATGCTTTAATTTAAATTATTACTTAGGAAAAATAGAAGTCTCAGCTCAAGGATGAGGCTGACTGTGGCATGATCTCCCCTATTCTTTCCCAAGCTGTTGAAGTTTTACCCCTATAGACAGAGGCAAAAAAGCCATCATCTCACTCCACATCCCTTGTTGGACATTACCAGAGCAGGTTCAGTCTGGAACAGAAGTGTTGGAAGAGGTTACCTGACTGCAAAGGTACACAGAGAAAGAAAGGATCAACAGAGCTTCTGGCTTATCAGATAAAAGGACCATAACCAGAGAGGCAAGCTTATGAAGGCTTATCTGCATTTCTAATTTGGAACTGATGGCTAAAATTTGATTGTTGATATTGGGGAAACTGAGTTCAGGACAGAAAATTCTCTCCATCTGTGCCCTGCTTCTGGTTTGGGAAACAGACTAGTGGGCTTGAAAGACAGCTGAGGCTATCACAGCTGCAGAATAAAAATAAAGTAAGCTAGTTAGGAATTTTTATCTTCCAAAAAGGCAGGACAAATAATAGATCTTCACTGCACAACAGAAGGCCTTTCACAGTGAAATATTGTCAGCTCACTTCCGTGGCAGCATGAACACAAACTGCAGGGTGTGGAACGAGTTGCAGTAAGCTGGTGAAAAAAGGCAATTAGTGGGAGCAGAAAACTCCAGGCTATTTCCCTTCTTCCCACACATTATTTTAAGAAAGCACCGCTGCATGACACATAGCTCCCCTTGCTACCTACTTTAATCTATACTCAAGGAACATTAAGCAGGTGAGGCAGGGTAATGCTGCTCACCCAGCAGAAGCTAAGTAAAGATGAACAGGGAAGATCCATTCATTCTCTCTTCCAAAACAGAACCAGAGAATGTCAAAGAAAACTAGCAGCTGTCAAGTTCAAAACATGTCTTGTTTGTCATGTAATGCCCAGAGAAATCTTCCTGGCACAGAATCTTACAGATAAAAAAAGATTAAAATTACCTGTGTTCAAAAAGTAATTTGGCAAAAAAAAGAAGCATGAAAATAAGAGGATTTTTATCACATTTATCACATTTTTATCACATTAATGACATTTGGAAAATTCAGTTATTTAGAGCTGAACTAAAAATTTCTAAATTACTATTTTAGCCTGAAAACATAGAAAAAAACCATTGCAGAAATAATGTTGGCAAACCTGCAAAAAAATATTAGATGCCTGTAAAATGAGATTATGTTGGTTTTGTTCACTAATACAAAAAATGCAGTATTGCATACTGACTTGTCTTTTGGGTTGTTTAGGCTTTGTGATTAAACTGCTGAGACTTTACACATAGTCATATATTTAGGAAATATGGTAAATTGGGTGAAGAGGCCAGCACATAGAGAACAAAAGGAGTCAATCATATATCCAAGGATAAATTCTCTATTATATATAAAACATGCAATGAGATCTTTAAATCTGGCTGAAATACAGTAGCTACACTGCTAATCCCATCAAATTCCATTTTATGTACTTCACTGCAAAACACTTGGCCTCAGACACCGTCTAAAAATCTGCTGGAGAAACAGTGTCTCTCAAAGGCCATGCTTACATGCCACGTGTGCTTTCCTTCTCTAAAGACATTTGCCACAACCACATGGATGGGCTGGCTACAGAAACCTACCTAGGATCTCCTTATGTTCTATTTTCACTTTGTTGTTGATGCTGTGTTTGTGTTCAGTGAAGATACAGTGAAGCCTAATTTCCTGCAGAAGCAGCCACAGTGTTACGCCCTGGCAGTGTGTGCCTCGGCATGTTACACCAAAATTATAGAACAAGGAAGAGGGTTTAAAGATGATCGGTTCCTACAGGTTTGTTGCAAGACAGAGCAGAAAAGAAAGAAGATGAGAATTTTTGGAAGTTCACTCCTTTTTTTATCTTTCCAGGCAGTTCTACAGCCAAACATTCTACAACTCTCAACCCCGAGTTTGTCAATACTCTGCAGGAGAGAGCTAATAGGGAAAACAGAGGAAAATGTTCTTGGTGTTTACAAAGACAGCAGTATACCTATATTTCAGTCAAAACCCCCACGTTTAATCAAGACACATAATTTATGAGATCTCTTCATCCTATTACTTAGAGAATTTCTTGGGGTTTTTTTCCACAGAAAATGCATGCCGTGGTCTGTTTCTTCTGCCCTTTGTTCTCTTTTTTTCCCCTACAGTAATCTTAGCCAGCTCCTTTCTTTGTTTTGTCATTGGACAGTGAACAGTTTGGCTTTCAGGTCTATTTTGTATTCTGCTGAATGCTTTCTTCTCCACTGGGAAAGCATCCTAAACCTCTTCTTAAAACTTTGTCACCTTTTCTTCTGAGGTGAAGCACTACTGCATAAGATGAAGAACTCAATATATTTTAAAATCAGTAAAGGATACTTTTGTCCCTGGTATTATCACAAATTGTATTTTTGCAGTATGTTATTTCCTCTTACATTTACCTCACTCACTCTCTTAATGGCAGTAAGATCACAAGTACAAACTTGAATTTCATCCACTGGGTTCTTCTAAATTTCATTTACCTGGACTCTTCTTTCCTTACAACTGTCATTTTCTCTGACAAAACACTGGCTTGTACACCTGTGTACAGCTTAAAACTAATAAATGTTCCATTTACTTTCTGGGTAAGAGCTCATTTATCTTCTACTGAAATCTTGCCCATTGCTCTCGTGAAGTTTGCCTTTCATAAATGGTGCTGGTGATGTCCTCTTACCCAACTTGTTCATGGTTAGCCAGTGTTCCCAAAATTGTGGAAGTCAAGGTAACACAGCAGAATGTTTGGATGCTTTCCAGAGAGTGTGGCTTTTTGTTCCTTGTCCCAGTCCAGACAGCTCTGCTAGTTGTTTTTGTGAAGTCAAGACTTTAAGCTTTACTTCCCTTTCCCCCACATCTCCTTTCTGGGCATTTGCAGTTGCCCCAGTGTTAGAATGTTGTTCCCCTCTTAGTTCTGCACTTGTGACTGCCTTTCCCTGTCAAAACCGCACATTTTCTTGAAGGTTAATTCTGGTTTCCTGAAGTCTCTCTTTTGACATTTTCCTTTAAAGCCCATCATAGGAACTGATCAGGATCTTATGCAGTCCCTTGCAAATCATCTCTTTAGCCTCAGAAGAGAAACACACTTTTCTGTAGGATTCTTTTCTTTGTCTACTCTGTTTAAAATCTCTCTCTCTCATATGGGCCACTTTTACCTCCAGTCCAGAACTCACTCCTCAAATTTCTGTGGTGTGGAATATCAATTAGTCATTTCTGTCTGAGTTAACAGTAAGATATTATAAATAGGAGTTATCTGCTGTCATAAAAATGAGGCTATATTCTGTTTGTTTTCCTTGTCATTGGCTCCCACAACTCTTAGTACTATTTGAGCACATTCCCATCACCATCCACATTTCCAGGTGTTTCAGAGAGGCAAATTGCTAACAGTGGTTCCTCAGTTCAATACTATTAGTGCTCAACAATCACTGAGAGCCCAGTAATTTATCAGAGAGCAATTTATTTCAGGGTGCAGCCTCTGACCTCTTAATTACACACCTCTTTACTCCATGCAACTGCCTCTTCACCACCAAAACATCTTATAGGTACAATTATTATAGGCATGGGAAAAACAAGGCAGTCCATGGAAGATTTGTGAGGAGAAAGAGGATTCATAAGGGACTACTTGAAAGAGAAAACATGAAAACAAAGTTAGGTCCAGAAGGGAGCAATAACCTGACAAAGGAAAGAAAAAAGTGTAAACAAGAGGCTCACTTAGTTTTGCTTCACAGCCCCCAGTGTACCATGGACCATTCAAGAAAAATGTCATGGAAAAGTCTAAGTATTGCCCCTGCAACATGCACCAGTCTTAAGAGAAGAGAGGATTTTTTTTTCTTTAAAACCAAGAAGCAATATGAAGAAGCTTTTCATATCCCCTGTTCACCAGCATGAATTCCAGCTGATAAACTTAATTTGACCTAATGATGTGAAATAAAAGTAATACTTTCTGTTACAGCCCTTATAACTGCCAAAAATTGAGGCACTTGACTTATGTTCCCTGCACGAGGTAATACCAGGGCATTATTGAAAGAAAATTACTGAGACCAGCAAAAATATGAGGATTTTAATCCTCCTAAAAAAAGGACCAACATGGTAATATGGACAGAGATTGCATTGAACTTTTGGTCTGGCTTTTGGATGTTATTTCTTGCTTTACCTCCTGTGTGTCTGATGGAGCATTGCCAGCTCTCCCAGATTTGTATAGCCAAGTGATTCGAGCCCCTGGGGTAGGAACTATTCAGCTTCCTGACAATGTCAAGCTTTTTTCTTTTCCCTGGTTGCCCCCATATGACGACTAATTTTATGTTCCCTGCTATTTCTCCAATAAACACAGCAATTAATTACACATATTTTAGTCTTAGGACCAAGCTTGCTCTCTCTCCTCCCAGAATCATTCTGCATTCACCAGTCTGTGCAATTTCCCTACTCAGTTTGGCACCTGTATTTAACGAACAATAAGCTCAGGATGAGATGACCTTAAAACATGATTGAACTCAGCATGCAGCCCGTAAGAAATATGGGTGCATGTGTGTACTGAGGGAATTCAAAAGCCGTGAAGTAGTTCGTTTAGATGCTGGCAGCATAAAGTCCTTGTTTTGAAAATATTTTTTTCATTACTATTATCAATTCCAAGGAGCTCTTTGGTTTTGCACTTTTCAGTTGTGATCCTAGTCATATTCACATTAATTTGATTTAAAGTTGACATAAAATGAAGGAAAAAGCCTGAACAGAATTCATATTCCCTTTATCTATGCACCAAAAAAAAAAGAAGGATGAAGTTGAACAAAATATTTCCTTTTGGACCAAAATAATTTCTATTCTCAGCTCCAGGAGTTTTAAGCAGTGCAGCACCAAAGCAATGCCTCTCATAAATCCAGCATTACCTGAATGTGCCCCTACCTGAGTGCTTCCCAGTCTCCTTTGTCAGTCTTCCATGGTGGACTGGTGAGTCTGGTCCTAGGGAGCCCACTCTCCTTTCTCAGGACAGCTGCAGGGTTCCTCCTGGACCACATATGGTGTGGGGAAGGGGAACAGGAGGGAAGAGGGAAGGAACAGGACCCATTTTTTCCCCCAGCAAAACAAGTAGGGCTGCTGGTAACTGCTCACTTGAGCCTCCATTTATCTGCTCATGTAAATCCCCAGATTCTCAGAGAACAGAGATGAATCTTCTGCTCGCTTCTTGCAAGAGTCCTTCATCAGGCTTGTCCTCTCCAGGACACACAGAGTGAGGGGAGATTGTGTGGGGTGACACCAGCACCCCCATGGCTGAGCCTTCTGGCTAGGGAGCAGTCAGCTCACAAACTGAAACCTTCAGAGCTGCACTGACAGACAAAACAAGGATTTTAACTTGTCAGTAGTGCTTCACTTGTCCAACTGCTCTGTGGACCAGCACAGTCAGCCATCTAACAGAGATACCCTATAAAGGTCAAACAAAATTTCAGTGCAAGACTTGGGGATACATTAAAGTAGTTGCTGATGGCAGAGTTTATTGAAGGGTGAGCGGTCTTGGGTGCAGATTTCACCATATATGCTGAAAAAGCAACTTTTTTTAATGCACCTCTCATTCAGAAAAGAAGTTCCTACAACCTGGGTTTAGAGATGACCTACATCCAAGGAGTTATGCTGCAAAACTGCTCAAATTCTTCCACACCAAGAATGTACCCATTTTCCAAACTGGTTCACTGAAACAACAGCCAATTCCTTTGGATTATCCAATTCAAGTTTTCACCAACTGGAGCTATTTAGCTGTGCTCTCAATTTTTTAAAACTAGCATGTGGAAAAGCATATTAAAAACTAACTACTCCCAAAGTCCCCATTATTGTCCAAAATATATTTTGTTTAGAAAATTTAATCAGGCTTTGTTCACAACACATGGGAACAAATTTGCTCTTTCTGCAGTGCTGAGAGCTCCTTTGTGCATAAAGTACAAAGAAGGAAGAATTGCACATCAAATTGTAACCAGATAAGGCATTTCTTGTGATGAGAAAACGTGACAGAATTTGGCGGATCATTGGATTTTAACATCACTACTTTTATGGAAAATGGCACGTGGGGCTTTCATAACCATGAAGATTCAATGCTCATTTGAGCAATCACACCTCTCACAGCATGCTTGTTCCCTGACATTTATGCTGGCAGCCGTCTCTCAGCAGCCCCCTCATTACACATCTCTAATGCCACTTCTTGTGTCATTTGATTTTCCTGTGAAGGTCTTCTACTCACTGCCTTGCCACACTATTTTGCTCACAGTTTCTGATGAAACCACAGCCAAGATAATATCAAACACAGCACAAAATGGAGAGGGGGAAAGCATTTAGTCCTTCAAAATTCACTGAAATTTGCTGACCCACAGAGAGAGACATTTTGATAAAGTACATCCTCAGAAAAAAATACTTTCCCTCAAGTGAGTTGAGGTGTCAGACAAATAAAAATCTTGATGTTGTATCTTGGAATAGAAAATACTGTAATTCCCATTTCAGGATACAGTTGTTGAAAATATTCTGTACATGAATACCAATCCCTGTTAATACTTGACCCTCGGAGAGGTCATTAACTGGCAGTCTCTGAATGAAACCAGGAGGCTGTTAGCAGTTTTTGGCACAGTTGATAGAAAGGACAACTTTCAGCTGTTGGCTATATTTTTTACCCTTTCCCCAACTGATACTGTAATTGTAAGGAATTTTTTTTAAAATGTGGGACTAATCAAAAGAGGGAAACCATGAGGAGAATGGAAATGAGGAAGAACAATTTAGCAGCAGAAAAGAGAAATCTCAAAGGGAACGCAAACAGATGGACTTCAGGGAAAAAAATTAAATTATATTTTAGGAGTATTATTGATGCCTGATGAGGAAAAGGGTTAATTAGCAGATAAGAGAAGAATTTTTCAAAACTGATTTGGCTGAAGAATAAAAACCTTCAGCAGAAGCAACTGACAGATAAACAGACCACATCCCCTCAAAAGGTGAAACAGCAAAGCCTCCAGAGATGTCAGGCACTGAGAGGCTCTTACTGTAGAGCTGATACCAACAAACTGTCAGCCCAGGCAGCACGGCTTCTCTGCATGAAAAAAGCAGCTCCTGTAAGAACTGTCTGAGGGATACAGAGAACAGACCTGCTGCTGCTGTAACAAACTCAGCACGTTGTTTGCATTTTCTGGTAAAATCCATTGGCAAACTTTGTAAGTCAGAAGGAAAGACCTCTCCATCCTCCCTAACTGTACGTGCCTGGTCTGTCTGGAGGTCAGTTTTGTTGGCAAGGTGATGCACCAGACAAATCTGTTTCCATCCCAAAACACCTAAGGGTGTTTCCATCCCGAAACACCTCGGTGATAATTCGTGGGTCAGGTGGGTATTTGTGCTGGGGGCAACCAGGGCATAGGACCAACAAGTGAGAGGGATGCCACAGAACAATTTCTTGCGAGCTATTGTGCCCCTTTAGCCACAAATAACTTTCTGTGTGAAAGCCCTACAACATTCACAACATTTACCTGCCCTGTAGGAGGGAAGAACCTTGAAGGAAAAAAGGACATATTGAAAACCAACAAAACCCCCTGCTCCCTCGCTTTCCTCCCGGAGCCTGCTGTTGTTCGACAGGGAAATTCCCGAGGCAGGGCACACGGGTTGTTGCCAGGGTCCAGGAGAGCAGTCATTGCGAGCCCGAGCAGCAGCACCGCGGGACGTTCGGGAGGATCGCGGCTCCCGGCTCCCCTCTCCCGGTTCCCGGCTCCCGGCTCCCCTCTCCCGGGTCCCCTCTCCCGGTTCCCGACTCCCCTCTCTCGGTTCCCAGCTCCCTTCTCTCGGCTCCCGGATTCCCTCTCGCGGCTCCCGGCTCCCCTCTCCCGGCCGGCGGGGGGCGCTCCGAGCACGCCGCCCTTGCGCTGCCGATCCCGCGGGGCGGAGGGTCTCTGGGCGGAGGGAGGTCAGCGCCGTCTCCCTCCTCCTCCGGCTTCTTGCGGGTCTGCTGTTCGTCCAACGGAAATAATAATTTCCCCGATGAAACTGGCCGGCAGGACCTAAACCTAGGAAATAATGCAGGAAGGAAAAACTAGAAAATCTGGCATTTAAATATTGCAGGGCTTTTTTTTTTTTTTTAATAGAAAAGCAATAGCACAATATAATTTCATTAGCAACTGGAGTTCAGAGGCGTCCCGGCTTGTTTCCAAGTGCTTCTTGGCTGGAGAAATGAAACATTTACAGAATTTATTAGCCTACTATTAAGCCTTCAATTCTGCAACAAACCCTTATTCTCTCCACCCTCCGTCCAAAACTCGCCAAGAAATCCTTGNGCCGGCAGGACCTAAACCTAGGAAATAATGCAGGAAGGAAAAACTAGAAAATCTGGCATTTAAATATTGCAGGGCTTTTTTTTTTTTTTAATAGAAAAGCAATAGCACAATATAATTTCATTAGCAACTGGAGTTCAGAGGTGTCCCGGCTTGTTTCCAAGTGCTTCTTGGCTGGAGAAATGAAATATTTACAGAATTTATTAGCCTACTATTAAGCCTTCAATTCTGCAACAAACCCTTATTCTCTCCACCCTCCATCCAAAACTCGCCAAGAAATCCTTGTGTACACATCCAACGAGGCCTCAGAAACAAGTCCTTCTATTTTCTGTGAGCTTAATTTTTTTTGCACAATGTGAGAGGTTGAACATACTGCTTGCCAGGTGTTGCAGACAATTTCCTGTTGTGTTTCTATAAACACCACACCAATTCTGCTAAAGAGACTGCATCGCTTACTGTTTAACACCTTTCTTTTTCCTTTGTTAAACAGTATTTCCTGTTGCACAGTAATTTGGGTTCTCTCACAGATCTCATCACTCAATACTTAATCACTCGATACTGCACGAGCACACCATCTTCTCCCCTTCATCTTCTCCCTTGAAGAGGTCTTACCCTCCACGCCTCCTGTACTGTCACTCACAAAGCTGACTCTACCTCAGGCTCCTTCCATGCAACAAAGCTTGCATTTGCATCACTGGCCCTCTTCCTGCAGCTGGCCCCTCTCCTGCTGCCTGACCTTTCCAGGCAGGCACAGCTGGTCACCCTGATTTACTATTCCCTCACTAGCTGTGCTTGCTTGGGCATATGGGGTGTCACTACAGAGGGGAGGCCGTGATGCTAAACTTCAGCTGCAAAGATGACATTTAGCAGAGGCCACGTGCCCCAAAGCATGGCACGTACTTCTGTTACCACCTGATGTTGCATTCCTGTCTGGGCTCCTGGTTTGGTGATGCTTTCCTTCATGCAACCAGGCACAGCATTCTCATTTCTTTGAGACATCATTAGACACTTCCCTGTTTAAACTAATGGAGTAACTAGTTTGTGGATGACTAAGGGGCTACAAACTCTTCTTAATTACTTCAGGAACCCTTTTTGCTTCCTCAAGCATGAACTTTGGATAGTTCCACTGAATGCAAGGAGATACTTAAAGGCTACTGAATGTCTGTTTGAATGCCTCATTGAACTGGAGATGTGAGCCTGTTCCTGTTGAGCAAGGGTACTGCATCAGAGCTGTGCTAATGGGCACTTCTGGTAGCAGGCATGGCAAAACACTGAGGCTGACCTGGCCTGGATATACTTTAGGGCTCCAGCTGCAGCATTTTCACATGGCAAATGTGACATTTAAAATGCTCATTTAAAACGAAGCATCCATTTAGGGGTCAGAGACCAGTTTTCTGACTAATTCTAACACAATCTCTCCATTGTCTGTTCATCATCTTTTCCCACCTGAAGAGAGTCCTCCAGAGAACAGAAAGCCAAACTCCGAACAAACTAGAAAAGGTCCAAAAGACAAGATCTGCAAAGAAATATTTGATAAATTGAATGGGTTTGATGTAGAGAAGAGAAAACTAAAAGAAAACTTCCAACTGTGTACCATCCTTGACAGGTTTAACCTTTCCAAAAAAAAATTCCCAATCGGTAACTCAGACCACCTCTCTCAGACAGGATTCAAACATGTTGTTGATCATGCAGAGGACACCCTGATCCTCTACTTTATTCCCAAACTCCTTTCATCTTATGTATACATTAATACACAGAGACTTTAGATGTTCTACAGATAGTTCACTATTTTTCTCCTTGTCGACACTGTTACCATTCTATTCTGACTTCTCTCTCACTTAGTTTTAAGCCTGTGTTTAGCTCGCTTCAAAGAGAAGAAAATAACCTACTCTCCATATCCCAAAGAACCAAAAAGACCCAAGTAAATTGCAGTAATGCAGATGTAGGATAAGCAGTTTGAAGATCTTACTAATACTTATGGGTAGGAAAACAGGGGAATAGTTCACCCAAGCAAGCTATGGAGTTTCCCTCCTCTGACATGTTTCAGAGCAAGCTACAAAACAATCTGTCAGAACTGAGAGCTCCTGCACATTGCTTTAGGCTTGGGATGATGCCTAGGAAAATTACAAATGCCCTGGGTGCTGTGTCTGCTGAAAGGCAAGGCAAGGAAGAGAACATCTTTGGCAAAAAGAAAGGGAAGTACTGTGCAAATGGTTCTATGGTCACACTAAAGAGATGAATTCAATTTACAGCACTGTCATTCTACTTATCAGGATCACTGAGTTTGCTTAAACATACAATATCTAGCACAGTAATCCCCTAAATTTATAAATTAACTTGTTGAAATGTTATTGCTTTCACATCTGTGTCTGAAACTGATTTCCCCCATGGCAGATACGACCAGAGCTCTATAGTAACTTTTCTTTTACCTTTGTTTGATTTTTTATAATGCATGTTTAAAGAAAAGGAATATTATATGCAATAATGAATTAAAGTAAACGGAGAAAAAAGCTATTGTAAATCAGGACATCATACCTCTTTTTAACCATAGGAGATGAAAAGAAGTTAAGTGAGGGTGTAACAAACATCAAAAATGAAAACACGCAATAAAAATGAAAAAAGATCAATGAGACCTAAAATACATTTTTTTAAATCTGTACAGCACTGGTAATAATTTCAGTACTGATGTGACCTTTTGTTGCCTTCTAATAAACACAAAATTCTGGATTAAGGTGTGATAGAATAATATCGAGGATGTAAAGGAGAAGCAGCAGTGCATTTTACTCCAAATAATGGTGAGTGTGTCTCTACTGAGAAGCAGAGAGTTATTGACCCTCTGTTTTGCTGCACCATGTGAAATTCAATCCAACCAGATGATCCCATCTGAACCTCAAACTAGTTTCTTCTAGATGACTATCTGTGCAAGTATCCAAATCCGCCTCCAAAGTGCCTGAATATAAAATACAAGTAATGGGGAAGTGACTCCAAATTGCTTGGACTGTGAGTGAGCCAACTCTTCTTCAAAACTTATTTCCTGGAAAGATTCCAGACTTATTTTCAATTAAAACAAGTACGAAACAACTTTTTGCAGTACTTGGTCTTCAGAGACTCTCTTCTTCCTCAAACTGCAGCTCTCGGGCATGTGACTTTATTTAAAAAAATGAAACACTTTTAGGCCATCTGCGTTTTTCTGCATAGCAAGCAGCCTTATGTAATTCTGTTCTGCTGACCTCTCTCCTGCTGCAAGGCCTGTCTGCAGAGCCATTGCATTAGGAGGAAATGGCAACAGGCCTTTTGGAATACTCTCTCCCCTAGCACCGTCATAAATCAGCCCAACTCCTACATTTCTGGGCACTGCATCCGTTGTTGTGTCTGACAGAAGGCCACCCCCCCAAGCCCTAAAGCACATGTCCTGATCTTGCCTTCTCAGCAGAGGATTTGTGGGAGGGGATGAGAAATTACAAAGCACGAATTCCTTCGGAAATCAGCGTCATTCAGTGTTGGTGATGTGTCCCCTTGGCTTGTCGGATGAACAGCCCATTGCACGTCATCCTAAACTTTACCACAATTAGTCATGAAGTTAACCCAGAACCGGGAGAAGGGCAGTGGCTGCATTGCTGGAAGGACAGCTAAATGAGAACATATGTGCTACTGAGAAACAGCTACAGCTACGTCCTCAGTCCTAACTGCATTGTGAAACAAGGCTGACACAGCCTCAAAACTATTAATTTCCTGTCTTGGTGATAAACTTCAGTATCCCGCTTAAGAATTCTGAGGCTAGAACAAATTTCTCCATGCCTTCTCGACCCTTTTACCAGTTTTCTAAAGGAATCTTTTCTGGTTTGTTTAAGCTAAAATTGAGAATATATATGTATATATATAAAAGTGCTATTAAATTATACTGTAACACAGTGTATTGTGTTACAATACACCATCCTTGCTACAGCATTTCCCTGGATATTCTTCAACAATGCCTGTGATCTAAGCGTGTGGCAATTTAATTTGCAGCAATAAAGTCAGAAAAAAAGCAGAACAAGTGTTTCTGTTCCTTACTGTACCTGTCCTTGAGACAGGGATATTAAAGACCTTTCACCTGAAATTCATTCTGACAATTAAAGACTGACCAGAGTTCGGTTCCATTTGGGAGGGATATTAATTCTTCACAGAGGTGAAGACCCTACTCTTGTAAGAGAACTTTGGCTGCAGTCATGTTTTTGCCAAAAAGACAGATACTTTCTTGCTGCTGTTTCTGATACATTTGTTAGCTGACTTCTACCAGTGCACCACTTTTCATCATATACACGAACTCATACAAGTATTGAAAAGCAGTGTTTTATTCTGTAACATAAAAAACTGTTGGCAGACTTGAGCCATGTCTATAACACTTGGATGGAAAGCAACATCAGCAGTGATGTATTATGGCATCTTGCCTGTGGTCTTATTCCTATTGGTATTATAGGGATTAAAAAAAATAAAGAAAGAAAAGTAACATTTTTCTGTGGGTGTAAGCAGTTGATTTTAAGCAATGGCCTGTAGGACAACAGGCAAAACAAAGAAAGCTAGAGCTCCTGCTACAGAATGATGGACAGGCTTCCCACCAGAAATGGCTTCATTTTGGTACTATTGAAAAGGTTCTTAGGACTGCTCCAGCCAGGGCTCAAGGACAGCCAGCAGGATGGTGGGCTGTACACTAGATACTCCAGATGGCTTTATGCCAGAGCATCCCCAGGTTCTGGGGACAGTGAGGTGACTTTCTGGCACTTTCTACCCATTAAGATGTCACTATTTCTATGCACCACCACCCGTTCACTTCCAGTGGTTGGAAATTGCAACCAACAGGCCAATATTTAAACACTTGGCTGCCTGGCCATTCTTTGTCCCCTGTAGGGCCCTTCAAAGGCTGCAGGCAATGTTTCATTCCTGATTGATTACTCAGGAAGTAAAATGGACTGTAGGAGAGGACTGGAAACAAATTCCCCTTCACGTGGGAAAAGTTAGAAGATGAGAAGGAGTGTAAGAGGTCTCAGAGAAAGGACAATGGGGGTAATAACTACCAGAGGTAGCCCACACAGCTCATATTCTACTCTTGCTTTACCTGCAGACTTACCAAAAAGTGGCATATTGTGAGTTTTTCTCCACAACAAGGGGAAAATGGAGACCCAAATGTCCAAAGGCTAAAACTAATAGGAATTCTCAAAATGCCATCTCAGTGTTTCCATTTGCTGTCAGTAAACCCAAAAAGCAGCACTGTAGCCATCCTCTTTCTATTTGCTTATCTTTGCTGGTAGGAATACAAATATTAATATTTGAAATAAAAGCTGAAGTTTAAACATAGCCATGAAACACTAGAATCATGAGCCTATAGAACAGATTCTACACATTATCTCTTAGGATGCACCTGCACAAAAAATACAGAGTACAGACTGCTGATCCGGCCTGTGTACCTGGAACAGTTAAGCTTTTCCCTGTTTCTTAGCCTATTCCAAATGGCATTTGCTATTTTTTCATAGCAAATTGCATGGCTACATCTCAGATAGAGGATATTTAAGTACTGCAGTAACTTTCATAGGAATATGGGCATTTCTCCTTGATGTGGAATCTTTAAATTGAATCTGGAGGCCTTTCTGATGATTCACTGCATCTCCAGTACAAAAAACATGGGCTTTATAAAAGAAATTTTCAAAAAGAGTCAGTATTTTGTAAGAAGTCATGTTAGATAATAATAAAGATAATTTCTGAACATGAAATATATTACTCTTCCTCAGGAGAATTATTGTGGTTTGACAGCCTTACAATGAAGGTAGAATTTGATTTTACAACTAAAATAACACATTATCAGCCACACAAAAGGAGAAGCAACACTGAATTTTTAAGTTCATTCTTACCATCTGTATTTCTGACTTTTTTGTGTGCCTACCACCACATCACTAACAGGCAAAGCACTAATGCCATTAACAAAATGATCTGGCAAAATAATGATTTTTTTTGCTGGTATATATTATATAGGCTTTTTCCTCAGAACAGGTTTTTGGACACACATTCTAGCATCTGTGATCTTTTAGGTAATCATAGAACAGAAGTGCTTATCTGAGAGATGAGGTTTCTTTCTTTGTACTCTTAGGCAGCTGAAATGAATAATACCTTAATCCCTTGGCTACTTCATTTGTAACTGCTTGGTAATTTTGAAAGGGTACATTCCTGCTAAAGGATTAATTTAGTTCCTGCATGAGAATTCTTAGCACATACCCCATATGCAGCAGCCCTTCTCAAAAGAAGGTGACTCAGTTTCATCTAACACATTAGGAATGTGCACCTTCTCTGCTTCTGATTAATTTCTGAGAACTGAGTACAAGCAAATAGCATTTCCACAGCCCTTGCTGATTCTAATAGTATCTCTCCTGAAACTACAGGTGAAGGAATGTTCATTTTCAGACTGCTGCCAACTGCCTATAATACCAAAGATGAATAAAATTGCAGGTTTGCAAAAAATGCCAGAGATAAATAAAATTATATGTTTACCTTAAATTAGGCCATCATTGCAGTTTTTCAGCTGAACCTCTCTGTGAAATCAAGTGAAAAATAGCTGGTTTCCCAACACATATTTTCATTGCCTTTTTTTTTTTCTGACCACTCAAAATCTCTGAAGATATATATGAAAGAGTAAAAGACTGTACAAATTGCTGACCCCTTACATATTAGTCTGAAGGGAAAAGATACAAGTAAACATCAGAAAAAGACATAAGAAGTTACCATTCTTCAAGATGCCGGAGGCTAACAAATTCTGGAAAGATGCAAGGTCATGTCACCAGGCAGGGTATTGAACCAATTAGAAAATGAATCACCAAAATTTAATGGAAGCCAAGTTCAAATCTGCACTGAAATTTAAATATATAGTGGAAAAGTCACATACTGCCATTCATTGTGCAAAGTTCTGTGCTTACAGAATCCTCCAGGGCTGGCATGTCTAGGCCATAAGAAAAATATTACTCCTGCTCTAGACTGTACAACATCAGGAGCTAAAGACAGACAAATGTAGCAGAGAGTTCTGCTGAAAGCTGAAACAATTCTGTAACTAAGTTTTTATCTGAGCTTAGGTAACACTCTAGAAACACTCTAGTTTCTGTTTGTGCATCTACCAGTGCTTGACTGGCTCCTGGGAACTTTGAGGCAGTATATGTATTTATGAATAACATTTTGATGTATTTTTGAACTCAGCACCTCCATCATGTAGCGTTGACTTACAAATGATAGTATAATTATCGACATTTTTATGATGTCAGCTAGTATTGCAACTTCCATAAATACTTGGTTTCCAATACCAAGCTAATACACTCATGAAATGCCTACAATAAATTTACTGATCTCGAACCTGTGATGGTTAGACACTTGAATTTGCTGTTGAATCATCATATTTTATTTGCATGTGCTGCATCAAATGTTAATGATAATTTTTCATTTGAATAGATGTATTGGAGATTGGTGCCAATAATTCAGAGGTAACTGATGTGTCTGCTTGCAAATTCACAGATTTCATATAGATCTTGTCTGTTATAATGTGACTCATTCTTCTGCCCATGATCATTTGTATGCAGTCACTTTTGTGATTTAATTTTACTAATCAAACTTAAAGCAGCAATGCAGTTTAGTTTCTTTGGCATGATAATTGGACAGTATATTATTGAACATCAGGGTCCGTTTCCATTCCCCTTCAGCTCAGTTCTCAGCAATGCAATCTACATTTATATGATGCTAAAAAATTATTGATATCAACTGCCTCCATCTGTTGTACAATGAGACTCCTGGGTGATGCAGGGAGTGGAGCTGTTGAGACACAGGTTTGGATCTCAGCTCTTTCCTGTTCTGTTTAAATGACTTATATCCTTTGTGTTTCAGATAACTGCCTGTAAAACGATATTAACTCTGTTTGTCTTATGTATAAAACTGGAGACAGGGACCACTCATCCTGCTGATTACACACACTGTCCAACACAGCGGGTCTCAATCTTGTTTGGAGCCTCCAAGCATGACTGAATATCAATACAGTAAAAGGCAATAGAGAATTCTGCATTGATTCACTCATTAAAGCCTTTCAAATGTTTGTAACAAGAAGCCTGTAAACAGGGACTAGAAGTGTTATCCCAGACTCTGAATTTCTTCCATAGATTATTTTTTTGCTGTGGTATTTGCATCCTGCTTCCTGTTTGATGACAGTCTGGTCTCAAGAATTTCCTCTCCACAGCCCTGTCTTCAAAAGACGAGACTGCCCCATACACTTGCTGTCCATTGTGTGACATGATACTGAATTCTGGCATCATCTTAGAGAGAGGAGAATTAAAAAATTTCTTCTTGAGGAGAACTGCTTAGGTTGATTTGGTTTTTTTTAGTTTGGGTGGGGTTTTTTATTGGTTTTTGTTGTTGCTGCTGTTAGTTTTGTTTGGTTTTTTTCCCTGAGATAATTTCATTTCTTTGCTCATGTTAGGGCTTTTTTAGGGTTGGAAATGTGAGGGACAACATTCATAAACATACTTTTTAGGCTAAATTTACAAGTGAAGTGGATAAAGTCATCACTTAGAATGTAAATTTAATTCAAGGCCATAGAGGAATTTTTGAGTATATTAGTGTAACCCAGGGGATGAGTACAAATTTTACACATTTCTGGACATTTCCTCACCTCTGAATTTTGAAGAGTATGTTTTGCTACATTTCCCTTGAGGAATATGGTTTCTTTTAATTTCTCTCAGTCTGCATTCCATATGGTGACACTAAATGCTACATCCTGTCCTCAGCAGCTGCAAAATTGATGGGTGTTGAAGGAACTTGCCAACTTCAGTCCTTAGTCTTCAGTGTGCCAAAAAGAGCCCCACACCTACTTGTTTTCAAGACAGCAGAGGGGGCATGAGCTGGATTATCTGATAACGGGTCTGGTCAGAGGCACTCTGGGTGTGAAGTCTTCTGGTCAGAAGATGCTAAATAATATCTCAAGAGAAAAATTTAAATTTTTTGCAGTAACACCAAAGAAATGCTGGCATCCTGAACGTGACAATGTTTTTCTTCAAATAGCTAGCTCAAATACGGGGTCGAAAGTTTCATTTCCTCACTGGGAGACTCTCTGTGTTGGGTACATATATCCTGAATCACTAAAATCCCTCAGCCTGTAATTAATTAGCTCAAGTAGCTTTGATGTTTACAGAGAGAGAAGCAGTGGAGATTGCCTGCAAGGCTGAACACTCTCAGTAGCTTACAGGCCTCTTCTGGCAGACAGGGGTTTGATAGCACTACACACTGCAAAACAGCTCAGCCAAGGTTGTATTTTGATTATTGCTTGCCTGCTGTGGAAGGTGGAAGTTCTCTGAAAGTGTTTGGGCATCTGATCATCTTTTGTAAATGTGAGGATGAGGTGGGGGAGATCCGACATGGAGAACTTGGCCCCTGTTGAAGAGGGTCTGTGTCAGATCCCCCCGTGCTCGTGGGACACACTTTGTTGTGTGAATGTTCTAGGAATCGCAGATTACAAACAGTAGCTGCTGAGATGAAAAGAAAACTATTCATGCAAGGGAGAGTGAGAGCAGATGGAGGGCTACTTCCAGAACAACAAAAAAAATTAAAAAAAATAAAAAAAAAATTAAGAGAGAAAAAAATAAGAAGTAGGGGCAAAAAAAANGTTGACAGAGCAGTATGTCACAAATGTACCACAGAAAAGAGATTCTGTGTACTCCAAGGTTGCAATATCTGACTCGGCACTTCTGATCAGTTTTACTCAAACCATGTGTGCTGTTCAGTGTGTGCTTTATGTGTGTTCAGTTACAGGGGTTATCTCTTCTCCATAGGGGTTATCAATAGGGGTTATCCAATCCTTCAGGTTAATTCTTCACTTAGTCATCTGCTGATACAGAGCAAATGCCAAATACTTTAAAGGAAATGGCAGTAGTAGGAATCAGCCCATATCACTCCAATTGTGCACTAGGATTGTTTTTTATAGTTGCTGCTGTGTAAATGTTTCCAAACTGGCTTGTGGCCCAGAGACAAGAGAAACACAAAACATTTTCTCTGGTATTTTTGTCATGTTTATTTTCCTCCCTTATTTAAATGGGGATGTTCTTTTTTGCCCTAAGGTTACAAAGTAGCAGATGCTTTTCAAGCTCTCCAAGACTATAGCTAAAATCACACAACTTTTTAAAAGAGAAAAATGTTATAAAAGCTAAATATTTCTAGGGTTTACATAAGAAATCGCAGTCTTAATCAGATAACTCAAGAACAACAGGATAACAAAACACTTAAAGCTTAAAAAGATACCTTTGAAATACATGGCAAGGAGGTGTGATTTATCAAGTAAATTTGAGAAAACTGATCTGTTTCTCAGTATACCAAAATTTGTTTATCTAGTAAATAACTTGGTAAAAATATTCACTTATCTCTTGCTATTGTACCCAATATCTATTCAATGCAAGCTCTGGTTCTAGATATGTTCCTCTTAATTATATTTTTTAGTTACATCTTCAGATGCTCTGTCTGCATGCCTTTCCCAGTGGCTGCAACTACAAAAGATGCCAACAATCAAGAGAATATTTTTCCTACAATACTCATTGCCCTGAGGTTTGAATCCATATCATTAAAAATGGTGGGGATTTTTCCGATGATTCCAAGTGGCGCAGAAGGACATCTGCCATTGAAATCTGCATAAATGCTTCACCTCTAGTCAAAATATTCAATAACTTCACACAGCTTTCAGTGGAATTTCCTGTAAACAGTTCTCTAAATTACAGCTTCTGGGGCTTTGTTGAACCAAACTGAAAGGAAAAACATTCAACAGAGGCAGGGCAGTTAGAAAAATGCACAAACCATAGCAATGTTTTTTGGCTGTGCTGTATTATGCACATAAATTTGCAGACATACATATACCATTTAATCAATCACCTCCAGTCAAAAATGTCAGGGTATCATAAATGATATTGCACCATCAGGCTGTGTTCAGGCAATTTCTTTTCACTCTATTATAACTTTTCATCTTGAGCCAATATTAAATTCCATTTGTCACAATAGGTGTCAGTAGCTATACCATTTTCAGTAGCATCTTCTAGATAAAACACCCCAATGTCTCTCTGCAGCACCATTAGCAGTGTTGACTACTCTATTTTCTCTCAATAGAAAGCCCCTCACAGATACCTTATTGTGGAAAAGGCATCCTCAGCAGAGCCAAGCATCATTTGAGTGATGTTTGAAGGAGAAGAGATTAAGTACTTAGTAAGAGTTATGAACAAGGCTCTATGCCATTTTCATTTAGGGACTTGGATCATTAAAGGGACGTGCTTTTCCTTGTCGGTGATGCTTTATTGTCATTTAAGTGGGCTCCTGCCATGCAAAGGGATGGAAAATTATTAATACTTTGGCTAAAAACCTCTTCAACCATTCCTCATTCAACTCTTAACAACAGAACCACTGACAGAAGCTGTGAGGTGATCAGAAGATGGAGGGAGAGGACAGCTGACTTTCTGCCAGTCATTTATCTTGTCTCCTTTTCAGACGGTGTGCTGGGACACAGGGTGTCCAGTTTGTGCCCAAGGGATTATCTCTGATCATCATTTAGAGATAATGAAGAAAGGCTATTATTCTTCTTCTGTAAATGTAAGAAACATTAGCAAGTGCCAAGGAGTACAGTCTGGCTCTTAGAGCAAAAGATAAGGGGCAGCTGCTCTTTGCGTTACAGCTGCTTGTATTATTATCTCAACTGAGTCATATTAAAGGAGGTAGGAGTGGAATGATGGGCAGAGGTGGAGATCAGAACATCTATTTGTTCTTAATTAAGTATCCTCTTATTCTTCCTCCCAGTAACATTAAGGGAAAATAATGGCATTTGATATCTCACAGGAGAATTACCTGAACATTTTTGCTCTTGGAAGTCACTGCATACTGCTATTAGTGGGTCTTTTTGGGTAAATTACTCAGCTCCTGAGCAGAATATGTGACAGAAAATTACTTTCTAGTGCCTTCCACTATGCTGATTTTAGTCATGGAAAGGTTCTGTTGCACTGAAAGAACATTTGTATTGCTGCAATCAGAGAGAGAAAATGCATATGATATACCCTGACTTCAATGTCCAAGCAACTCACAAGCAGAGCTTGCTTTCTGACCTCTGGGAATAAAACTTCCCTAACAGAAAAAAAACAAAACTGATCTCAGACAGTGACAGAAATTCAGATGGCAAGAGGAAACTGAAGAGGGTTTTTTAGCTATTATGAAGTCACTATTCCTGTCTTGCACTGCCAAAACACGGAGTTTTGGGACCACTTCTCTTCCAGTTTTTGATCCGTTTGTGGCCAAATATCTCACTCATGCTGTTATGGCATTTTTCACACACAGATAAAAACAAGAAGCTTGGGCAAATAAAATATTCAATTTAAGTGTTGCAAATGGTTTGTTTACTTTCAAAACTATATAGATATTGCTTCTTCTTAAAAACAAATTCATCTTTATTTAATAAATTACCAAACTACCAGCCTCTTAGCTGAGGCTAATCTCTGATTTAAGGGAATGCTTCTTCCCTTACAAACAGGTGTATCACTACAAAAAGTGGAAGTAACAAAAAAATTACATGGGAGTAGAGGGGAGCAGATCCATCACACACACACACATGTGGGAGAGTCCTGAAAAGAAGCACAGTGGAAGAATCATCTTTTTAATGTTCTTTTTATAATGATCTCAAGCACTAAGTTTTTCTGTTCATCAAACAGCTTCATGCTACAACCAGGTACAGTGCAACAAGCGTGTGACTCTTAGCAGATACTATGCTAACATTAATTTTCTAAAGTATGTAAATTTAGATATGAACATTGAATGAGTCCCACTGGCAGCTGACTTTAAAAGTAGAGTTCTGCCAGAGTTTTCTTACCCTTCCCTGCCACTCTTTACAACTTTTGAGTTATATTTCTTCCGACTTCATGGAAAATTGATTGTACTGGGTACAAGAAAAATTGCAAAACTATCCTCTAAGAATACACAGAGATCATTTTTACTCTATCCATATGATGACCTTTTTCAAGACTGGAGTTTAATGACTACAGCATGACTGTAAGAGTTATCTCCAGCAGCTAGAGATGACATTTTTCTGTGATATGTTTGATAATTGCTTTGTGGACATATTTACTTTCAGTGAGACAAATCTTCAGGCAGAACAGCATCAACTCACAGACTAACCTAGGACAAAACTCCCTTGCTGTGCTTCACAGCCACCTGTGGAATCACAGCACTGTGCAGTTAAGGATTTGTGTTCCTGAAGCTCGTGGAACATTGCCTACACTTTGATTTGAGCACCACATTTTAAGCACTTGTCCACCACCTCTGCCAATGTGAGTTTGCATGTGAACTGACCTGAGAGACACCTGCAAAGCTTGTTGTCTCAGCAGCTCGTTTATAGGCCTTAGCTGAGCCTGAAAATTCCTCATTAGTCCCAGCTTCACCTCCTGCCTCTCAAAAATAAATAGCAAGTAATGAAGGGCAAGAAAGACACACACCATGTGTGCTCCTCCTGTGTTTGCTCTGGGTTTCCCTACAGGTCCCCTCCTTCCTGTCTTCTCTCATCCTCTTCTCATGTTCTCTGAAACTACATGACTGGAAAGGTCAAATGTTATCTACTTCCCCAGTTTGTTGGAGGCTGCTTAAAAAGTTCCTTTCCAAAGCTCTGAAAAAAATCAGCCCCTTTCACATTCTTTTTCTTATATTTTGTGAAACCCAGATGACACTCAGGAAAGGAAGAAAATACACTGACTGAATTTAAAAGTGTGCTGCTAGCATTTCTTGCTCCGTGGAAAGGCAATTTGCCTCAGCACACTGGAAAATGTCCAAACTAATAACAGTAATTAATAGCTAGAGTAATCATGTCCCATGCAGCGGCAGCATGTGACCCCTCATAAGCACGAATATATTTCCCTTCCGACACCTACCAAGAGAATATTATTGTGCTGGCACAGGAAGCTCAGAGAGACCGAGCCACTGGACCTCAGCCCCTGAGGACACCCAGGGCTGCCCCAGGGATCTGCTGCTGGCTTTGTGACACTCTGTGTGACACCCTGGGCTGTGGCACCCCATGGCAGCCAAAGCCAAAACCCTGCCCTACCCAGCTTGCAGCTTACTGGTCCATACACCAGGTCAAGGGGTAATGGTTTCAACTGAAGGAGGATCAATTTACATTAGATACAAGAAGCCTTTCTACAATGAAGGTGGCAAAACACTGGAAAAGGTTGCCCAGAGAGGTTGTGGATGCCTCATCCTTGGAGACATTCTGGACGAGGCTCTAAACACCCTGGTCTTGTTGAAGATGCCCCTGCTCATTGCAGGGGGAGTGGACTAGAGGGCCCTTAAATGTCTATTTCAACTCAAACCATGATCTCCCTCACTCCTCCTTTTTGCAAGAGCAACACACAGCACTACGGGGTCTGTCTGCTGCTATAATTCATGGGAATTGGGACCATATCCACATGCAGTCCTTCCTCAGGGCATCTAATGCCCCCAGGGATATGAACTACAGTATAGCCACTGATGTTAGACCAAGGACATGGATCAAAAGCACCCAAAGATTGTTAAGATTAAAAGAAAATTATTTTTCTCCCTAAGAAGCAGACACTTTTTTGGTTCTTGACCAAACAGAGGGCATTTTCTGCACCAGTGCCATAGTACAAGGGCAGTTGTGGAAACCAGCCTCAGGGAGGGTCCCTGAAGAACAGGAGAAATTCAACAACAAAACAAACTATTCATTTAAAACAGTTACAAAGGCTGTGAATTCATGCTTTATCCTTCTTTCACTTAATAGAAAAACAGTCAGTCCAGACAAAGTTCAGCCTTACAAACACAAGGACACACAGGGTTCAGTTGTGTAAACATAAGCAAACCAAGCTTGATACTGCTCCCAATTAAGCGACTTGAGGGGTGAGAAACCAAATGAATGGAGGAACCAACTCAGAATGCAGAGCAGTAGCTGGTGCCCAGTCCTGTGCTCATCGTGCAAAACAAAATGCAGTTACATGGCATGTAATTAAATGAGGCATCCTTTTGACCTGCTTTTTGTGAACGAGAATACATCAGCTCTACACTTGAAAAAAAGAATGGTGGTGTCATCTGGGTAGGTTGTTGACCTTTATACATGATCTGTTTATGACATGTCTGTACTTTTGCATCCTTCCTTGACTTTTCTTCTTCTACCACTGTGAAATGCTTTTGTTATTTATTTATTTGCTTTCATCCATTTGTGCTATATTTTTTTTCAGAAGTAAGTACACCGAAAAATAAAAGCTAATAAAAAATTGTATCTACAACCCTCATGCAAAAGTTAGACTTCTACAAGGTTTTACTTGCGTACAGTCTTTATTTTTGTCTGAAAGTCCCTTTCCCATTTATTAATGCCAGTAACCCATGAAGAAAAATTAATGGCCTGATTTCTATTTTTAAAACAATGCATATTCCAGTCTAATGCTAAAGATTAAATAGAGTGGGGACAGATCTAAATTGTTGATGTAATCTGTTGATCTACACCATGACAAATCACCTTGTAGATATTGGACTATGAGCTGATATACATGTGTGCATGAGGAGCGTGGCAAGAATTTGCACTATTTTAATGAAGTTCATGATGGATTTACTACAAGTTTTGCATCTTTCATTCCACAGGGCTTTATTTTTTTTTTTTTTCACTCTAATGTTTTATGTATTTTCCTGTATGAAATGTTTCCTATTTCTGGATGCAAGCTCAAGGTCATCAATAATCCCCCAAGTTAGCAATGGAGCAAAAAGCAAACACAAAGCCCTTTGCCATTCTTAAACACACTTCTTTCTACATATAGGAAACACAAGTTTAACTCTTCACACTCAAACTACTTTAGGACAACAGGAATTATCTCTGTGCTGCTCCTGACTATATGTTGTGGTTTAGGTTTGCTTATTCGAGTCACAGCACCATTTATGTGGAAGTTTTACGTTTGCCAAATTTGTTTGCTAATTGGGAGATAGGATTTTGGGAGAAACAGGCAAAAGCAGGCTCAACTTAGAAGCAAAAACGGATAGATTTTATTAACATACACAGAGGAGAAAAATAAGAAAAGACAAAAAAAAACCCCAAACCAACACAAATGAATTTCTAAAACCAACCCTCTCACTACAAACTGTTTATTTTCTACAAACAACATAAAGAGGCAAAACTCAGAACTCCACGTCAGTACCACTTATAAAACAGTCTTTCATTCAGTCTTTGAGAGAGAGAAGTCACTCCTGTGGTTTGGTAACTTTCACACAAAAGCAGCCTGCCCAGAGAATCTGCATCTGTGGAACTTCTCATATCACGTAGCCTTTCCCATGACTACCTATGGGCCATGGATTTCACAAATTGGGGTGGTACCTTTTAAAAATGAGCTGTTTCAAAAAAAACCAAAAGACTGTTTTCCAACTCAAGAAACAGAGATGGTCTTCTCACTTCTCCACTGGCAGAGGGCTTCTTCTCATCTCTCTCTGTTCAACTTCTCATGGGGGCACAAAAATATTCACTCAGTTTATCACAGATACCTTTGCTCAAATCCACAAATCATTTCCCCAATCTATATTTTCCACGATTTAAAAGATTATCCTGTTACCAAAATCCAAAGGAGATTTTCAGCCTAGAACCAAGGCAACTCGTCATCTCTATCACTTAAAAAAGTCACTCTTCCTTTACTGACTTTGAGGTCTCCATATTGTCCCTTTACATGTCTCCAGCTCGGCCTTCTCTCTCATCTCCGAGAAGGGTTAGAGTTTAAGAAAGTCTCAATCTGTGTCAGGAAAGGGTTAAAGCTAGCCAAGGCCTCCCTGCAAATGTTTCAAAGCCATGCCAGTGTGGGTGAAGGCTGATGGATACCTTGTCTTACATCCCTTGATCTGATGGCCTGCGCCAGTGGCAGCTGCTCTGTAAGGCCCAGCGTAAGGTGTGTGTGGGGGGAATCCTATCCTCCCCCCAGGCCAGAGGTGCTGGCAGCCAGGGGGGCCGAGGCACAATCCTGCCAGGACCAACCCCGATCCCCACCACAGCCCAGACCCGTGGCCGGCCCTGCCGAGCTGCAGCCCTGCCTCCTCTGCAGACAGCGGCTCCCGGAGTCCCGGCCGGCTCCGGCCACCCTGAGGGCAGCGGGCCCTAAGCCGGGCTCTCCCCAGCTGCCCAGGTGTTACCTCGCTGGACAGGGGAGAAAGAGGGAGTCTCCAACCCAGCTTCAGCTTTTATATGGGTATTATCAAAAGTCGCCTTCTGTTTCTGAATGGTCAGAACTGCATGTGAAATCCAAAACCTGTCCCTACATAGGTCCCTGTCCTTTTCATAGAATTCCAAAGTCCTGGCAGAGAGATACTATTTCAACCCATGACAACTATATATTGTGGAAAGATATTCAAGTACCTGGAATAGATTTCTGGGAAGCTGCAGATTCAACCTTGCTGTATACTGATAGAAAAGAAAAAACTTCTCTAATACAGAGGCTTCAGAGATATTTTCTTCATTTCCAGTCTGGAATTTTCCCAGCTCTTCTGTATTGCATCCACACAAAACTAAACTGCTGGGGCATTCTTGAGACAGGATGTTTCCTCTAAGAAAAATGGTATTTCATTCTATGACAATTTCCACTCTGCAGTCTGTAAGCTCTTTTAATTTACCTGAGTTATGAAACCTGCTCCTCTGGGATGTTTTGTACCCCTTCACTTGTGTCAAAAGAAAAGGGGTTAATACTCTTTCCATCAAACTTAGCATTGACTCAGTTGAGAGAGTAATCTCTGAACAGAAATGCTGCTCGCAGTCTCTATGACATGGGGAAAACTTCAAAGGAGTAAGAACGTATGGAATGAGAGGTTTTGAGAGAATCTGTAACCAGAGGGACATCTCTAATAACCTGTTTTGGCTCCTAAGGTATCTCTGAAGACTTGGTTTCCAAGACCTTTGGAAATACAGGGAAACTATTTCCCACAGGACTAAGTAATGAAGAGAAATACAGTTGCTATTCCATTCTTTAGCTTGCGGAATAAAAATTTTCAGATAAACAGACTTTTTCACGTCCCCAAGGAAAGAAGTCACAGATGCAGGCATGACGAGGTTTGTACTTTACTTGTAAAAGCAAAAAAAATCAAACTGGTAACCTTCTGAGCAACAAGCTTATGCAGTCATATGTTGCAGCACATTAACATGCAGAAAGCATTGAAGAAAATATAAGCCTGCTTTCTCTGCTGACATATATGCAAGTGTAAAAGAATGCCATGCACAATCTTCACAAGATACATGCCCTGTTTCTCAGAGCTTAGCCAAAAACCCAGGTCAAGCATAGCCTCAGAATGATAAATGGTGGCAAAAGGTGAACATAATTTTATTCCTTACAAATGAAAATGAATGATTTACGGTGTTATGCTTTGGATATGGAGCTAAGATACCTCCTATCAATCATTCAGAATAAAACTATCACTTTGGAGTGGCTGGAGACAGACAGACCTGCTGGAAACATTGGCAAACTTGCCTACATGAGAAGTTAGAAATTCAGGAGTTCTAAAAGCCCTGAGCCCCTACAACAGAATGACTGGTAATGAAACCACCAGACAAATATTTGGCAGCCAGAGGTCAAAATTTTTGCCCAGTGTAGCAGAGGAGCTACACTGATTAGGTCCTCAGTTATTTATTAAAGTCCATTTTTCAAAAATACAAAAACTGCATGGTGCCTTTTTATGTTTATTTACTTTCCAACATAATATTACAAAATTTTAAATAGTGTAGGAACAATATGGGCCAAAATTGCTTACTAGACTAGCTTCAAGTTTATAAGCTCATAAATATGTTCCAAAATATACATAAAATGAACGTAAATAAAATTTTAATACTTGTATTTTAACATAGTTTGAAAAATTTGCTGATTTCTTCACTTTTTACTTTCAATCCCTTAACTAGATTCTGTTCGTAAGCACTATGTGATGCAAACAGAGGTGTAGAGCTGTGAAAAGATGAGCTTTTTTGAACCAAATACAAGGCAAATATTATATACTTGAAGTATATAGAAGAGTTACAGCAAGAAAAGCTAGTCTGATGAGATGCTGAGCTGAGCTAGGGAAGGAAGTTGCACTGAGGGACATTCTTACTTAATGAAAAATTCAAGGTATTTCAAGGCAGCTTACCCCTCACTGAAGGAGAGATAAGTAATGACTTTCTTGACAACAATCCTACAAGCTCTGATTCCTCTAAAGCTGCTCTACTTCAAGACAGCTTTCAGGAGAGGAAGAACCAGGGCTTAGAAAGCATTTAAGTCACCATCCTGCCAGTGACCCAGCTTCTATGCTAGCCAAGGATAAATGCATAAATGCAATAGGCTAGCCATAAATAGATATGCTTTATCAAAATTCACGCACAGCTTTGAAGTGTAAACTACATTTCATTTTGGGGGTGGGGGTAAGAGAAGCATCAAATATGTTAACTCGCCAACTGTAAATTAAAACAAAAGAGAAAAAACCATCAATTGCCCCCCACGCACCTTCCCCAGAACTGTGAGATTTAGTACACCAAGATTTAACATCTCTGGTAGAAAACCGAGAAAGATACAGCAGAACATATGGCATGAAGAAGGTGTTAAACGGCAGAATTTGAAAATGGTTTGCAAGATGCTCCATAAATATTCCAACCCCAAACACAAGCTGTTTCGCAGCAGACTCTTGATGGAAGTTTATGCACACAATAAAATGATACTTTTCTTAGCTCACAAATGGCCTGTTCTGGTGACATTGAATGGTGTGATGCAGAGTTAACCTTCCTGCAGGAGGAGCTTGGAATCAGGCAGGTGCTGGCTTGGTCAGGCAGTGCCATTGTTACTGTTCCTACTGGAAATATTCAGTGGACAATATTCAGTGACAACACTGACTCTCATTGTGTCTATCAGCCCTAAGGATAAGCTCTCAGGAAAAGCAAAACCAATGCATTTTACAACCTTTATTTCACCAGCATCCAGATATGTACTGCTGTCCATACAATTCTGGACCTATTTCAGCAGAAGCCAGGATACATATTTTCAAATGAGGTCAACAAGACACATATGAAAATCAACTTCCAAGGCTTCTACTTAGGGTAGCAAATTATTTGTGTGTAGCTGCATTTAAGTTGACATCAGTTAACTGGAGTTTCCTACTAGATATGTTAATAATATATTCACGAACACTTAACAACAACAAGAAGACAGGAGTTCATGTAAAACCTAGGACTATCCAAGCTTTTAGCACTGAATGCCACTGGGAAGATTCATTGACATATGAAATACTGCAGAATGCTAAAAAGAAAAGAAACTTAGAATTCTTTGGGGTACACTGTAAATTTTCATGTGAGTTGCCACAAGTGTACCTACTGTTCACACAAATGAGACATAAATTTTCATCTATTGAGCCCAACTCAATCCACTTTCTTTGAATGAAGTGAAAACACAAGTGTGTGGCTGAAAGCTTCACAAGCTGAAATCTCATCACAAAACCAGATATTTCAGTCGAGCCAGGATTGTGACTCAAGAGAACATTTCCTCACTGGGTTCCCTCATTTGGATCTACTTTTGGGTGGTACTCAACACACAGCTCATAAAATTCAGCACAGTAGGCAGCACACTGTTTTATTGTGAATGTTTTGTTTCACCTCCAAGGCATCTCTTAAATGCTAGTCTTTGAGGGACTCATTTGCTTTCATCTGCACAAGCCTCCAGCTGGTAGCCCTGCAGTAAAGCCACAACCTTCCTATTTCATGGTTCTTACTTCAAATCCTTTTGTGCGTTAGAGAGATGCTGACAGAAAAAAAGAGTTGGACAAAGGTGTCTTGACAAGGACTCAGACAACCAAGACTGTGATGTGCCTCTGAACTGCTTTTCCTCAGTGTCTTGTAAAGCATGGATGCTTCTTCCTTGGGAAAAAAAAATAATACACTGGGATCATCCTTTTCAAGCTGCTGATATAACCTAGTCTAAAACATATAACATAAACTCTTACTTATTTCAAAAGAAAGGATGCCAATGCCTTTACAGACGACTATTCTGCTTGGAAGCAATGGGCCATATTTACTATTATTCACTTGCAATATTGTAAAGGTAGTTGGAAGCCCTAGAGAAAATAAACCATTTATGGGGACTGAGAGGAAAATAAACCAATGTAGATGGCAGAACAGGTAAAATGGAGGGAGGGGGGAAATGGAGGGCAATTGTAGACAAAATGCAGTCAAAAATTACTTTCAAAAAACCAAATGCTTACGCATGAATACTCATCCTGCAGAGTGTTGTCTCTGCCAACAAACATAATTCCTTACAGGAAGTGTGGGTGCTGCAGGATAAACCTAGAGCCCACCAGGACCTCTTTGCACAATCAGAATAGTCCATCTTGGTGCCGAAGGTTCAGCTGGTATGTTGCTTCAGGGTTGCGAACCGACGTGGACAGACACGGAAGCACACTGTCCGGGGTTTCAGACTCCAATCCCTCTCTGTACCAGCATCACAACGCAAAACCTTTCCACAAGCCACCTGAGACCTATTTGAGACCAGGTGGGTACTTTACATCTGCCATTCCTATTGAAAGACTGTTTAAGGACTTGCTACTCTGAGGGTTGGATAACTCCTCTTCACTTTTAACCTTAATGCAATTACGCATGATTTATACATGCTTCTTCTTCCCCTCTCATGTAGTACTGTATTTACTTAGGGTGATCAATCTCCTCTCATCCTTCATTAGATTAGCCAAGTCAATACCTATAGATTTCCATTCCCCATATTATTCAGGTAGCCTCCACTTGGTCAAGGTTTATTTAATCTTACCCAGCCATGCAGAGCACTGCACACAATATTCTAGATGAGGCCTCAGCTGAATCTCACACAATTGAATAATTTTTTCTTCTCTGTTGACAGTATCTCGACATTGCCCCTGCTTTCACCCTTTTTTCTGCTCCCTCATGCTTGTGCTACATAGTCATCCTGTGATTGAGCAGGCCTGTTTCTCCCTCATCATGCTGGTTTGAACTCAGCTGATGACAATCTTGCTGACAGCTGAGGGTTTTGCTCTGAATCTAAATGTGTCTAGCCTTACACACTACCCTGGGATGAGTATTCATCTTCATCCTCTTTCTTCTCTTGTCCTTAAGGTCAGCCAATTCTCAGAGTATAACACTCCAGTCCTGCATTTCATTGATGGCCCTTCTTTCGGCTGTGTCGATACTGCAGTCTGTTTGCTCCTTCCTCATTTTGTACCAGGTTTATTGGTGAAATAACTAAGCAGCATTGGTATAGAAAGCTATCTTTAAAAAACACTACTAATAGCATCCTTCCAGCTTGAAGGCTTCCCTTAACAAACTGTGTCATCTCCTCACTAGAAAAGATACTTTAGCAGTGTGCAGTTCTTACAAAAATCCACATCTTCCTCACCTAAATATCTAATTTCATGTTCTGTAATGTCTCAAATATTCTACTATGGGTTAAGCAATACTCTCTGAATTTCCTTTGCCTAAAATGCAGGCATATTACTGGAAAAAAAAAAGAACATGAAGATGTGTTATTATGCTGTGTTTGTCCTTTAATGTACTTAGGTTGCATTTGATACTGTTTTCCTTTATGTGTATATACTCTATAATTCTTCCTTTCAAAATGAATACAAAGCCAATATACACAAATGCACTTAGTTGGACAGGTCTGCAACTTTTTAGATTGCTTTTTCCTTTTATTTTGTCAATGCCTAAATATTGGCAATACTTTTTCTGTTCTCTGTTCATAGAAGCCCACTATGACTCCATTCCGTGGTAGAAGATCCTTGTGCTGGACATCCATTTTTCATATGCCAGTGCCTTCTAAGGTGAAAAGTCCTTGTGATCTTGAGTGAACTGAGACCACAAAATTTGGTTTTCATGTCTTAGTTGTGGACCTTTCCATTCCCTTCTTTCCATTAGCCATCTTCTCTATCATTCATTCTCTTTCCTCCAAATTCAACTTCAAAGGAAAGGAAGAGAAATATTTAACATGGGAAATTATATCATCTTTAATTCTATCCCCATCCTCATTTCACAGTGTTTCCATCTTTTTTCTTCTTTTTATTTGCGTGGTTGAAAAATCTTTCACAATTTGCTTAAATTTCCTGTCTCAGCTTGACTTTTGGCAGTTATCCTTTTACTCCTGCCCTTTCTGACCTCTCAAATGCAGTTTTAGCACTAGTTCTGACATATGTTCTCACTATGCTCTTACATATGGGTGATTTCTCTCTTCATCTAAATTCCTTACTTAATAAACACTAAAACTGATTGAATTCTAAAACTGCAGAGAAATCATGAATATTTTCATAAATAAACCCATCACATTCAGATCATTACTATTTATGAAATTGTGGTATTTGATACTGAGAAACATATGCTGATCAATAAATAAGAATGTCAGTCTTTCTTAAAAGATCAAGAAATACAAATATTTTGAATGAAAGATTATATAAACCTCTTTCTTCCCTGAAAATTAAAACTCTATTTTCCAAAGTACGGTTACAATACCTTAAAGTAAAAAACAAACCCAACCCACAGCTGCGTCTAATAAAGATTTTCAATCATGCATTGCACAGTCAGTTTAAAAAAGCAAAGCTTTCAAATTTGAAGACAGGAAATGGAGCATATCTGAACTACTTACAAAATAGATAGTTGAATTAAACCCTTAAATGATAAAATGGGTAAGGAAAGAGTATAAATAAAATTTAAAAAATATATTAGTGAGCATGCTGAGTAGATTAAGCGAAGAATTAATACGGTAACCTATGACATTTTCCATTATGTTTTCTTCAGAAAGTGGTACATATGAAGACCTACTTTTTCTCATTGTCACCATCTATGCTTCAAAAATAATCAGGGGAATGAACCCTGACCAACCTTATTCTTTTTTTTCCCCTGCATGGCAACTGTACTTTCAGGTTGCTTTTCAGTAAGTCAGTGGCAGGCGTTCCTGTCCAAGGCAGAGGCTCATGGTGTGCAGTTGCTCATGGATTAGAACCAAGGCTACAAATCACTTTTTTTTTTCCTAGGACCTGCACCTTGACTTCTCACCGAGCAACATGATTCAACAGTTAAATGGAAGCTGGAAAATAGATGTTGGCGAGAGGTTGTGCTTATCATGAAACATGGTAAGAGTGAGTGGTGCAACAACAGCTTAGAGGACTAATTTGAAACAGAAGCTGCTCCCTTCAATGAGGGAATGATTTAGCATTAAACAAACAGTTGCCTTAGTAACTAATATATTGCCCTCCTTTCACTTTGAACATAACCATCTCTGAGCACAGTTTTTCATCACCTTTTTTGTTTGCTTAACTGGTCTTCTTCAAGTGTCAGACAGCCAAATAGCTTGCAGTGAAATGTAAGTCTATTTCCTTTTTATGAACAGCCCTAAAATGTAAAACACATCCCAGGATCTTCTCCTCAGTTTACCAGGCTTTGAGTTCTAAAGAAAGGCATTTTATATCTAAGCAGACAAGTCTATTTCAGATAGAAACAAATACTGGGTGCCATGAGTTCATCAGGCCTACATGTCTTCAGCAGTCTTTCTGAATATCACTTCTTAAGAAATGCACCATCCAGGATGAATAAACTGTGTAGTGTTTCTCTAGATGTTTACCTGTTCCTATGTAGGAGGTCAAAGATACTGCAAATGAGAACCAAATAACTTTAAAAAGAAGGAAGAATGGAGTCATTGTATGTGTTTAAAGTCTGTATCATCTATCCAACTTCTGTAGCAGAGCTTGATAAACAGGTGAGGAAAATAAAGGGATTATGCTCATGCCTCTTAAATCTTGACATAAGTTTTAGATGGAGCTAGAACAATGATGATTACTCAGAGTCAGAAAGGTTTCCTACATGTCCAGTTTAAATATAACCAGAGAGATTAATCTTGCAAGTACCTCCAAAGTTAGTCCAGCCTCTTCTGGAGACTGGATAATTAAGCAAAAAGCTATAAAGTAACCATTACGTAAATAATGTATCCATTTACTCTAAAAGTTCCAGGAGAAAATAATTAGAATACCCATACTTTTCCAAAATGGCTCCATCTTCTGTAGGATGGATAGAATTTAGGTGTAGTCTATATGTTTTCTCAGGTCTTGGAAAAACAAAAAATGTGGATATCATTGTTCTGAGCACCGAAAAATTCCAACACAGATTTTTTTTGCCTTGACTTTCATGAAGTAAGCTAAGAGCAGCTAAATACTGAGCTTCTCTCCACATGGAGGGCCATCACTACTGATGATCATGGAACTCCAGCTTCAGATTCAGCCACACTAGAATTCCAGAACAGGCAAAACACTTCCTGCTGTCCAGCATGCAGTCCTTGCTCCCATTTCCCATGGCAATGAGTCTATCATTTTCTGAATGAGATTTAAGCCTGAATTTGTCTGGAATTGTGCACTGAGGAATCCCATGAGATCTGTCTATTCTGTCCCAATTACAAACTTGCTAATTTTCTAATTTATACAGAAAGCAGGTGCACTTTTTCTATGATCTATTAGGCTTTTTTGCAACCTCGGCACATGGCTGCACCATCCCTAATACAAAGAGATACAGTGTGAAATCTCAAAACAAAGCCTCCTATTACCATGATTTTAATTGCTATTATACTATAGTCAGTGAAATATGCCCAGTGACACAGAGCAAAAAGATACAAAGCTGAAAGAAAAAGCTCATAATTTGAGAAAAGAAATTATCCCCATGCCTAGATACAGGGGATAGTTGGGCTGGAGGAGAAGAAAGGCAGGGCCAGGTGTCTGAGTCAGAAGTAGGGCATTGAAGTTACAGTCCAATGATCTTTTCCATGTGGAAAATTCAGTGCTGTTAAACTGATGTTCTATGGACAGAAATTGATTCATTAGATTTTTCTGATGTTTCAGTAAGACTATACTCATCAATCTTTAAAACCATTTATAACCCCAGAAATATACAGTGAAATTCATCATGTTCTGGCATAGAAGACATCCGTGTACAACCTGCAACCTTTGAGAAGAGAAATTACCATTAAGAAATTGCTCCATGTAAAACTGCCAATATTTTTACTATAATCAGTAGTGATGGAAAAGCAGATCAAGCAGATCTGTGTCAGATACTGTAGAAGAAGCACGAGACATTAAAAATTAGCCTGCATCTGATTTTCTTACCCTTTTTTTTCTCTATGTAGTCTCAATGTGTTTGATGATGTTTAATGTTATTTGGGAAAAAGAAGGCAAACAAGAAATAAATCACACACTCTGGCATGAGGCTAAAATGACAGTGAACACTACACACTCATGCTGGAGAGGTTAAGACACAATTATTTAGGCACAAAGCTTGTATAAAGACTCCACTACTGAAAAATGCCTTTTTACTTCTTACATGAATTGAGATTAATTATAATGCCCAGCTGACAGAATATTAGGATGGATTGAAAAAAAAAGATCAGATTAATTTCTTATGTGTTGAAGCTATTAGCTTAAAATAGTCTGTAATTGATTTTAGTCTGATGGTGGAAGCAGGGCTGCCATTTTTTAAAATGGATTGTGTAAATTTGGCCAGACACTGTGAAGATGAGGCCAGACTCTGAGAGGGTCAGTCAAGGTAAGTTTCTCTTCTAGACAGTTGCTCAGCCTTTTTGGACAGCTTCATGCATGGGATTCCATCCCTCAGTTATCTAAAATCCATTAAACTGTGATCATGAGAAACAAAATCAGAAGGGTTGCATCCAGATGTAAAATCAGTATTGGAAAACAAGACTGCTCCAATACTAGTAAATGGGCTTGATAGCTTTCAACTAATGTGTCTTCCAAAGAAGGGTATGTAACAGTTCCACACAGCATGAAAATTAATTTTTCCTATGTGGCTGGTGGGTAAAGAATCATATTATGAATCAGTGGCATTTTACCCATCTGTTTGTACTTAATGAGAACATGATATCTTGGATTTCATGTGAGCTCATTGAAATTAAGAGAGTATAGCTTCAACTAAACCCTCAGGATCAGGATTTATTAACATGAAGAGGTTGTGAGGGGATCTTTTCATGGAGGATTTTGATATTTAGCTACCTCACTACTTCCAGGACAGGAATGAAGATCAAGTGTTTCAAAATTCTCAAAGGAAAATATTCAACAACTAAAATATTCAGAGTCAACTGATTTCTATATTATTATGCTGTAGTATGATCCAGAAATAAAATACAAATTGCAGAGTCATTTCTGGGGAAAATCTAAACAGAGTCCTTGTCATGAGAACACTGCATTATGATGATGTGTACCAACTCAACAAATTTATTCATTTTCATTAGAAGTTGCATTTTTGATGGAATTGTGTCCCAGTGGGTTTTCTGAGCCAATCTCTGTTATTACATATTTACAGAGAGACAGCAAATGAAGACTGAGTAGTTTTTGACTGCTGAAACGCCAGTGATTTTGACTGATATGCCAGCACTGGAAGAGCTATTTGGAACAGTTATTAATATATGATTAACAAATAACTAGAATTAACAGCTGAGCTAATATGAATGCACATTCATATGTATTTATTTTTATACATTCATAGGATGTATTTGTGCAGAGACAGAACAACAGCAAGTTAAAGGTTATTGATATAAACAGACTATAAGCAAAGTAAGAGACACTGCAGAGTAACCCTCGCCATCGTGAGGAGGAGGAGGTTAAGAAGAAACAACTTTTTATTCCCTGTCACTCATAATGATTAAAGCTCTTTTCTCTAAAGCAGGCAATGCTGGCTGCCCTCACACAGACTTTTGGAATGAGAACAGCTGCTGTGAATAAGACAGGGTAAGATCTTCATACCCTCAGGTAGGCATGTGCTGGGAAGCAGCAGCAGTAACAGGGTGTATAATATAAATGAAAAAGCTCTGGTAGGGTGGAGTTCTGCCAACGAGCAGGAGCAAGAAAGAGATTACTGGCAGTGGGGTGGGACAGGAACTGAGGCTATCAATAGAAATGGGAACGAGATATTAGAAGCCTGGAGAATTGGCTGGAGTTTCTCCAGACCTAACCCAGCATGCTCCGCTGTCCCTGCACCTTCTGTAGGTGGTGCGGCAGTAAACATGCCAGCTGGAAAGGCAGAAAGGATTGGAGTCAAACACAGATATTGACTTAAAGGAGGTTTTATAGCTATTTTCTTGGATAGCTGCTGTTCAGCTACATTGCTCTGTCATTTGAGAAAGCTTGCTGAGTCAGTCCCTGAGACAGTGAACTGTCCTTCTCCTTTGCTTTGTGCCAAAAAAACCCCAGCCAGCATCATCCTCTGCCTGCAATGTTCTGAAGACCAACAGTTGTGCACTTCCGCAGCTCTTTAAAAGGATGAGTCTTTGGGGTGTGTTCTTATTGATTCTTTTAATTCATCAAATATAAGTACCACTCTCAGGGACCTCCTGTAAGGCTCACGTACAAAATACTGTGAAGTATAACCTCCTAATATAACCACCACAACTCTCTTATTCATGCAATTTCCGCTTTGAACAGTCTAAGGAGGTGATATAGAAAAGTAAGGCTTCACAAGTCTCATTTAACCAATGCTCTATCTCTTTATTTCATCTTATCTCTTTCTAATTTAAAAATGAAGCTCAGATGTTCTGTCTAAACACAACAAAAGGAGGTTAGAATTCCTAATTATCAGTAGTGATACACAATCTAAAATAAGACCTGTAACTCTGATATGCGCTGCAAGATGAATGCAGGTAACTGAACAATAAAATGGAAAGAGGGATAAAAAAGTCTAAGGAGGAAAAAAAACCCCAAAACAGTAGTACAAGCATAACTTTATATTCAGTTACAAGTCAGGATCATGTAAGAAGCAATTATTTTTACTACACTCAAAATCCTCATGTTGAAGATTACTTCAGTACAGGCTAGAGAGTATTTAATAAAGAAAGGCTTGAAAGCCCACAGGGTGTAAAAGCTTTTGTATGATTTGAAGAGACATGACAAACATGCTCATCAGGATTATTTTCACAAAAAACTAATTTTTTAAGCGTATGTGATGTGCCAAGTAAAAGCCTCTAATATCTTCCACATTTCTTGGAAAATCTGGCTGATGTTCATGTCCTCTGTATATTCATTAATCCAGTGCTTTAGGACAGGAGGCAAAGGATATTGGAGCCATCTTCAAAGCTACAATCTGTGTAGTTTTTATGGATAGTAGAGTTAGAGCTCAGACTTGCTCAAACATGATAAGCAGAACAACCAAAATACTGAATGTAGCAAATTGTGCCTCTATTGACTGAAGACTATTGACTGTTTTTATCATTTTATAAATTAAGCTTGTTAAATATATAAATATGGACAAAAATAAATTTTATTACCAGCAACTATAGACATCATATCACGTACACCAACATTTAAATGCAAGTACTTTGATTCTCAGGAAGGGTCTTTCTGCAGCTTGAATTAAACTTCAGACTTAACTCTACCCCACTCCCACAGCCATGAGAGAGCAAATTGAAAGACAGTATGCCAGGTATAACAGTGCCACCCTGTAGAGGGGCACTGAATTCTATCTCCTGGTATCAAAAACAAAGCAAAAGGTCAGACAAGACGGGCCAGGCTGGGGCATGCCAGGAGAAACGTGGTGCCATTCAATACAACTGAACTTCCCTGTGCCATCATCTGGCTCCTCAGACATGAGTTCTTATGCAATAACCTAGCCCTGACTCCATTATCTTCATGCAGGGAAAAGCCCATTCTTTATTTTCACAACTCATTTTGCACAGTTTATACAGACCTCGTGTGCAGCTTGAATTGGTTAATAGCTTTCTTGCCAGTTACTCTATTGGTTAGTAAAAGGTATTCTACTTGTCTATCAAATATTTCTATTCTTAGATTGTGTACATATTTTCTTTACTGATTCTCATGGGACAAATCCCTTGTTATTACAGGTGCATTTGTTTTTCAACCCAGGAATAGGTTGTTATGCTAACGAGTTTTCATACCAAGACTGTTTTCACACAGGAACTTGCAAATTACTTAGAAGAAGTGACAGGCTAACTTTGGCAATTTAACAGAGCAGGCCTGATTTTATGAGGCTTTTCTATTATAATTCTTTTACCTGTCATGACAAGTTCCTACTGTTTTCTTGAGAGATTGGACTTGCTCTACTCAGGTGGTCAGAGAAAGTGCTACAGCCCTTCATGGGCCTGGCAAGAGTTAAGGAGGCTCATAAACAACAGGTATTTAGATGTATAATAGGTTGCCTGACACACTTCTGTGCTGTCACACGGGACCAAACACACCTATGCCAATCCTGAAAGTTATTGTTCCAACAGGAGAACCCATACTGGACACTGAACAGAGGCATCCAATGTGGGGACATTGAGAGACAAGGACAAGGTCTACACTGAATGTGATCCAGCTTGTGTATGTAATCACTTCTGGTCGTCTACTGGTCTGCTTATACAGCTTTGGATGACATACTTTCTACTCAGCCCTATTCAGGTGCTACTCTCCTGTGCAAACTGAAAGCCAGTCAATGCTGAGATAAAAACAGTCCTGTGGATTTTGAACTGAGACTTATACAACAGAGAGAGCAAAATGAGTCATACTGAGGCAGTCACTCCTCACATGGTCAGGTAAAAATCTAGGTGTGGTTTACAACCTGTTTGTGCCTTTCCTACCAGGAGCAGGAAACATGGTTAATCCAAAAGGAAAACATGGAAAATGGCAGGTTCTGGAAAATCCTCCATCTGCCTTTTCAAATGGTTCCAGCTTCTCATTCATATTAAACGTAATTCTGAGCTCTGTTTCAACACCATTGTTTAAACAAATTGCCTTAGGGAGTAGACATCCACTTTCCCCGAACTCTGTTTGATCCCCTGCAGAGAAAATAGTGCAATGCTACTGACAGTTCAGAAGAAGCAATGCCATAAAGGAAATAATGTACACTTTTAATCTCCCAAACAACCTATTTTTCTGCAGCTATTTAAATTTTTAATATAAACTGCAGAAAATGCCCTGTATGTGTGGCTTGCTTTCCTGTGATCTCACCAGGCCTCTCTCATTATAATCACGGAAAAAGCAGTTTAACTACATTCAGTGAATTTCAGCTTCTCGGCCCCCACAGAGGAATCTATATTAATATGCAGCAGCAAAATGGCAAAGCACACAATTCTATTTATCCAGGGGTGTTTGGCTGGAAGAGGGAGCCAAGTTTGATAATGAACTCCTGAGCCTGGTTCTTTACAGGGTGCACGCTACATCCCAGCCTCAATACAAGACTAAAACTGTTTGAAATGGAAAATTCAGTCCACTTGCCCTCTGTACTGCAACCAGTGATAACAAACAATATCATTGAATGAAAAATCCAGTGCTGATACAGTCACAGCTGGAAAACTGCACCCTGTGATGAGCACAGACTGGTGGGTACTCAGGAGAAAGGGAAAAGATTGTTAAAGAGATGGCACAATTGTCTTAGAAAGACTGGGACAGCTAAGTGGCACTTGGCTAGGCTAGCATGGAGCAGGGATAAGCCTATTGGAAGGCCTCACTTGAACTCTCCACTGTAAAAGCCTTTTCTGGAAGGGTGTCACAGGGCAGCAGTGTTCCGGAGGTAGTTTCAGTCAGAGTATGTGTGGATCTCATTTCACAGAGATACCAACAGTTACCAGCAACATCGCAAACTGATTTCGTCAGTAGTACTGTGTGAGAGAAAACATACCTAAGGAAAATGCTGAATGTCTGAAACTTAATGACATCCTTAAATTATCCAGGTCTGATTGATGAAATCTGCAAGACCTCACTCAAACATCCGAGACATTGTTTGCTGGTGTGACTGAAACACAGAAAAAATAAAATTCACTTTCCTGGATATTCCAATGCCCAAATACAAATTTGAGTATTTGAGTTACTTAAAATTTTTCATTCTTTTGAAGAGGCTGCTATTTGCTGTTTTGCTCAGAAGGGAAGAAGGCAGATGTCATCCAGTACAAGTGCTGTAGCCAAATACTAGAGTATTTAAGGAAAAAAGGGGAACAATTTACAAGTAACTGAGAGAAGTTCGACACCAACTAACTTATGGTAACAAGTACAAAGCAAAAGAGATCAATTCTACATAAGGGAAGTAGAGAGGCTAATTTATGACAGTAATTAGGTCTGAAAACAAATGCAATGCACTTGAACTCCAAACAAGGACCAGCCCTACCCAAGATACCTTCAGATAAGGTTTCACAGACTGCTGATCTGTGAAGGGAGCAAAGAGGTGCTAAGCTTATACTGCATTCAGTCTCTAGAAGACCCAGCCTGGCTTTAACCACATTATTAAAATAACCCAAACCAAAACCACAGGTGCAGCCATTCTGGACATCCATCTGAGCATCATACTGTTTCTGAGGTGTAGTAAAGCAACAGGGTTGGTCAATACCAGAGTTTTATAATAGCCTTTTTTCTTTTAGCATCTATTCACAAGCATAAATGTCTAAAGCAATTCAGGAATAAACTTTCTTTTAAGAAGACAGTATTTATCCCTTCAATACCATCATTAAAAACAAAATACGTAGCATGCAGAGCACAAAGTAGGCATAAAGACTCGCCAAAACAGAAAAAAAATCATTTTGGGGAAGGGGCTTTACCCTGGGTTTTACACAATCCCTATCTGTCAAGCCACGCGATCTGATGCTGGTGATATGTCTGCTACGTAAATCAATATATATATACCATTCTGTAAGAGCCAGCTGTCATTGTGGGGCAGGCACACTGGGACAGCAGGATGCATGACAGGATCTGAGGCAGGGGTAGTGGCACTGTGCAAGAGACTGGCTACTACCTTCCCTTCAAAATCTGAGACAAAAATGACTTTTCAAAGGTTACATGGTGAGAAGACAGCGCTTGTGTTTAAGGACTGTCTGTCTGATCACCTTCAGATTTATTTCCCCCTCCTATCTCTACCTTCACACATTTACAGGTTCTCTCACCTGATAGTTTTGCCAAGTGCAATAAATGAGGCTTCCTGGCATGTCTTTTTCTGTGTTACACACAGCTCTAGTGTACTAGTGACTAGTAGATATTTTTTCCCCTCCTTTTCCTCAACTTCACATACCTCTTTCTCAGTTATGGTGCCTTTATACACAATGTCCTACTTGTAAGTTTTCATCCTCAATGTCTCATCAGAAGACAAAGAAATTTCTCACTTAATTTCTTTTTTGGGAGTTCTTTCTCAACTTCCACTAGAAGATCTTCACTTTTATTGCTGTTTCAATTCCTGTTTGCTTGCCAGTGGACAGATTCCTGCACTGAGTCAGTTAATATTGACTGACATCTGCAGAGCAGATAATCTTTATTTTTGAAGCGTATATATATTATGCATAACACATTCCATTTAATTATACAGAGTGCTCTCATTTCTGGAAATGACTGCTCTTCGTGTTCTGTGTGGAAGTAATAAGATACATTTCAACAGGTTTAACTGACTGCAGAAACAGCGCAGTATACAATGCACTGACAAACTTACAAGAAATGCTTCTCAAGTGATTTCTCATTTAAGTTACTGGGAAACAAGATATGCTGACAACAGAGGGTTGTTTCAGCACAGTGCCCACTGATCTTGCTCCATTAAGAATGGAGGATTTTTGCACTGTCTAGATCTCTCATCTCCTTTTTCCTGTATTTGTTAACCTGCCCTTTCCAGCTGCCTGTCAGCGCCAGCTTTGTCCATTCAGTCACCTATATTTCTTAGTCTTATCTCATATACCTTTTTCCCTGTTCTCACTATAAAGAGAAAAACCTCTACAACATGATCCATAAGAATACTCTCTAGTCTTTCTCTGGTAAAAAAGCCTCCAGGAAGAATTATCTTAGAAATTAGTCAGCTGATAAGCTATCGTTTTGCTTTGATGTTTTTAAAAAATAAACAGCAGAATTACCACGAGCTGTGACTTATGTCCTCCACATGCAGGCTGCCTGCCAGAAGAGGGTTCAGCAGAAAGGTGTTGAGGCATCCTTGTCTTGTGGGCTCAGGGAGGCCGTGCACCCAGCTGGGCACAGGCAGAGCAGCAGCCATGTGGCTGCAGGCCATGTGCTCATGCCGTGCTGAGCCCCCAGGCCTTCTCATGCCACCAGAGGAGCTCACAGCTCTGAGCTTCTGGCTGGTTGCACTCCTGGCTCTCAGCTTGGACACCCTCTGCTAACAGCCTTGCCTTTCTCTTCCAGAGGAAAGTACTGGAATGCCTCAATTCCCCATCAGTAATGCTGCTGCCCGGAGGGGACAAAGTTGACAATCTGAAATTCTGACAGCTCCATTCCCTCCCACTGCTAAAATGGTTTTGATCCTGCATTTATTTGGGGCTCTTTCTGACAGTGCACTTGTATCACAATAACCCTACCAGATGTTTTGCCATGTCAAACAAGCAAGAAGTCCAGAAGCATTACTAAGCAAATTCCACAAAACATGGAAATCCTTCCTTTCACCAAGTGCCAGGAGCTTCCTGCTGGCTGACCATAGCTTTGGACCATGTAACCTAAAGATTGGTTCACAGAGGCATCCAAATGATTTTTATCCTCAATCTCTAGTTTGATTTGGAATTACAACTTCTGTAAATCCCCAATCCTAACTCAGTAGTAAGAGCGTATTTTCACCCGTTGCTTCTGTTCTCTTGTGTAGAAGTTCCCCCTGGCACACTCTTGTACCTGTAAATATGATGATATTATCTTTTCCCCTAATGCCACCACCATCCCTAAAGTGCTCGTGACTTTACACATGCAGCCCAGGAATATTTACAAATGAATCAAATACAAACTTGCTTTGTTTTGAAAGCTGTGTTTGTCCTGCAAACTGTAGTTTTTCAAGTGAGCCCACCATAGAGTTCAGCCTATGTCAGAGGCAAGACTCATAATGTCTCAGCTCAGAACATACCACTGCAGTCACAGCTTGATGCAATGCCTTATTCAGCCAAGCAATCACATGGAAAAGTTTGAAAAAGGCTTTGCTGAAGACAACTCAGTTGCCATCCATGCCTTAATGAAACAAATTCACCAAACTGCAGTCAAATACATCCTCAATCGTTTTGCTCTCCTCAGTAATTCCACAATTTATTATGTATGACAATTCACTCTAACCTACCCTTAACTGGAACTCTGAGAGTAGACACCATAGAATGCCATATGGGAAAGAATCCACAAGGTGATATAAATACCACATTTTGTATACATTTTTACTTGAGCAAGACTTGGCTTCTCATCTCTCCATCAGTTTCTCTAGATCTGACCAACTTAAAAATAAAGGAAATGCATAGCAGAGAACCCTCACAGAGCATTCTGCAGAGGAGGCAAGAAAGTGTCAAAAGAAAGACCAACACATTTTCCTAGAACACCATTTAGGGAATGACATATTGATATATTTGGATAGCAACAAATATCACACTCTATATAACTTCATCTGTATTATTCCCAGGAAATAAACAGATTTTCTGCAATATTTGTACAGATATAAAATAAACATTTTTTCACGTAATACTTATGGATCCGATAGGAGAAGGAATGTGAAGACAAAAATCTCCAAAAACTGTCTCGTACCTGAAACCACCAGTAGAAACTATGAGAGTTACTGGACAAGCTTCTTGGTTAAACAAGACTTCCTTTTCAAAGTATCTTCTAAGCGTTACTTTCTTCATTCTTACTCTGCACAGATACCACAGATCCCTAAAAAACAGCAGAAACAAATCAGAAATCTTTCAAGGCTTTTCTTTTCTTTAGAAAGGTCTTGCCCCAACCAGCTGTGTCCTCATGCACAGAACAGCTGCTTTGCTCCCATTTCTCTCCAGAGACCCATATGGACTCAAGGCAGAACACAGTTCCTCCTACTACCTCCTCCTCCCCCACCACAGAGAAAGCTAATCGACCTTTTCAGCCTTGTTTCTCTTTGAGCTCCACTGCCTTACCAGAATACCTTGGCTATTAGCCCATTTCCCTTAGCCACAGCTTTACCTAGTGAACCTGCTCTATTTGAATGCTTCAGGCGTCCATTTACTGCAAGGTCTTGGGACATCCCTTCAGTCCAGACTCCAACTGCTACACGCTGCCCCCGAGTTGGTAGTGGCTGAAATGTGCAATTTGTTGTAGCTCTAAACCATGAAGGGCATCAGCATGAAGTGCAGTGCTAAGTTGCAGCCCTGGAAGAATACAGTGTCCAGTCACAGGTTTTGGGGCTAAATATCAGACAATACATCACTTTGATCACCTCCTTCCCAGTGCTGCATCTCTGCTAGATGGTAACAGAGAAGGTGTCCACTCAAAGCAAAAAGGACTGGAAACTTATCACTTTTTATATGGGAATCTCCACTCATGCAGTGAGAGGAGGGTTGATTGGTCCCAAGGTTAAGGACACTGGCTGCCTGTGCAGTAGGGAGCACCCTAAGAAACCCTGGGTATGTCAGTGGTCTGCACAGGTCTGATATCCCTGCCTCTAAATGGGATAAGATGCCTGCCTCACAACTGGGACACAAACTGGAGCTGGGTTTGTTCTCCTCAACTTACTAACCAAAAAGCACAAGAAAGAAAGAGCAGCTCGGTTGTGATGTACAAATATACTGATCTTTACACCGGGTGCTCAGAAAGAACAGGAGTTTTCATATTAAATAATTCAGATGTATCCAGTACCAGAGGGAAGGAATTAAATCCTGTTCTGTGTTTACACAATGCTTAACACAACCACCAAAACCTAAATGCAAATAAGTTAAAAGGATGAATGAAAATTAATGCTCTAGAGAAATATACAAAACTTAAATAACAGATAATTTCACACCACAAGAGTCCACTGAGGACATTTCCCCAGTGACCTCCTTCCCAGAGATGAAAATTCTGTTAATTTTTTTAATAAAAAGAGAAAGAAAGAGAGAGAAGAAAACAAATCTAAATATAGCAGAACTCTCTGCTAGTCACATATATTTGGCTATTTCCTCCAATAAGAAGTATCTCAAGTTTCTGTTTAAATGGGTCAGGAATGTGTTGGCTGCACCTGAAAGTTTCAGTCACTATGAAAACTTTAAAATCTGTTGTTAATCCTTAAAGAGAACTCATGCAAAGTTAATTCATACTCTTGAATTGTCATGTCTAAATTATTACTTAGTGTTAAATATTTGAAGTGAAAGATTTTCAAGGACTGTTGCAACTTTAGAGGAATATTAGGCTGAATTCACTTGAAACCTTGTTGGGAACAAACAATCTACTTTCTGATTATGAACAAAGTATTCATTCTTTCCTTCCCTGTCAGCAGTTTTGTGTTTTGCTGTTGTCCCCAGTTAGGCACACACAAATACTCACACATGGAACAATATTGATATTAAGGAGAGTAAATTACCATGTTTGACAAACCCAAATGCAATAGGTAAGTGTACAAAAAGAGTAAATACAAATTTAAGCTATCTTTCTAAGTCTGAATAAGTGTAATTTAATGAAATTTACTTGAAGTCAAGAAAACAATGTTTTCCAAAAGTCGATGCAAAACCATAACGAAGCCAGTTCCAGATGAACACAACATTTCTTTTGGGCTCTATCAATAATCTCTTTTTCGTAAGAAGATTGTCCAAGGCTGAAGAAGTGAGGGCAAACACCTTTATCACTAAACCAAAGAAGAAATTTCTTGGATCTGTTATATAAAATACAGCGGAATGTGATGAAAAGATTCCAACAGACATCACTACTTTTTCTGAATTCTCAATTTACTTAAAGCTATAGTATCTAAAAAAATCTCTGTAGCATTTTACACCTGTCACACATTAAGTTCTTAAGTTCATGCAATAAAATATTTATTCTAGAAGCCCTTTCAGAAGGGCCAGATACGTAAAACAGGGGTAGCAGACAAGAACATATCAGGTCTGATCTTTCACATGGAATTTTTCTGTGATTTATGGTAGTTTCATGATTCAACAAAATACTTACATAACTGTTTTTTCAGGGATAGGTTAATATATCAGCATAGAGCTAATGTTTAGTTCTAATGAGCCCCTGGTAAAGAAATATCATCAAAGCTACCTCTAGACAGAAAGCACGTACAGAAATGTCAAAATTTCTAGAAATGTGATTTACACAAACTGAAATTCAACATCTGAAAATGTCATACTATCCTAAGCTGTTATGCAATATCTTAGTGAGATGTTAAACACAGTTGCTGCTCTCATTCCGGTAAACTTGAATTTCAGAGCTAATTGAAATTTGAAATGGTTCCTTGAAATAAAAGGTGTTTGTATAAATATAAGGATGCAATTACTGAGATAAGTAGAAATGCAAGAAATTTATGTACATAATGAAGCTCCTGAAGGAAAGATGATTTTCTTCTTCTTCTTTCTCTCCCCAGCTCTATAGCACTCAAATGCACAATTCTTTTTGCAAAAGAAACTCTCCCTAGTTGAAGTTTTAAGAGAATTTGGAGGGGTAGGAGTCTAAGCAGAAAGCTAAAAATTGTGAAGTTATTCCCCAAGCTGTTCCACCATAGCTACTAGCATGTCAGAGTGTCACCTACAGCTGCTCATTAGTAGAATCATGTAGACCACCCTGCCTTAATATAATGGGCTTGAAATCAACAGACCCACAAATCAACTAGAAAACAGGTAAAAAGAATTTGCCTAGAGGCACCTCTCTAGGAAGAATTCTTGAAAGGGTACTATGATCTTTCACTTAAGTGCTGCACTGAAGTTCATGCAGGAGCACACCATCTTCTGTAAGGGATTTAAGTAACACTGCTAGCTGTGCCCAAAAGGTTTGGTTTTCCTCTGAGACCTAGGAATTACAGAAAGTTGAGGCTTGATTTCAAGTTCATAGCTTGTTGTTTGTTATCTCCTGTGCTTTCTCCGTATCAGCTCCTTTCTACTTGAGTAGTACATCAGAACATCCCCCTGTTATTTTGACAAAATGAACAGGGCAGGTACAGGAGAGGCTGTTGCTGTCAGGGCAAATTACTCAGCAGTGACACTGAACTTGCCTACAAGGCAATGCTTCTCCTTGCCCATGGCATTATTGTAGGTACTGCTGGTTGGGTGCCAGATCATTTTCCCTTGACATTCCTTGCCTCATCATCAGATAAAGGATCCTCCTTCTTTGACTAAGCCTTTCGTGAATTCTGCTGCCTCAGGTTGACCTCACCTTCCTTGATTTGTGCTAGAAGTGACTGTGAGCTGCACTCAGGCAATTCCTCATGCTTGGTGCAGAAGGTCAGCCCTTGGCCTGTGGTCTGCTTAAGGAATTGGCAGCACAGAGGTACAGACAGCTGGCACTGCTTTTCTGCACAGTAGTTGGGCAGAAGCCATTATCTTCCTGTGCAAAAGCCTATTTGAGGGCTTTACATGAATGTTTCCAGTTTGCATGCCCAGAGGTTGCAATAACTATGCTCCTCATTATTATGGAGAATGAGCTTTCTCTGTTGGAGAGCCATGCTCTTTGCTTAGGTCAGAACCCACCTGGACAGCGAAACATACAAAAAAGGACGTCATAAGCATTCACAAGAGAGCAGCAACAGCAGTGCAGAAACTGCTCTTTTATCCTAGGTGGTAATGTGCTATTTCAGAAGGCATTATTACCTCACAATAACTCTACTTCCATTGCATATAATGATTAATGGTAATTGCTTTTGTACTTCAGTATTTTTCAGCGAACACTTTGGCTTCCAATGAATATATTAGTACCTCATTGCTGTAAACACCCTCCTCACAACTTGGCCTATAACACAGAATTAGATTACAAAGCAGTCAAGATGGATATTTTTTCCTTGTTTTGATTTTTCTGGGAGATCAGTTTTTTGCTCTGATGTGAAGGAAAAAATTGTTCAAGAGCTTCCACTTTAATCTAGCCATGCAATTTATGCATTCTATGCAATTTATGCATCCTATGTCTTCCTAATGCATCTACAATTCCAATTCTCTGTTAGATTGATTTAGTATTAGGACCGTGATCAAAGAATACATTTTCTTCTGCGTTCTTAGGCTTTCCCAATAATGTAAAATGCCAGTTTGTGGGATGGAAAAATAAGAAAGATGCCTTTTCTGGTTTTCACAGGAACCATTTTATACCTAGATACTACATCATCTCAGTGTCCTCAAATACCCTTTATGTGATGACCCACATTAAAAAATCTTGCTTGTAGAAACTTCAGTTGAAGGGGCTTAGGACTGTCACCCTTTCTCTCTCTTTTGCTTCCTCAATTCTCCTTTATTTTTAAATACTCTCTTACCCCCACTGAAAACTCAGTGTAAGGATAGGGAATTACAGCAATAGATTGCCTAGGGAGATGTTGGGGTCTCCCTCATTAAAGTTCTTTAAAAACAGATTAGACAGTATCTGCCAGAAATAATTTGTTTTGCTTATCCTGCCTTAAGGCGGAAGGACACACTAGATGATTTTCTTTGATGTTAAGAGTGTCAATAGGATTTCTGTACCTACATCACCTAAGGATTTATGCAAAGAGCAATCTCATATTTCTTTAGGTCAGAGAATTATGTTTGTGGTCTCTAAGACATTACAGCAGTTCCCATTACTGTGCTACAGATAACACTAATATCTTGGGTAGAACAGTGAAGCAATTGTTCTGTAAGAATTAACTTCGATAGCAACAACTGCATAAGGCTGAAATGCTCCTATGCTCAAAGGAAATGTTCACAGTAGATGAACTATCTTAGTCTCATTTAAGACCATCTCAGACCTTATTTAAAGTTCTGCGGAAGGGCTAAAATGGGATTATATGGGTCTCAAGGAGTTCTGATGATGATGTGATTTCCTTCTGTGTTAGCAGCCCACCAAGCCATATGCCTCCTTCAAAAGACTGCTGTGGGACTGATGGCATACAGCTGGTGTGGTGATCATGTGCAAGGTAAGAATTTTATATGAGACATGCTGGAGAATAATTACTACTCTATAATGGCAGCTTGATGCTATAGCATGGACACAATTTGTGTCAAATTAAATTCTAATCTTTCCACAGCAACCATATTATTGGAACCAGGCATTCTTACTATTAAAAAATATTGACCCCGTGCTCCTTGAAAAACAAAACCAGTCCTAAATTCAGGAGTGAAAAGCTGAGTTTCTATTTTCAAATTCCCTACTTGCTTCAAATCAAGACATTAACAGAGCAATGGGACTCAGTGAAGTTGTTGGCTCATAGCACAGGAAATTATTTTTTGCTGCTGCTTTACCAAGAAAAAGCCACACTGTAAAACTCAATGCAAGGCAAGTAAATAGACCTTGGTTTAGGTAGCAGAATTTCCTGAAATTTCTGCTGAAGGCAGCAATATACTCAGACTTTAGTGCTACACACACGTGTGCACTTTTGCAGAAGAGATCTCCAGTTTGGGCCTCTAAGAACTACGTAAAGGGTCAGTCTTCCACAACCTTGTTGAAAGCATCCCCATACACCAAAGAAACAAGACTCCAACAATGGCATTTTCAATCATAGTGCCTAAAGCTTTTCAGAGACTTAAGATCTTGAAATTCTCTATATTATGTGAGGCTGGTAGTAATAATTTATGCATTTACTTATTATTAATCTGAAATTATTAATTTGCTGAAACAGAGACTCAGTATTAGGCACAAGTGATTTGCAATAATGACGACTTCAAAACTTGTGTCTAGATTTTCAGTGGAGACTGAAGATTGAAATCAGAGATTTCTGCTGCTTTCTCCAACATGCACCTAAATGATAGCAAATTTTTTCTGTACTAACTCATGTTTCCTAATCTTCAATTTTTCTTCAATATTTCTTCTCTCTTGCCATTGCTCTTCATGTGAATAGATTCAGAAGGTCTCCTTTAGATTCTCCCTCAGGAGACAAAGAGCAACACCCTGACATTTTTCTATGAAAGAGAATCCTTGTTGTCATGAGCTCAAGGCAATTGCAGAGTTAAATTTAGGACCATATCAATGCACGTTCCCCAGTACTTCCAGTCATCCATGCATTTTCAATACCTGCTTTCATTTTACTTCTTCAGATGCAAAGCTAGATAAAGTGTATGGAATCCAATGTATCATGTTTGAAAGGTTGAAGGGCAGCTGGGATTTATTCCACAACAGCTAATTGGTATCTCTGCTTTTGGACTTCACCTGCATCCTTCTGCCAATATAATTCTTTATGTCATACTGGTAAAGTCATCAGAATGTCAGGAGAGAATAATTTGCTTCTCCAAGATTAAGGCAGTGAACACATCAATTTAATCCAGAGTTTTGGGAGACAGTCTATTAATCATCAACAAGGAAACAACAAGGAAAAAGAGTTATGCATTAATAAGAATTTTCTAATTGCTAAGCAAAAGATGGGGGGGGGGGCAGGGTGTGTGAAATGACTATTCCAGTTTGGCAGGTTTGCAAATAACTCCTGGTAAGAACAAACAAAATGTTTCTGCTGCTCTTATCATTGCTTCACTTCAACGCATCAGCCTTGCATTGTCCACAGGATTAATTCAGCTGAGCCTTAGAAATGTGACTCTGAATTCATACAGCTACCAGGAAACCCTCTCCCTGTGCTTTATGACAGTAACCACACTGCACTGGTGCTTTATCAGGTAAATATATGTGGTATGAGAGCCCTGAACTTTGAATCAAACAGCTATTTAGTGCTGTCTACCCTGGACCTGATGGCATCTTGCATTAGCATGGCTGGTTGGGAAATGCAAGCTGCCAGGCCTGGTAGCTCACAGGAATTCCTCTGACTGTTCCTCTCTGCTGTTTTGTAGGAATAACAAATGGCCTTCAATACAGGAATACTCAGTATTGCATGGGTTTGATCTGTGTAGTAGGGGGAATGATTCTCAGAATTTTCAAGTTTCAATAACACTAGCTTTTTCAGTCTGTACTGCTAAGATTATACTTCATTTCCTTATTGCTATTGCTCAGACATCCTTTCCTACCTCAGACTCACTGCCCTCTTTCACCCTACTGACAGGTCTACACTAGCAGAGTAAAAACCACCCTCCCTGCACAACAACATGCTGCCGGATCCTGACAGATCCTCTTTCTCCTCTCACTCACAGCAGTGAGTAGTCTTCACAACAGCCTGAGTAGCTTTTGATGAGAAAAAAATACCGACTGGCCTTCAATTGTTTTCTGAGCCATTGTGTGTTACAAATTATTTATTGACAGATATTTTCATACTTGAGGATCCCATATTACTTAGCCTATTCAACCATAAATTTCAGTGTATTTTTTTCCCTTGAAGGGTTTCCTTGATGTAGCAGAAGATGGGACTTTTAGAATTAGGAGGCAGCCTAGTGGTCATGAAAGTTACAGACCAATAGAGGTGTTGTGAAACAGCCTGGCACTGTACAAAAGCACCAGCCTGCTCTGCTGCTGCATCTCAATTATGCTGCGTGACACATCTGCTGTCCTAGCCCTGCTTTTCCCTTGAGGCAAGCCTGCTAATGTGCTAATTTATATGGTGCATTACAGGGGATTTGGAACAGAGGCCTAAGAGACTCCTTTTCACCTGGTGCCTTATTAGGGATTTGAGCCCACTTTGCTAGAGATGAAAAGCCAGTGGGTATAAAACATTTGTGTCATTTAGTTCTCAATAGGTAGTCAGTTAGTGAATAATGGGCTTGCAATGACTTTGTGCAGGTCATTTCCTTTAACAGATGTTCCTTTGTGAAGCTGCTATCCCATAACAGTTTTTGTGTATTTTCTTTGTGCATTAACTATACACGTTGAGGAGCTATTTATTTCTTTGTCATTAAACAAAATCAAATTAATTACATGTTAATAATAAGAAGGGAACAATTACATATTTTGCATTTCTACAGTATTTCTGTGGATTTCACATTCTCCTACATTCAGAAGTGAACTGTCTGCAGAAGAGAGAGCTTTTACTATTTTGTTAATGATAAGAGAGACAAAGAAAGGTTTGGCTGTAATTCTGAAAGGTCCTAAACCTCTCCACAATCACAGACTCACAGAACAGCTAAAGCTGGCCTGCACCTAAGGACATTGTCGGGTCTAACTCTCTTGCTGAAAGAATGGTAAGCTGGAAATTTTCATTTAGGAACATTTCTAGTTGAGTTTTGAGTATTTCCGAGAATGGAGATGCCACAAACATATGTTCCAGTGTACAATACCAATGGAATAGCCTTTTTCTAATGTTTAAATTGAATTTCTTGTATTTCAGTTTGTGACCATTGCTTTTTGTCCTGTCACTGAGTACCACTGAGAAGAGTTTGGCTCTGATTTCTTTTTTCCCCTCCCAACAGGCATTTAAGCACATTGATTAAAACAAACACAAGGTTAAATAATCTCAACTTTTACACGTTCTCCTCACATAGAAGGTTCTGCAGTCTCTAAATCCTCTTAGAGGACATTCAATGCGCTCACCTTCCATATCTCCGTATCTCTCTTGTACCAGGGAACCCAGAAACAGACACAGCAGTGCAGATGGGGTCTCACCAAGGCTGGGTAGGTGGGGAAACATCACCTTCTTTAACCTGCTTGTGTCACTCTTCCTAATGCAGAGGACAATGTCCAAGGGAACACTGCTGGCTCACATTCACCTTGGTGCTCACCAGGCCCTCCAGGTCTTTTTCTGCAAAGCTTCTTAAGAACATCTCCAGCACACGTGATTATTACATTGACACGTGGGGTTACTACTGCCAAGGTGCAAAACTGCACATCCTTTGGTTGAACTTCATGAGGCACTTCTCTGCCCATTTCCCCAGCTTGTCGGGGCCCATCTGAACAGCAGACAACTATCTCATGTACCAACCCCTCCTTCCAACTTTGTATCATCATCAGACTTTCTGAGCTTACACTCTGCCCCATTATCCAAGAGATTAATGAAGACATTAAGAGGCACTGGTCCCTGGGGCACAGCTCTAGTGATTGGTCCCTGCCTGTACTTCATGCCACTGATCACAACCCTTTGAATCTCACATTTCAACTAGTTTTAGGAAGGATGGTCAGACATCACTCCCCACTTCATATATCTGACAAGTCAAATCACCTCTTTGTTCTTTTTATGTTTGGAAATGGTTTCCAGAATTATCCACTACCTTATTATGACCTTTCAGGGACGGAGATGAGGCTGGATCCTCATTTTTGCAATTCATGAAGACTCAAGGGATATCTGCATTCTTCAGCCTTCAGGAATTTCACCAAATTGCCACAACTTTTCAAAGACTTTTCAAAGAGTGTGTGGCCTCACAATGACAATTGGACTACACCATCAGCACTCATGGGCACATTTTCTCAGCTCCTATGGACTTACGTATGTTATAAACCAATCAGCCAATTTAATAATTAAAGAGAATTTATTAAATAATCAAAGTATAAGTTTTGAAAAAGCCACAAGCAAAACAATGCCAAGCCTGGCGATTGACACTGGGTGAACCAAATTCGGACTCTATCGCTCCGAATCTCTGTGGTTCACGCCTTCTGCTTTCACAGGGTTTTCTGGCTGAGTGGGGTACAGGGGGGGATCTCCCTTCTTTCGTTGATCTTATCCTTTTAGCATATTCATGTATTTTTCTTTTCTTGTTGCTGGTCTGACGAAAAGTTTCCCGGAATGGGTGAATAATTCATCCCCTTACTGGAATTCTGGAATAAACATCTTTGGTGAAGAATATTATCTTATGATTGGTGCATATCGAATGCATATCACTGGGGCTGTGTCACACAAATAAAAATCCTTTGGAATAAATGTCTTTGGACACAGCTTATCCTTGCTTGGCACCTGACGCAAATCGCTTTCTCCTCATCATTGGCTTTGGTTACATGGACGCTGTAGTTTTTAATTTTCTGCACGAATTATTTTGCAGCATATATTACATGTATGTCCAGGTTGTTTAAATGTTCCTAACCTGATTCTCCTTTAGCAAGAGTAGTCTTCCTCAATGGTTTCGAAACTTGGAATTCCTGAAGACAAGATAAACAAAATATTGAATATGTCAGTCTTTTCATACTCTTTGTCAAAAGGCCCTTTACATTTAACATTGGGGACATGTTTTCTCCACTTTTAATTTCACTGCTGATCTACTGGTAGAAGTCTTTCTTGTTGCCCTTCCTGTCCTTCATCAGATTCAATTCCAGGTCAACTTTAACATTCCTTATCCAAGTCCTGCATATTTGGATACTATCTCCGTATTGTTCTCAAGGCTTCTTGTCCCCGCTTATACTTTATATGCTCTGAAATGCTGCATATCATCATATCTTAAGGAATGTTGATAAGAACTAGATAACTTCATTAGGCAGTTTCCTTAGTCACTTGGGATGGGATTTACTCCATCCAGTTTTAATGACCAGAAAGACACAAATCCAGTCTTAAGAAATCATCCCCTGATTAAACTTCAAGTGATGAATAATCTCCTGGAGATGACCATCTCCCCTGACTGAATACAGAAGCCCTGAGGATTTATATACAGTTTGGACTATGTGTCTAATTTTCAGATGACTAAAACAAATTCCATGCCTCAAACTCAACCCTCCCTTATTGAGCATTCAGTAAAACAATAAGTATGTGCATATTTATGCTTGTGTGTGTGTGCGTGCATTAACATGTACAGGAGCTGAAAAACCAAACTCCAAGATCCTTATTTCTATAAACTTTGAAAAATTAGGACTGCAACCACAGTATACTGTTGTAGTAGAGATGGAGCCATATACTGAGTTCTTACGTTTCTTTTTAAACAGAAAACCATGACATGTCATAAAACTGCAACCATCCACTGTACAGGAGTCATTTTTGCTTAGTAGTGGTGAAGAATACAGAATATTGAAGCCAGTGAAAACAAGGGTAGGCTTGCTGTCAATGCATTATACAGACTTAGATATTTCAAACTTCTTGGAAGTAAAGTTGCTATATCTGCAGCTGGCTTAACATTTGAAATTCTTGAAATATAAAAAGCTGAGTGTCTCTGGTTCTGTTTGTCCTTAATTTCATTTGCAACCTACTTTCCTAGGTCAAGAAAATCTCTGATAGAAATGCAGCTGAACAGTTACACAAGAATGTTGTGGGCAAAGCTGGCTTAACTCTGGGAACAGGTGTAAGAGTCTTCAGCAAATGCATTACTGGAATAGGCAGAATTTGCTGGCAGCTCCATGGCTTGGAGAAACTGTGTCAAAGTCACTTCAGAAGGTCATGTGCTGAATCAGACACAGAGCTTACACAGTACTATTGGGGTTTCAGCATTCACACTCCTCTGTTAAATATTTTTGGATTTAGTTATGTAAAAGTCAGCAAGAGACTGGGAAAAAGCCCCATCACTGGACAGTTCAAAGTGCACTGGAATAGCTCAACGTTTTGAGTCCAGTCTTATACTGGTGAAGGTTTGCTTAACTGCTCCCCAAGGGATAAGACTTTTTTATTGTTAAAAGAAATTGTCATATTTCTTTCTTTAATATAAAAAATTGAATAATGTAGTTGAAACAAAAATTTTATCAGTAATGATGAAGTTATAATGAAACCAGAGTGAATAAAACATTTAAGTTATTCAGAATTCAAAAGTGTCTGTCGGGATGTGAGGGGTAAGATGCTTGCAAAATCGCAAGGCTTAGCATGAGTACAAGCGATCTGCATAGAAAATTAAGTATTTTCATTACCTATTGATTTTTGTTCTCTAAGGGCCATTAATGCTGTACATTTGGACAGTACAGGATGGTACCCAGAATTTAAACAACCCAAGAACTTTCCTGCATAATCTCAATTTATCCAATTTGCTCTCTCTTGGCTTGAACCCCGGGTATAACAACAGGCTTCAAAGCCTGCTGTTAAGTGCTAACCTAAAGCCTCGAAGCTTGAGATTGTCTCTTCCAGATATTTTAAATGTGTGAGCTCGACAAAGATCTTAACGGAGCTGGGATTTTGCATTTGCCACATTCTCCTGTCTGGGAAGGCAGATAACACAGAAGTACAGCTCAAGCACCAGGCAGCGGCACATCCGATTTCAGAGGAAATTGTAATAAATGATGGCTTTCGCTTATCACTCCCCACAGGCTGTTGCTCTTAGCTCAGGTCTCCAGGTCTGTGAGAGCGTGGCACAGATGTGGTGACAGCCCATCACTGTGGTACAAGTGTTCAGCAGCAGAACCTCACACCTGCCATGGTGCTGCACCTGGTGCTGCATCTCTTGAGCTGGACTCAGGGACCCAGAGCAGGAGCCCAGCCCAGGGCCACTCTCAGCACCCCATCAGGCAGGCCTGGGGGCTGGCAGCTGCCCTGGGGCAGAGCTGTGAGCTCAGCTCACTGAGCCAGCCTTGCCAGAAGGCCTCACCACCCTCATTTCAGGCTGTGGAGAGCAGTGGCCAGTAGGGAACGCTGGGATCCAGCTTAGGCTCTAAAATAAAGTGGCCATCCTCCCCAGCCTTCTGTGCAGTGAGAGGAGAGAGGCAGGCTCCTGGGGGACAGCTGGAGCAGGAGCATAACTAAGTGTCAAAGGAGAAGCCTTTTTTTCCTCACTCACATCACACTGCTAACACAGACTGGATTGCTGACCTGGCACCTTGGCTTGGTGAGCACAGTTAAGCTCATACCCCATTCAAGACCTTTGGAAGGTCTGCAGAGCAATGTATTCACCCACTCAAGTTTCAGAAAAGCACTTGGAAAGTTCTGTTTTCCTATATTCTAGCAAGACAAGAAAGAATAGTTGAATTTTCAGGGATTTTGTACAAAAGGACACAGAACTGAGGCACTGAAGGTGACATTTAGATAAAATGCCAAACAGGCATGTAACCCTGAGAGCTGTTTTTCCCCATCTCTAATTGGGTGCTAGTGCTCAAATCCACACCTGTGTTTTACAGTCACAATTTTGTGCAATTACTCTTTTTACATAGAAGCACAGAGTGAAAAGGTGGAGCACTTCAGTACCCCTTCATTTCTGTACATTGCATATCTCCAGCTGGCTTTCAAAATAGCAGTAGTTTTGGGTCTGATCTGGGGTTTTTGCTGCTCCCAGGGGACATTTTTGGAGGCAGCAGGGCTTGACTTACAATTGGGCATTTCATGCCTATAGCTTGGCCTCTGAAAATTAAAGACTGCAAAGCTGAGCTCCTCTCACCTCCTTTTATAAACTCTCTCTTTTCAATTCCCACTCAGTGAGCTCACCACTTTTTGAAAACTAAGATGTGATAAATATCTTGTAGCACAAAAGTTGAATTTTGAAATATCATGCTGTCCAGACACTTGGAAGGCAATCCTATATATACTATTGACTAAAATACATTAATTCTAATATTAGGAAACACCTTTTAGTGATCCCAGATCCCATTTAATAGATCAGACAGATCATGTGTACTGATATATGCCCTCTGGAATGGAACAGTAAAAAAATATGTAGGCACACAAGTTTATTTGCGAAAAGGGAAGGAGAACCAAGATGACAGCTAAAAGCAGTAAGATAAAACTGCCACTCATGTGCTTGCTACCTACTATTTTACACTGTCCTTCTCACTGGTTGTCATTTCTCCCCTTTTTCATTTCACACTGTGAAAATTATGGCTCCTTACACTAGATTTCTAGAGAATTAAATATGCAATTTATATTATGAGCAATACCCAATACACATTGTTGCTGAAGTTCACTTCCACAGTCCTGGCACTCATTTAATACATTACCCTTAGTGTAACTTAAATCTGCTCTAAATTAAGATAAATGGGGGAGTTTGGGGAAAAAAGTAATTCCCTACAGCAGACAAAACCAAAACATTGCTGCTGGCCAAACCACCCACATACCCTTTCTTCAAAGAAATTGTTTGCACTGAAGTCTTCTCTGAGAGACCAAGAAACAATTTACTAAAATTTCCTAACTCTGTTTCCTTTGGGAGCACCATGGTGTCTTATGTTGTACACAAGCACCTTCTGCACTAGGATATAATTCACCCCATGCATTCTCCCCACTTCTCCTATTCCATCTGTGCTGCAGGGCTATCATTGTGCTGGGACACAGCTTTGGCAGGTGTCATTGCCCCTCTGAGCTCTGCAGGCTGAGGTCCCTTTCTTACACTGGCCCACAGCTACATTTCTGTCTGTGCTGACATGTACGTCTGCAAATGAAGAGAAGGAAAGCTTTTCATTCTTGAGTTTTGCTGCATATCTGCCTTAAAGTGATGTAAAGGAGTGGACATCATATCCCTTATAAGAATTAAAACAAAATAAATTTATGTTCTTCTACTTGTTGCTTTTTTCTTTCTTTCTTTTTTTTTCATTGTTTGATAATTCAGGAGCATCAGTATTTATCTTCTCTATGCTTCTGCAGTTCCTCTTAGATTGTCAGTTCCTCCATCACTGCATTAAAGGTCAGGATGGAAATCCCCTTCTCCAGGGTATTTCTTCCTAGAGAGGTTAATTAAGAAAAACCAAAGGGCCAGATACTCCACTGACCTCTGTTTTGTATAGTCATTTGCAGACTTGGGTCAATTCACAACCCACACAGGGGTTCACAGCTCCTCTGACACCCTCCAGCATGGACCACCAGGCTGTATAAATATATAGGGCAGGAGAGAGAAGACAACCTTTGAAGCAATGCTTAAATACTTAAAGATCACCAGTAGCTGCCTGACTGACACAAAGGCATTGGCAGGCAGCCTGATCACTGAAACAGCTCAGAGGAAGAGGACATATAAGCTCAGCAGGGGATTTCAACTTTTGGGATACTTAGCTCCTGTAAATTCATTTCACTGAGGAAAGGGACCATGACTTTAAACTGTTCCGCCACAAAGACACAACCTACTTCTTCTAAATCTGCCCCTAAGTTTACTAGGTAGAACAAGAAAACACTACCAGCTCAGAGTCCCTGTCTCATTTGATATCTGTGCTTGCATATCATGAAAGTTTAAATGGCCATACAGTTGAGCAGCAATGGAGAATCAAAATAAAACCAATTCCACCTCTCATGTTAATTTGGTTTCACTTGCATGCTTTCTCTGTCATTCTTTGCTTCTCCAGCCATCCATAGATTTTCAGGTGAAACAAGACCTGAATTTTAAATGTAAAGTTCACATAGGAAAAGAAACCAAAGCAAAACAACAAACCACTACTTCAAAGAAGGAATATAAAGGAGACACAGGCCTGGGCTGGACAATGTATTCCAAGAAATGCCTTTGCTAGAAAAGTAGTTTTTCACTCAACTTAAATATTTACAGTCAAGAGCCTGGAAGTCAAAATGTTTTTCTTTAAAAATGTTTTCTGATATATCAATCAAATTGTAGTCATTAGTTCATATCCTTATTGTTCTGAATTACCTGTGCACTCTAATTCTTATCATTACTGATGTGAAAATTACCCTGGAAGTTGTAGACTGGACAGGGAGTCTAGTTTAGAGAAGGCAAGGGAAGAGAAAGCACCCAGGAATACAGCACTCAAGGTGTTCTGACACCTTTTTCAAATAACAATGAAAAAACCTCACACTGAAACTACAAAGGTCTAGGACACACTAGTGTTCCTTTCTCCTGTGGGTTTCTGTTTCTCCCACTGCCTCAGATGCACTCTCTGTTCTTCAGCAGTGCTCTGTAGAAAGCTCTTTAGAAATCCTACCGATTTAGTGGGAGCTACAATCAGTAATGGCACATTTTTCCATCTTTGGGGATGAGCAATGGACAGCAGTGGAAGTGGGGATGTGATTCTATTCTCAGTGTTGTTCTCACTGACTCATCACTTTACACCTGCCAGAAAGCTCAGGGAATTTCTCAAAGGGGTAATGCAAGGACTGGTTAATTTTATAAACTGCTTTATGACCACTATTACCTAGATGCTACAGAAACTGCACATAAAAGAGCTCAACCTTGAATGAAAGGTGAGGTAAAAAGATAAAATGTGAGTGCTACAAGAGGAAAAGCTATTAATAGAATGAATCTTATAATCACACCTCTGTCACCACACATTGACACTTTTTGGTGTCATCACACTTTATTTCTCTAGGTGAGATTCTGTATCTCTTCTGCTAGACAGCAAACATAGCTACACTGGGAAGCATAACTTCCTGAGAAAGCTGCAGCACACTGTGAGGGTATCAAGAGTCAGTTCCCCAAGAAGAGATTTGTCATGATGAAAGAATACCTTGTTTTCCCTGAGAACAAGATGCATTCTAGAGTATAGTAGAAGCCTAATCCTAAGTGAATATAACCAGACGTCAGCAGAATATGGTACCAAGAGCACTCTCCAAAACAGGATCAAGAAACCCATGAAAAATAAAATGCAATCACTAATACCACTTCGTTCTTTGTTATTTAAAAACTTTCAGCACCTGCAAGAAAAGAGACAAAATTGGCAGTGTTGCCACACTTACAGAACCATGGTTTCCAGAAAAAAATTACTTTTTGTGAAGTTGATATATTTTTAAAACACTTTGTAACAATTCATTTCATAATTCAAATGGCCTCTACACTACAAACAGCTAATATATTTATGCTGGCAGAACTGTCAGTGCATTTTTGTTATAAGAAGCTTGGAGGTCTGCTACAAATAATCTCCAAAGAGTAACTCTAATTAGCGGCTAAAGTTGGCATATTTCCTGCTATCTGAAATTAGATCAGAGAGTTAGGCTGAGATGAAAAAACCCTATTAACTCCCTAGGCTTCCAGTTCCTGTTTATTGGTGGAAATTAATGTTTTGAACTTTATCAACCATTATCTAAAGAAGTCTGGAGTCAGTGGTAACAGAGTGATCCAAGAGAGACTTTACTGCCTGTGAAGTACCATAGGCACTCTACATAAATATCCACATGAAAACTTTATTTAATGGTTGCATGAAGCTGAACAATAGTCAGGAAAGATGGTCGAGTGGCCAGCATGCCAGCCTGGCAATTATTAGGAGTGAGAGATATTCCTTGCTCCAAGGTACTATTTAATCATTTCTGCATGACCTAAAAAAAATTCTCTGTGAGGGAGGGTGAAAGTGGGGGAGATTAACCAAAGGTTGCCCATAGTTAAGCAAATCTTTGTTTTTCCTATAGCTTGTGGAAACAGAGAGGCTCCTTCAGACAAAGCAGCCCAGCTTTTTGGTGTTCACTGACTGGAGTTAGCCTTTGAAGAGATCCATTTGTCATCTGTAAAACAGAAATAGCACTGCTCCACCTCATGGGAACATTAAACGGATACTTTCCTCTGATTCCTAGAGACCTCAACCTGCCCTGGACAGGCACATAAGAAGCATGCACCATAACTCTCCCCACATGCCTCGGCAGCTTCCCTGGGGCCTTTGGTGCTGAGACTGGGCTTTACATTTCAATTTGCCTTCCACACAACTTCAGTATCTCTGAGGTTTACCACAGCTACATGCTCCTGTACTCTTGCACAGCTTGGAAAATACTAAAATGAGTAAGCTCCTTTTAAACATCAGGACAGGGAAGGGACAGGTAGAAAGACAGCAGAAAGGAGGGCAAATCATCCTCCTGGGAAGTATATTTGAACATCAGTTCCTAGAACTTCTAAACAAGGAAGATATTTGTCAAATTGTATTTTGCCCTACCAAATAAATGTGAAAGAAAGCAATTTTTACATCCTGAGGCTAGGCACCTAAAACCACTGTAATTCTAGAGTTAATATGTAGACAAAGGGGGAAATGTTATTAGGTCAGGCTACTTTTGCTCAGACAGAGCCATAGAGAATTTAGGCTATCACTTAGTTCTGGTAATCAGCCTGAGCAGACAAATCAATGTCTTAAGCTCTTAACAGCTACAGAAACAAATATCCAAGTTAGGTTTATGCTTCAAAAGAAAGTTGTGGTTTAAAGCAATCCATTATCACACCCAGTATGTGGAAATTTTCTGCAAAATCCATCTACTACAACAAAAATTTACAACTTAAGAAAATCTGCTGTGAAACTGTATCTTCACAGACAGAATTCTGAGGGTACTGTCATCCCCTCCTCCATACCACAAAGGGCACCATACAAACCCTTGCATTTATAGGTTGAGATTACCCTTCTATATCTTTGCTTTCTAGTGCAAATGCTTTTTTTACACTCTGTCATTTTCCTCCTGAAGAGGACAGATAGGATCTGTCTAAAAACACTTTAAGGGAAACAGGAAGAATCTACTTCCTTAGGCCTGTGTTCACAGTAAAGCCAACACAACTGAACTGCTGTCTCAGGAATGGATCCCATCCAACCAAAGAGCCCTTTGCTTAAAGCCTGACAATGGTTAAAAGCCAAGCTGGTGGCAGCCAAAAAAAGCCAGGGGTCAAAATTCAAGTGAGTGTAATTTATTCTCCTGCCTACCCAAACACCCTACTGCAGGGAATGCAGGAAAAACTCACTTGCATACAACCAGAGTTGCAGTACTATCCCAAAGGTTCATTCCCAGGAAACTGAAGCAATTTCACGAATTTTCTCTCAGTCCCTTCCAGCAAACAGCAGTGTATCACAACAGAGAAAGCAGCAGGTGCCTCACTGAAGCCTCGTGATTGAATAGAGATACGCGCAGGGTGAACAAGGCAACAGGGCTGAGTTCTAGGGTGCAAGTCTGCAGGAGCAGGCTTTCTTTCACCATAATATTATATGACTAAAGCAGAGCTACTTTACACTGCCAGCAGAGCAATGAGTGAATCAAATGGGCCTCCAGCAACTAACCACCATAGCAATTGTACATGCAGACTGCAGGACTTTGGAGAAATGTGTTTATACAGTTGCTATGAATTTCACATGTCTCTGTGCATGCTATCTGTACCCTGTATTTTTGGGGAACTAAATAATCCATTGGATAGAAAGACCTAGACACTGGCAGGCTTGCCCAGAAATGTGAGATCAAGCAATCACAAATCCCTTCCCTGGTGTGTTGAAGGAAGCAGTGGGCCTTCAGCCAACAGAATGTGTTTGTCTTTGGACATGCTCTGCAAAAACACACTAAAGGTGAGGGCTTAAACGCTCAGGCTGAGATAGTGTCAGTTAAAGCAGCAGTGCTCTCCACTCAACCAAACAGTGATGAGGACAGTTTAACAAAGGAGAATTTTTCACCAAAAATGAGTCAATTTCTTGCCAGAGGGCAACATGGAGAGGCTTGGTCTCCCCTGCAAACTTAAACCAAAGCTGGGGACAAGACCAGAGTCATCTGATGCTTAATATAGATTTGTAATATTTTACAGTTTAACCCTATGGGTGTTTATCTTGCTAAGCCTCTTCCTTTAGTGTACTGTTCTGTTGTCCCCAAAGGGCGTAACAAGGTGAAACCCACCAGCAAACTGTGGACAGTTTGGGAGGGCCAAGAAACAACCTCAAGCTGAACAGAAGGCGTGCACGTTTCAATGGCTTGGGGATGTGTAATAAGGGCACTTGGAACTATTAAAAAGATGTGTCTTTATGTAGACACAGGAAATTATTGCCTACAGAATAATGTACTTTCAACTAATCACAACAGCCCGGAGAACATTAAAGAAGAACGATGAGACCTGTTTTTAACACAGATGATATATGGTTTTACTAAAGGACACGCTACTACTCTGAACTGGTTTTCCAGCTGCAGTTAATAAGCTCTGGGTTCAGCTCCATTTGTGAGAATACAAAGCGGCTCTTTATGATTTCCCCACCCTAGAAATTGCCTCACTTTGGTCTATTCCTCACGACTGCGGTAGCCCCAAGGGAATCTTCAGCTTACTGGACATTTTTGTTGTTTGGCCTCTAAGATTTAGTAGAGTGACATAGAGGGGATGTGACATCTTGAAGAAGTTAGCCCAGTACTTCCAGAACCAGGGTAAATGAATCAGACACTCTCTGTGCTGGGAAGGCTGCTCCTCAATACTTCAAGACCTTTCCTTTGCTGGGCATCTCCTGGTATCCTTGACAAAAAGCGTGTTTACACTTCTAGCACAGTGAAAAAGTTCCCAACAGCTTGTGGGCACTGCATGCTCCATGTCCTGCCCGTGTATGTCTGGCCTGTGCAAGTGGAGCCTCCAGAGGAGCTCATGCACACTCAGGCACCTGCTCTCTTGGGTGTGCTCCAGTCCTTCTGGCACTCAGTTGTGCCAGTGAAGGGAGCCTTGAAACTCAGAGCTGCCCCAAAAACCAGTACAGCAACAGCAGGCACGCCAAGTTCTAAACTTCCCATGATGAATCTGCTGGATTCTCTAACATGAAACGCACTACAGCAACCAGGTCCAAAGTGAGTGAGTGCCCAAGACCCGCTTTTGAATTGCTTCTTCTCCATTCACCACACACCACCTTTCCATTAGTATATTCAGCTAAATAGCATGTTAATTCTGCTTTATAAATGGCTAGCTCTTCCCCAGCTTTTCTACAGAGGATAGCTGTGTGTAGTGCTGCTGTTGTTTTAATGTATACATTGTTATTTATTTATGATGGGAGCATTAGGAAATATACCTTGTGTGTGGAACAGAAGAGACTGAATCTCATGGTGGTTTCAAAGGGGCATTGTTTCCTGACTTTGACAGCTGCATCAAGTATTCCTGAATCTGACTCTTCCATGAAGCTTATCTGAAAAGACATAGCACAGATCTGGATCTAAAATTGTCATGGAACATACAGAACAAAATTTTAGAGTACAGTGAAAGCACAAATTAAGGAATTTTGTTGAAAATGCAACAAAACAGTTCAACAGATTTCAAGTCCACTAGATACCTCTGCATGTTACCATCTTAAGTCCCACTGTAGTATTTGAATTGGGTGTGGATGTTGCTTTCAGCATGCAGGGTGTTATCTACACCTTTCTGAGTCTCCTCTTATTGGAGAGGGAGCACAGTGCATGTTTGAACCCAGTTTGCCATCTTTCACCGATCACTACAGTAATTACACAACTCTCTTTTAGTGCTGTGCTGGCACATTATTCTGTGCAATACATAAAAAAAGCCTAAGTCCAAGTTATTATAGACTGCATTGAATAAAAATTCTGAGCACCTGAGACAAATGGAAGGAACAATGTGTAAGGATTGCAGAATATTGAAATTATTCTCTAAGGCACACAAGACTTTAGACTCAAGGGAAAGAAGAGATAGGGGAGCCTTTTTATAGAAGGCGGTAATGAGAAATCACACATTAAGTTATGGAAAGCTGTCCAATTTTTTCTGTACAAAGATTTGGTGGCCAGGTTCTGTAGAGTACTAAGGAGTCACTAGAGACCAAGAAATAGTAAAGCTAGAGATATGGTATTGTCAGAATCAGTGTTTGTGCAAAAAGCTTCACAGTCATGGATTGATGCAAGTGACACAATTGGATGATTTTTTAAATTTAATTTTTACAAATGAAGAGAGTATTGCTTTTCATAAAAGCATTTTCTCCACGTTTCATTGCAGTGGTACAGCTGAAGAGAAGTAAGGTACATCATCTCCTGCTGAACCTCAGGTTTTTTTTGCAAAAGGTTTATGAGAATCATCTCTCTGCCTGTAACACAGGTAAACTTAAATTTCTCAGTTATTTGTTTAAATCATGTAGACATCTGAAGAAAGGCACTGCCAAGAGAGGTTTTTATTTCTGTGCACTAATATTTTGACTATTCTTAAGCTTAACAGCAAATCCAAGGTCAAGATCAGCACTCACAAATTCCACAGAGCAACACAAGCAGAAATTATGAACCATACCTTGTTGGAACTGCTGGAGGTCAAGTCTGAATGAGGCATTTGCATTTGGCAAGAGATGTTTATCACTGACTTTGGAAAGGTTTGTTTCAGCAGAATTTTCCATGCTGTTTTCATGATGGAATAGTCCCATTAACATCATCATTCAGTATCACTTTATCTCATCCATTCTTTACTACAGTCTTTATATCCCTGGATGATCCAAAAATCATGTTTATATGTAGCCAATCTCATTAACTCCTACATTTCACAAGATTCTGCATAAAACTAATAGCTCAGACTGACATGGCCTTGAACAAATAAAGTGCAAGGGAAAAGATTGATGCTTTCTCTATGGTTTAATACCACCAATACTAGTGCAGCAGGTGGATTTATGGCTACCCCCATTCACATGTATCATAAGAAAGCTCAGCAGTGACGTTTCCAATGTTAATGTAAAGCTTGTGGAATGCACTTAACAGACTGGTTTGGCCAGATGTTGAAACGACTTTATCGGCATCTTTACTTCAGTGCTAAAGCACTTCTGATAAAAACCAGCACAAAAGTAGAGTAAGATTTACCCAAGTTCACCCAAGGTATGCTCTCCAGTTGACTGAACTCCTCCTTGAAATTGTGTACATTAATCTCACCCCAAAATAGCAACATAGGATTCTGTTTACTACTGTAATGGCTGTCAGAGCACATCAGACCAGGTCACCTCAGAGCCAGTGAAGACTAGAAGCAGTGTGTCAATACACTTGAGAGAAAACAGTGAGCAAAAAGAATGCTAATAAATTTCTGTGGGCCCCAAAGAACCCTAATCTCAGCTATAACCATTGTCTCTGGTTCAAGGATCCACTGTTGCAATCAAATATCCTTTCTGTTTGGTAGTGCAAATGTTAGGAGAGAAAATATTAAGAGCTATTAGGGACTCTGTCCAACTGTATGAATGCGTCTATGGGGAAAAATCCTACTTTTGTTGGATTGCCTACTTTTGCTTGTGCCATATGAGACAGGACTGGACTGAATCTTTCTGACTGCCAAAGTACTTGCAACACACTGCAACATCTGTACTTTTCCTGGATCAAACCTCATCAATATTACAGAATCTGCTTCTGGAATTGGCTGAAAAGCACAGCTGATGTAGCCAGACCAGAACTCCAGATCACACTCCCAGATCGGCATGTTGGCTCAGCTTTTTGACAGCAGTGCAGGAAACTGGTGATTATTTCTGTCATTAAAAGAAATGCAGATGGTATATAGCTGGAGTATTGCTATCAAGTTCTAGCCTAGAGCCCCTCTAACCTGGCAGCCAGGAACCACCATATCCCCACAGCACTCAAAAATAATTTGTTGTTTATGTTATCACAAGTCACATTCTGTCCCTTAGAAATTTTTATTCAAGGACCCCACAACTGATTCAGCCAGGAGAATGCTAATTTTAGTATAGCAAGTAAACAGAGGTCTGATTCAGCTCTCCTCAACACTGGATGCAGAACAGGATTTTGCCATCAGAAAGATGAAGGGATACAACAAGCACTGGACTGGCCTCCACTGGGAAATGAAGGGTAAGACCAGAGAGCCAGGCTGAGCATCTTGGAACCTGTTGCTGGCATTTTCTTATGTACAGGAGAATTAAAAAGTTCTTACAGTGGTGGATTGACACTGGCCAGGAGCCAAACAACCACACAGCCTCTAATTCACCCCATCCTGTTCATTGGGATGAGGGACAACATAGGAAGAACAAAAGCCAGTAAACTCATAGGTCAAGCTAAAGGGAGTAAAATAGCTGAAGGAAAGAAGAAATTAAGCAGCAATTGAAAGGCAATAATTCACCAACTCTCACAAGCAGACTGATGACCCAGCCAGTCCCTGAGAAATGGCCACCTTGGAAGAGAAAGCCCTCACCTCTTTCTTGCTTTACCCCAGCTTTTATTGCTAAGCATGTTGTTATATGGTTTAGGATATCCCTTTGGTCAATTCAGGTTAGCTGTCCTGCTGTGTCCCTTCCCAACCACCAGCATATTCCCCAGTGGAGTGGGAAAACACAAGCTGAGACGTGGTGCAAACACTGGTTAGCCATAGCCAAAACACTAGTGGGTTATCAACACTGTTTTAGCCACAAATTCTAAATACAGAACCATAGAGGCTGATATGAAGAAAGTTATCTCCTGCCCAGCCAGACTCAATACATCAACTAAGGCAAACCCAAATCCCCAGGATTCCTCTCCTTAACTTTTAGCTTGAATAAAAGAAAAGGAAGAAAATCAATGTCTTCTTTGGTAACACAGTGACTAAAGTTGTTTTTCAAACAAATGGGCAATTTGGGAACAATATTACCACACAATTCATCAGATTGGCATAGCATATCGAAGTACTAATCCATCATTTCCTGATTGCATTACGATATACAGGAATTTGGAATTAGGCAGGAGTATGCTATATGCTACAATTGAGGACATTTAGAACTGTACTCTCAACAAAATATCACTCACCCTAACTGGGACACAATCAAGGACTATTGATGTATTCCTAACCAACATAATTTTTTTTACATAGCTGTGTAAGATACAATATCTAGAATGCAGGAGGTCTGGTTTGGCCAGTCAGTGCTGTATCACAGCTATTCATACATTAAATTGCACAGCATTATATCATGAAAATTGGTCTTCGGTGCTTTACACTAGTTGTCACTTATTAACCAAATCATTTGAAACACCAGTGTAAAACCTGCTAAAATCAACTAGTTCTGGTTGTGGGATTAAAGCTCTTCAGACCAGGAATCCAGGACATCTACAGGGAAAGAAGGGTGCTGCATAAAATAATGGTATCTATACCCAAGCTTGTGTGGGGCAGAAATAATTAAATATGGGGTCCTGTTTCATTAGGCAGGATAACTGACAGCAAAATCAGGGAGTTCAGGTTCTGTAGGTTGTGCAATGGTGCAAGATCACAGCTATAAATGGAAGGTGAAAAAACACAAAATTTCTACAAGAAGGGATACAATTTCTGGGGTAAATATCTCAAAGTCATCAGAGTATCAAGAAGCTGAAAACAGACACCATAAAACTGAACCTCACAGACAAACCACTGCTAGATGAAAAACCAAGGGCTTGTTGATAGGAAAGACCATAAAAACACTTCTCTTCTAGTGCAGCCAACTCAGGGCAAAGCAAAGGCAAACAGCTACAACAAACAGCTACCCCAAAAGAAAATATTGAGGTGCCTCCTACATTGCCTGGTGAGAACTCAAATACCCATTTTTCTAATTTCAGATCTGTTACAGTTTTACAGAGTAATCCTGGTGAAAGCATCACTGAGCAAAATTGAAGTGACAGAGCCCTTCCCAGTTCATCATGGGGAGTTTTGCAATCTGCAAAACATTTGAATTATACAAAAGCCTTAAGTACTCCATGACATTCATCCCCGGCATGAATTATCTTCTTCATGGTGCAATTTTTGCCCCTCTCCTGACGGCAAAAAGGAAGCCACTCTTGATAGAGACATTTTGTAATGCAGTCCATTGTTCTGCTTGATTCTGGGGCAAGATTCACTGAAGGACCTGGGGACTGAGGTATGCCCAGAATCATCCGGAGAACATTTAAATCTTTCCTATGCATGACACATAAAAGCCATCATAAGGGAAGGGCTGGTGCCATAGATTCTGGATGAATCAGAATTATTCAATCTTTTACACTGGGAAAACTACTGGACCAGTTGTTTTTCTGGAAGTGGTGATGACATTGGTTGGAGAAGGACGCTGGTTCAGTTCTCAGTCTGTGGCAAGCACATACTTTTCACTTATCCTTGTCCCAGGAATACGGGCTCCAAGCCTGCCTAGAGGAAATAGAGAAAAACTTTTACTTCCTTTATGTAAAATATTTAAAGTGGAGTATTAATTCTGTTGGTATTAAACTTAACAGGTATTATAAAGATTAAGGAAACCATTTTTGGTTGAAAGAAAGCAACAAAGAATTCTTCAGTTCTTTATTCAAAGTCAGTGTTGAAGGAAAAATCTTGGAAATGAAAGCAGGGCATCTCACCAGCTCAATTGAATAAAAGATCAGAAGAGGAAAAACTGTGAAATAATTCTCCACCCAGAACTCAATCTGCATTCAAACTAAATTTATAGATGAATGAATGATGGAAACCAGCTTACGGCAAGCAAGCTCCAGTCACCATCATTAGTATTATATGAGAAAATACCATCACAGCACTCAAAATGCTCACTAAAAATAGCACCTTGGGCCCAATTCTTTCTTTACAATGATTTTGTCTTTATGCAATTTCAATTTGTGAAAGATGCGTTGAATTTCATTACCACCTACAAAGAAAATACAATCTTATTTGAAGGACATGCTTGCATTTTAAGATCCGGGAATTCCAATGCTGACCAAGCAAAAGACAACTGATCTGCTCTTGAAAATGCGTTTAAACTAAGGGAAGCATTTCTTTGTCTGCTCTCTATCCTGATATTAGATTTTAAAAAGCTATGCTTAGTCTCTAGCAAAAGTATAATCATATACATGCATATTTTAATTATGACTAATCTATTTATTATTTGGATCTAAAAGGATCCAGAAACATGTATGGGGCTGTCTAAAGCTGGAGAGGTTAAAACATAACAGATAATGCAGGTAGCTGATGCAAAATATTCAGTGCAAGGGAAGTTTTGGTGATAGCAAAATTGGGTCTGATATAATTAGTAATGGACATGGCAGAACAAAATGGGTTCCAAATTTGAGGCAGCGTTTATCAGGGAAAACTGAACTTCTGGTCACTGGGACTGGAACACAGGACAAGAATACTACTGAAATGGCCAGAATAATCTAGCAGTGTTGTCATTGTGTACAGATCAAACCAGGGTTTTTTTTCTTGTAAATCTAGAACATGTACCACTTAGTTCTCAACAAAAATTCCACACATGGAGCTTGCTGTATTGCTGTATCCAACCTAACTGGCACCTGGCTAAATATTCAGAACAGATGGTTGCCTTTGCATATCAATGGTGTAACTGATGTAATGAAACAGTCCAACTTACAGATGCAGGGATACTGAAAAGCTCATTTGTATAGACATACTTCTCCCTCAGACTGCACAACACATTCAGTGTTTATCATGAGCATTGCTCAGGCAGCATTCCTGAGTGGTCCCAGTCACTCACATCGTGTGCTAGTTGCTGCCACAGAGCCATCTGCTTCCTGACCAAATGATTCCCAGGCCACAGGCAGCCCTCCCATGTTCTGATTCAAACATATAAATATTCACACCAGCATTCACAGATGGATATATGTTGGCAAGAGTATCTATAACACTTTCCTTCTTCAGAACTAAAGCATTTTAGGAACTAAATCTGTTGTCGAAAGAGAAAAGGGGTCAAGCATTCTGTAAAGCAATTTGATGTGAGTGTATACTTGAAAACCTTCCCTTTTATAAAACAATACTCACCGACCTTTAATCACAGTCATTCCACTTAAAAGAGAGAAAAAATAGTCACAGTAAAACCTTCTTCTTATTACATACCTCTCTACCACATCTGTCACTCCCAAGGCTTTTCCACCTAATAACTCTCAAACTGTGCCATCCTCAAATAAGTCATAAAACCTAAACAAACAGAATTAATCTACTGAAATTTTAAAAGGCTGTAATGTCATAACAGGCCTGTACAGATCTAATACCATAGTGATGTTAAAAGTTGAATTCATCCAAGGTACCCAAACCTGTTTATTTGTAACAGTTGTCCATTGCATTTCACATCCCTTTGGTTCTTCCTTTATTATTCAAATGCCTTTGATGAAGGAGGTAATTAAATATTTCCAAAGATACTTGCAGTTAGTATTATGGTTTTATTAAAGTAAATAATACAATAACAAAGCTCAACTGTCGGATTACTCACCACTCCACTTTTCTGTATTTTTTTCCTTCTAAGAGAAAAGCAAAACAGGGAGAGGACCTAGTTTCAGCTTTGCTCTTGAAAATCAGGTGCACAGTGTGCTTTGAATTCAGTTTGCACTCACAGCACACATGCACAGCTGTCTTCCATAGCAAAAGCAGACTAAGCTCAGAACAGTAAATGCCCATGACCTTGAGAATTATCAGTAGTGATATAACATTTACTGTGTAGGCACATGCAGGAAGTTAAACCATTAGAGTCTGCTCCTCACAGCTATTGTTGTATATCCTGTATTGTTGTAAGACCCAAAGAACACTATTTTTAAAACTGTATAGCTTTAGGGTCAAAATGTACTTGCACAAAACTCTTAACTAATGGTTTTACTCTCTTGCAGGTACTTAGTACTTGGGTGGGTTTCTTTCATAGAGAAAAGACTCAGAAATGGCAGAGATATCTGCATAAAACCATAATCAGATATACAATGCAGAGCTTAGTGGTTCATATATATACTAAAACAAATTGAAGTTTCAGTTCCCAGGCAGTTCTGTACTCAGTAATAAGTTCCTAAGAAAAGGAACTAGTAGCTGGTGTAGAGGAAATTCAAGGAAGCCCTTTTCAAATTTTCTTGCTTCCCTTTCAGAACCATTTCTCAATGCTTGGGGCTAAAAAATATTTCAAAAATTAAATCTGAACAAGTAAAAGTACTCTTGCATTCAAGAAAACAGTGAAGTGAAGTGAAAGAAGGTACACATCCATATGAAGCACAGGGTTGTGTCCAGCCAAAGTTCAGAAGAGGTCTTGGTTCTCTCTAAAGTTCAGCTTCTCCTGGCTTCTTTGTGTTTATTAACAGCCTCACATGTAGCTGTTCAAAAGGCAGAGAATATCCTTAAAATAGATGAGCTACCTGACTGTAGCTCTTCCAGTTTTCTCACAGCCCTGCATATTAAATGTTTCTCTTTAGGCTGCAGATCCTGAGAGGATAAGGGAATGATAAGGCAAAATTTTCCATTTCCATTAGAAACCACTTTTTTTATCATCCGTGGTTTCTGAGAAAATGGTCTCACAAATGTATGTCAAAAGCACTCTATAGGTAGAGAAACTGGGGAGGAAGGAAATCCCAAGTGTGATATTGTATATAACCCCAGAGTATGGGGCTGGGGGTAGGGAGAGGGGGAGAGAAACATCTCACAGTGTGACAAGTGATGGAGCTGGCAGTGTGACCTGACTTTGAAGATTGCCTGCAAACAGCAACCTTCATTGCATGTACTGCTGTTTCAGATGCAAAGGATGATATTTCAGGTGACAACACTGCTTATGATGCCACTCAGGCAGAAAAGAGAGGACTGCCCACATGAGAAAGATTTACGTTCAGGCATGGTTTGCATCATTCAAACTACCTGTACATCATTTGTGGTGGTTCAGGCTACCAAAGGGGAACTCAGAAAGCTAAAATTTAAAACTCCAAACCTTTTGTGCTATACAGCAGGGTTACAGCAAGGTGTAATTCCTTCTGTTTGGAGAGAGAACTCGACTTTCATAAGCCTGGAAAACCAATAAAGCAGAAGTGTTCCAAATCGATGTTACAGGAAAATGCTCAAAGACAGTGCAGAAAAGAGACAAAGAAGGGGCAGATGGTTGTGAAGGGCAATCCAGTCTCTCTGTATACAGAGGTGTTATTTGCTAGCAATAGCTCTATTAATGGCACTATCAATCTCTCATTCAACATAACAGAGTATTTTTTGCCACAATTTCCCACTCTCTGCTGAGCTGTATCAGGGGAAGTTGTATCAGTGACTGGCATGCTAAATTTGGCTGTCACACTGACATGCTTGGCACAGGATGAAATGTCTGTGCTAGAAGCTGTAGAAGCTGCAAGTGGAGCTGTGTTCACATCACCAACGAATGAAGCACTAGAGCTGAGAGCAAGGCATCAAATCAAGCTGAACATGCTCTGCTGGGTTTGCTCCCTTAGTCCCAGCAGCAGTGCTGGTCAGGCCCAGCAGCAGAGTGGTGAAAAACCAGTGGTAGCATCCTGGAGAGGTGTGGCACTGGGAGCACATGGAGCAAGGCGTGTGGGAGGGGAAGGACCAGGGGAGATAAGAAGGCAGCAGGAGCCATTTCAGGCAGCAGAAGTGGGACACAGGCTTGAAGAGAGTAAGCATAAACAGAGCAGAAAGTTGAGGCAGTTACAGCTGTGGGTGTTGTTCTGAAAGATTTGGGAAGCTGCAGTGAATTAATTTATCCCATCAGCTCCCATCATTATCAGAGCCCAACCAAGGGTAGCAACAGCGGAGAGTTTGGGCAGGAGCTTCCAGTATGGACACAGCCCACAGTTCTGTTACATCTCTCTATAAAGAAGCATTTCAGTAAAATGAGCCCAAGACAGTTCAGAGAACACATACTCTGAAACCAGGATTCCCAGCTGCCTTTTCCACCAAACTGCCCCATGAGCAAGACTCACTCACAATTAGTTATGTTGGCAGCCAGCACTGCACCTAGTGAGACACATACAGTAACTGAATGTGACGTGCCACCATAACGACACATCAAACCAGGGCATTCCAGAAGACAAAATGCTCCAATACAAGGGGCTTAAAGAGGCACTAAAGAATTTATGGACAATGAAACGCAACTTCAGGGAGAGTGATGAAATTATCAGGGCAAACACAGAGCCAAATGGCAGGATCATATAGTCCTGTGCTGCTGACAGACAACCTTGTTGGGAGTCTCAATACATTCATCTTCTTAACTGAAGCTGAGCTGAACTGATTTGATCATATTAGTACTGCCAGACAAAAAACAATCAGAAAGAAAAATTTTAAACTTTTTTAAGTGCTAGAGATTTTTTTAAATGAAGAATTATTGGTAATTGCAATTAGTGAGCAGAAGCTGGTAGAAGTTTTTCATCAGAACTTGTTTTTATGTTTTTCGATATAGATACACATTTTTAAAATACATTTAGTTTTCTTTAAATGTTTTCAAATTTTCACACACACGTAATTAAAAAAAAAAAAGATTTCAGGGAGGGGAAAAAAGTGCTCTTCCCTTCATAAACCCCCAGCTGTGTTTTCAGTGAGAGGCCAAAAATACTTTATGGATTAAATACAACAACTCTGCGCTTCCTTCCTCACCAACACGTACTGCCTCACTTCAAGTTGCCCTTCTCCTAGAAGGACTAAGAGTCTGATTCAGTGATGGTTGACTTGACTTTAAGGAGAGCTGAAATCACTCAATTCTCTGTGGAAATGAGTCAGTGCCTCACAGTGTAAGTCCTTAAGAAGTGGAGTGGAGTGATGCCTTCATTCCAGCTTGCTACCTGCAGGGAGGAGAACGCATGGCCAGGAGCACTGGGCAACTGCTGCTCATTTTCTGCATGAGGGGCAATACCATTACAGTGTCTCTGGCTTGAACTGGGCAACAGAGTGGCTTTTTTTCTGATGTAAGACTGGCCTGGTAGGACTCAGCCACCAACCAAATCAATCCCCTTCCAGGCTCCTAGGCTCAGTGCTGGTAAATGCACCCTGTGCCTGTGGCACACATAAATGTTCCCCTGCAACTCAGCAGGATCTGGATCCATTCCTCCCCTACAGAAGGCTTCCTTGGAGACCCTGAGAAAGTCACGTAATGACAGAGTTTTAAATGTATTTAAATTTTTATAATTTTAATCCTTTTCTATACGGTACCAACTGTGCTTGGATGGATCAATGCACTATGACAGGCAGAGCTTATACCAGCAATGTAAGGAAGGGCAAAATGTGTGACCAAGACAAATGCATACTAAATTTGGCTAAATTTAACTAAAGTGAGGTGTTCAAATAATGCATACTAAATTTAACTAAATTTAACTAAAGTGAGGTGTTCAAATAATACACAACACAGGCCATAGCACGTTATGCTCTGTAATTGCTATAAAGCAACTACAGTATTTTCATAGAAAAAAAAAAATCTCTTAAGTATGCAAACATCCTTACCTACTTCCTATAGGTTTGCACCTTCTGTTTGGGGCTCCTTCTCCTCCACTGCAATAGCCTGAGCCTCACACATAGTACCTGCCAGGCAAGAAATGCCATATGCTGTGGGTTATCTGTAAATACAGAAATGCATATTGGCAGGGCAGTGTGTTTGTGCTAAATCATTAGTTAGCTCACGCAATTGCCAAATTTTCCTCTCGTTTCCCACACTCCGGGAAGCATTTGGATAGATTTTTCTCTTTGCTGATGCCAGTTTATAAGGACTTAATTATCCTTAAGACAATTTCAGATTTGCCTGAAATGGGGAGAGATGGCTCTAAACCACAACACTCTGAGCCTAAATCATCTAACAAGGGGCACTAGATAGCACCCGTTGGTGTGTCTGATACATGAGTGCACTGTGTTACATTTTGAAAGCTATGCAGGCCAGAAAAAAGGGAAGGGAAGCCACCAGCACATCCTAACCCATATAATTCCATGGAAGTACTAGCTTCTCACTGCCAAAATGTCTCAAGAAAATTTTCCTCTTCTACGTGAAATGTCACAGCACAGCCAGAATACCTACAAGGATAGAACTGTGTGTTTGCATAGCAGCCCAAGACATTATTGGAAATGAACTGAGCCTCCCTTTTCAGTCTCAATGTCACAGGGGCTTCCAAACTACTTAAATGTTAATTCAGGGAGGAGATACATACACTGGGACTGCACAGACTGTCCTCTCTAACATTATATGGAGTGCACAGCAATAACAAGGGAGAAGAGGGACAGAAGAGCACAAAGGAAAACTTTTAGTCCTTCCATGGTCCATTCAGTATTTTCTGGAAGTTACTGAGAGCCTGAATCTAGCTTTGGCCCTGACAGTAAATAGAAGGTATCAAAGGAGATTACATACAAAAAGGAGAATTACTGGGTAGTACTGCAGTAGCAGGTACTCAGAAAGCACATGGAGTACAAGGATGTTCTTCTCACATTAAGAAAATCACATGTTTGAAAGAAGCCTAAGGAGGACACTATCAATTCTGAGTTGGCACAGGCAATCTCACTTAAAAGGAGAATTGCTTCAGCTCTCACAGAAGCACAGAGCTTAGCATTAAATGAATGCTTACATTCTCCTCCACTGTCTTTGGAACTGGGATGTTCTCTTTTGGAGGGCAAACCCCTGAAGCTTCCTCAGTGCTCACCTGGATCTTTTACCTTATACAGGCCTCCTGCACAGCAACACCATCCATTTAATTCAGCTCTAGCATGTCAGGCTCCCACTTGGGCCAGGGCCACTCAATGCATTGCAGTAGGCAGTCAGGAGCTTCCCCAGCCCAGCTTCCATTCCAGCTTGACAATAAAAATCCAACTGCTCGGGCACAGCTGAAGCAGCAGGGCTCCTTTTACTGAACTTGCCTCTGATATGCCAGGCCCTGCTGAGCCTGTGGAAATCAGGTTTACAATAGCAGCTGCAGCCATTAGGTCCCTCTTTTGTGATTCCCAGCATTATTATGCTGTTTGCGAACTTCGCTTTAAATGACCAGACTATAGGCTGGGAGAGATGAGATTTAGCAAAAAAAGCACATACACACACTGACACACAGAGTGACAAACCCCAATGGCAAGGTTGCGCTTATAGCTTGTTATTTAGTGACATAAAATCACTGCTAAGATAATACAGGCAGCCTAAACCTCTAGCAGCCCTTTGACAGAGACGACAGACACACTCAAAAAAAGCCCCTTTCACAACATTCCACAAGGCAGTTAAATGCAGATGGGATAAAACAAACTCTAAGAAAACAAGTACCTTTCTGCCAGAAAAAAAAGACCCTTTTTGCTCATGTATGATGCACAGGGAGAGGGTAAAGCACTCTTCTCACAGAGGAAAAAGACTGAAGTGGGTTTTGGAAAAGTTTTGCTTTGAATTTGAATTCTAAAAGCAGCTCTTGGAAGAAGCTGTTCTGTATACCCTCCCCTCGGCCTCAAAGAAGAGCCTACTACTTTCAGTCCAAGTCTTGACCAGGACATCAGGAAGCACAGCAGCAGAAATGGAATATGAATACATGTACCTAAAAGTCTTGTTCCACATTTGAAAACTGAACAGACCATGGTCATGTAATGTTAACTGGTGTGATTGCACTTTTATTACTTTTTAGTGTGGACACAGATTTAGCACTCCAAAGGCATGTAGCAGACCTCTGTGCATGAGGAAATAGAGTCTGTGTGGATGATGCAAAGACTGCTGAGTCAGTTAATGTCCAGCCTGGCTGATTATTTCAGGCACCAAATTGTGTTTATGTGGCCCTAAGTGGTGCAGAGGCGTGCAGATATGGGAGCAGTTTAGTTAGGTGCATGTGAAAAGGCATCTGAGAACACATGGAGCACAGGGCAGACATGCTGCACTGCTCTGTGTGGAACCAGCTCAGGCTCAGAGCTGGCCCTGGCTCACTCCATGCAGCTCTTCATACAACAGTGTCCAGCATGCACTGAGTGGATTACCACATGTGCAGCCCCATCTCTGCATCACCTGCCTGTTCAAGGACAAGAGCTGCCTCCAGGTGTTAGTGCCTACAAACCTTTACAGATGGGAGCACATTGAATAGTGCAAAGACATCAGAGCTGGTTTGCATGAGTCCCTCTTCATTCAGAAGAGTATTAAAGATTCCATGATCCAAGATGTTCTTGCTTCCCGTTGCTGCATATGATGACGGCCATGGAGGAGACATGAGGATGCCATACATTTCCATGCTAGCAACACAGCTGCTGAAGAGACACAAGCAATTCTGCCAGGGGAGCTGAGTTAATTTACATCATTCAAGGTTCATTATCCAAGGGAATACACTAGAGAGGGGTGGCAAGGATGATTGAGTCAAAACCAATCTGTTCCCACTGAGCCAAAGCACAATTTCTGATTTGGCAGGGCCAATAAACAACTGACCCACTCACACCCCTGTTTACAAGAGTTTGGCTCTGTAAGCAAAGGACAGAGACAGACCAGCAGACACCACGCTTCACTTTATTGTCTTGGCTGCTAATTGTCTTGGATGACCATTTATTTATATAAATAATTTACTTGTGTATCCCACCAAGAAGACACCTGAGCCCTACATACTCTGCTAATGCTGACTTTAATGATCAATGTCCAGCACATGGGTACCACCATTCCCATCCTGCTCCCCCAGCCCTCCAGAAAAGGCCCTGGCCCATCTGTGCTGGAGGACAGATTAAATGATCAAGGACTAACAATGGCAACCTATCAATCTGCAAACAGTTCTTGTGGGATCTGACAGGCTTCCTCAGGGCAAGCACTCTGCAGATGAGGCCTCGCTGCAGAGACCTACAGGCCCTGGCTGCTAAATTGTATTTAAAATATTTGTAGTTAAATAGCTGGTCCAGTCAACTTAGACTCTTCTTCCAATACTTGAAAAGTAAAGTGTCTAGGGTTACATTTGTGAATGAGTTTATCATTCAGCTTGTTTCAGTGGGCAACAAATCTATTTTGATTCATGAAGCTACTGAGATGTTTTACTGAGGCTTTAGAGCTCATCCCTGAAAACTTTAACATAATTATGTATCTTATGTAAGGAATGAACCTAAGCCTCAGTAAGAACCTCAACTATGAAAGCTTTAAAAACTTCCAAATTAGGCTAAAACCTAACCTTGTAAAAAGTGTGTATTTAGACCAGGTGCTTTTTAATGCACCACAAGTAAGAGATATTTTTGACAGATGTGTTTCTATCTTCTCTTAGTACCAGGACAGGCACTATGAGTTTGAATACAAATGTAGAGATTTTATTTCCATCAGATATATGACAGCTGCTTCATACTCATTTCCTTACATTTAATTTTAAAGAAAAACTTTGAAAATTGAAATACTTAAAGTTTGTCAAAATGTAGTTTGACTTCATCTAAAAAGCATATGTTTGTTGCCACTGCATGTCCTAACTAGTCTGTATCACACAGTCCAGTACTCCAGGAATGGCAGTGTAATTTTCATAACACATTACCATCTATTAGTGAGACATTTGTGCCACACTATACTTTATTTTCTCAGACTCTAAATACTACATCATAATCTAAGGGCCTGCTTCTTCAGCTCTGCCTGTTGGTACCCTTCCTCTCACAGTTTGTCCCCATTAAGGCCTGTGGACTTTATTTTATGGGTAAAAGTTTGCAAGATGAACCTAGATTATTACAATGATGGCTACTCACATATGGAGAGCTCAGAGTATTTACAAAATAGTCCAAGCTGAACATGATGACAGTCAAATGTTTATCACTGCTGGAACAGAAGAGTGCACTGCTATTGCTAGTTCTCCCTTTTCTACAGCTAAACAATTTTGGACTCCAGGACAGAGAGTGAAGAAATATTTACCAGCACAACATGCGTGCACTGTGTATATAGCAGAGCTGCAATCACACCACATGCAAAGATACTAAATGTCAACATTTCAGCCTCAAGCAGGTGCTTGTCTTCAAAACCAAATATATTGGTAAGCTTTCTGCCAGATGTATTTGGCAGAAAGCTCTGTGTTCAAATATAGGCTCCTCTGGAGCCTCAAGAATGGCTCCTCTAAATATTAACTAACACCAGGAATGTAGAAAAATGTAAACAGCTTCCTTAGCCACTTTAGGCAGCTACTGCTTTCCCTTTGGAAACAGTAAGTGTGGATTGTTGGGAAAGATGAGACAGGAAAAGCTTACAAATATGATTGCCTGGCAAGAAATACTGAAAATATAAAACCTGTGAGTGAAATAGATATGAAAGCGAGCTTTGAGATGTAGGCATGGCAGGCAGGAAGACAGTGATTAACTGCAAGATGGGTTGAGTGATAACAAACAAAGGGACAACAAGGGACCCAAGGGTGTAGCCCCACCAAGATATCCAGGAAAAGGTAGATAAGAGAGTAGCCTTTAGAGTTCAGAAAACAGAGTGATATGGTAAAATAGCAGTTCTCATAGGCTGTATGCAAAGTCTGTAGGTTTTGTATCTCGCACCGGTTGGTCACTGTAAATTAGAACATTCAACACAAAAGGAGATATAATGTATTGTAACAAGGACCTTGCTCTCTTACCTTACCTCGCTTACCCCTGCCACCTCTCTTACCTCTTACCCTTTCTCTCTCTCTCTCCTTCCCTTTGGGGCTTCCCTTTTACCCATGACCCTTGCAATAAAACCACGTGTTCCTAGTGTGTCTCAGGTCTGCAGAGTTCCCTCTCCCTGCCATCCATGGATGATCTTACAGCAGATATAAAAGAAAAAAAATAGTAAAAAAATTGTGAAGGCAGAGGAAAGAAGTACTACCTGCTGCTGGAAAACTGTAAAAACCAAAAAACCCCAATATCTTCATATTTATGTGCCAATACCAATGGACACCAAATACCTGCTTTTCAAGTATTCCTGAGTGTATTCCCTAGCTTTGTTTTCTTCATAAGTCTTTGGTTGCTTGACAAATGCAAACATCTTTTTATTTGCTAGTGTTGCCCCTTCCCTGTATCCCGGATTTGCTAACCAACTCACACTTCATTGGCAAACACCAGCAACATTCAGCCACATCAGGTCTATGCCAACCATCTCAGAAAAGCTCTTGTCCTGCATTTCTGGAATATTTTATTACATCATGACATTTTTGCCACGTGCCCTATCAGTCAAAAGATAGGAATCAGTTTTCTCTGTAGTAGGTGAGAGGATGCATCCTCTTTTAAATTTTTTCATCTCTTCCTACCTTGCTACTCTCATGAATGCTGCCTTCACATAATCCTTAAGTAAATTTTTCTACATATGTTTCTGGACCTCTCACGATATTTAACAGCAGTAGAGCAGGTTTTAATTCTCCTGATCAAAAAAACTTCTTGTAGCATAGATAAAGAAGAAAGATGATTCAGATTCATATCAAACACCACTTCTATTGGCATTCACAATCCTGGTGCGCAAGTAACACCACAGTTAATAATCAGTGCTACATGTGGCTTACCCTTGATGCTTTACGAGACAAAATTGTGATAACCTGATGCAACATCTTCACTCACAACGCTCTCTGTGCAATTGCATTACCTCTGATATCACACAATAAAATTCATATTAGTCACAGCTTATTCACCCATATGTCTGAAATGTATGGGAGGCACTATTTCAGCTAAAAATGTCTCATAAGTTCTCTTCCCTCTGCTTCACCAACAGGTGGGGGAAGACAGCTCCTTATTGGTGGGGCCCAGAGCACAGGCATACATGTGGGTGTGACTGGAAAATCCAGTACCATTTTAGCAGAGAGAATGTGAAATAGCAATGCAGCTTTCTCCTTAGAGTGTTTATCAATAAACACTGCTCCAGACTCTCTGCGGGGGTATCTGACTTCACTGTGTGTGAGACAAGGCATCAATACCCAATTTACAACAAGGAGGGAGAAGCTTGGAAAACTTTCTGCTGGAGCAAGAAGTCCTCTGCTTCCCCAATGTGAACTACTGGTGTTGGCAATACCTGAAGAAGAAAGTTTAAGAAGTATATTTGAAAAGCAGGTCCATAAACTAGAGGCACATTCACAGAGTGAAGATTTCAGTGCTTAAACGGACTGTCCCAAAGATATTATGGTCAGAGATCCCTTTAGACTTGGAATAAAATGGAGCCTTTTCAGCTAATGACAGACAGGGTTGTACATCCTGTACACACATATAGGTGTGTGCAACCTATGTGCTTCTGTCCTGAACTCTCTATATGCTTTAGAACAAGAATAAGACCTCTTTCAATACTGAAAATTATATCAACTCATTCTATGACCTAAAAAAGTCCTGAGAGCCCTGAGTAGCTGAAGTAATAATACATTATATTGAGCATTAATATCCCAAGAAAATAAAAAAGTTCAGAAATGTGGTTACCTTATTTTTTCCAGTTTTCAACAAAGAACAATAAGCTATTTCTCACTTGGCAGTCATGACTTATAACTCCTTAGTCATAGAGGAAAACCCAGTCCATCAAATTTTTTGATGATTCAGGCAGACCTCCATATATTTTTCTTCACTTAAACATTCTGACAGACGAACAGATTAGTTTCATTTTATATCTTCTTCCTCCCCCTCTCCCAAAAAGGCTCTGAAACCAATAAGACAAAAAAGCATGACAATTCACAAATCCCACTTTTTACTGTTTGGTAGATAACTCCTATGTGACTGCTTTCACTTTTCTAGAGAGTTCTCATCTTTCACTGCTTTTGCATCCAACAAGGATCTGTAGTTCACCTAACCATATATCTGCATGCTACAGCCTCTATTAGTTTGTCATCCCTCCAATATACTAGTTTTCTCCTTTTCCTACAAGTGCCTAGTGACCCAACACATGTTTTATTTATGGTTTTATTAAAAAAGGGTTCCCCAGAATAAGAGATATTCAGAAGATGCTACAGGTGAGGAAACTAAAAATATACATCCAAAATAATGGGAATAAATCTCACCAGGATTTTAAAACACATGAGGAAAAAAGCACAAACAAACAAAAGCTTACCTTTCCCCCAGTGTGGAACTTCTAGAGGCTACAGAGGACTGTGCTCTNTAATTTTTTTTTTTTTTTTAGTAAAGCAAGTAAAGCAGTACCTATTCGAAGTGCTTTGGGTAGGAAATGTTAGATAGGCCTTTTCTAGAGGCCATACCACTAATATGACTTCCCTATCAGGTTACACTCTTTGGTGTGCAAAGTCACTGTTTCACTGTTCTACATAAACACTGTAGACCTACATGTATGTACATTGAGGCAGCTGTTATTTGTGATGTGCAGGAAGGGATGGTTTTGCCCTGTGTACTCTGCAAATACAGCAGTGATCAGATCTATACAGAAAAGGTCAGGGCTCAAACTTCCTCTAGGAGTTTGTACTGCTTCCAGAAGTTCTCATATATTTATCTTGATTTGTTGGGTGATATGCTACATAAACCAGAAGAATTTCAGGGTCATATTTTTTGGTGAATTCAGAGAGCAATTATACTTTTATTTCCAGAACAGAGAACACGGTCATCTGTGTTTAATTAATTAACCCATTAATTATTCCCCCCTGAATTCACTTAATACCAAGATTTTTTCACTCCCCAAATCCACTTTCTTCATTCTTCTCCATTCTTCCCTCAAGCACAACCCTCCACAGGAGCAGCATAATGGATTCCTGGTTAGTGTGGGAGATGCAATCTCATTTTTGGCCATGATGGTACTAATGAAGCTCACCAGAGTGATTAAATAATCTTCTTTATGCATTTGCTCATGTCAGCTCCAGGAAAGATTCTGCCACTCAGGTTAAGGTTAACAGAGTACCAACTCTTCAAAGCTTTAACTAGATCAGATATGATGTAGACATGACATGGGCATGATTTTCATCTATCTGAGTCAAGGAAAGCAAAAATCATGTGTAGGAGGCAACTTTCTTCCCCTGTGTTTGTATCTCTGTTCAGTCTTTCCCACATACTTTCAGATACTCTGGGGTTATGCAACTGAGAATGCATGTGTTTCTCAGATCCTCCTTAAGTTGCCAATTAGAATAATTTTTTGTCCCAGCCCACCCCCTTGATCTCAGAATGAAATAACATTAGAAGGGTTGAAGTGTGAAGAGTGACCTAAATGATTTACAATGCTTTGCAGGCATACCCAATGAAAGAGCTGCTATTCTCTTTAAAAGTGAATAAACCTCCCACTTCAAAGTGGCAGGATTTGTACAACTAAAAGAAAAAAAATTAAAAAATATAAAAAATATATACCCCTGCTTTCCCCAGGCATAAACATCCTCTGTCTTCTTATTTGTGTTTCAAGCATCTGGCTTTAGCTCATTAGACTCCTAACATTGAGAGGAGAGAGGAAGAACAGCAGAGGCAAAATTCTCAAACAGCTTCTGGGCCTGATTTAAAGTAGGTGGCTATCATGGGGGGCATCAGCCAGGAAAAGCTGCTACTTCAACTGCTAACAGATACAAGGGTCAGTAGGATGAAGAGGCAGGATGAATGCTTCAAGACAGATGCACATAGAAAATGGAACACTTATGTGGGTGCAAGAGAGAGATCATGAAAAAACACCCTCACAAATAAAACTTTACCTTTCTATATATCCCATCTGTCTCCCCCTCAGCACCTCTTATCTCCCTTCTCACATAAATCAAGCTGGGGTCTGGGGACCGCAGATATTTGGTCACCCTTCAGGTGGCAACACTGAAAAACATATCTTCTCTTCCCCACTATTTCCGGTTTGTTATTACCTGCTGCTGGAAATCACTCCCTCAGCGTTACAAAGGATGTGTCACATACACTGTTCTGCTTCACAGGAACTTTTCCTAATCCACCTCAGAAAAAAACGAGCAAGTTAGCTTGAAATGTTAACTGGGTGGTTCACCAAACTTAGCTAATGTTCTCTTACTGTTTGGTTTAGGGAGGGCTCACACTAATCACTGGGCTAGAGGCAGTAATTTCCCATTTTGTGGGTAATGATGAGAACCTGAGGCAAATACCCAGCTAGTTAGGGATCGGACTGAAAGGAAGTATGTCTTTATTTTTGTCTTAATGCAGAGATAAGGTTTGACATCTTTGAGATATGTTTAACAGACCATGATCAGCTACTCAACAGATTCTAATGTAAAAACTTCAAACCACATCTGAGACGAACACAAAAATGTTGTCTAAAAATCATTGACTAAAATGCATTAATTAACACACCACTTTCTTTATCTTAACAGAGGCCAAGACTGTCTTCTGCACTAAATCCCAGGGTCCCACGCAGCCTCCCCAGCTGAATCTTGCATGAGCATCTGCCATCATTCCTCACACTACTTGGGCTAAACGTGTTATGCATTAATCACCTTAAATGTACAGCTTAACTCAGTCTTATTGTGGCACCCTCACAAAAGTTTGTCCCTTTTCTGTGAGCTGTCAGTAGAGACAAAATTTTGGAGTGGATTTGTAGTTTGAGTTAGAAAGAAAACAAAGATGTCAAATCCAGAAAGACGCTAGGAGAACCTTGCAAACCACATTTTATAGACACATTTCATCAGCCATGAAGGAGTAAGACATTATTCTCTTTGCCAAAGATAGCACATTACAAAACAAGAAGAGAAGACTGTAAAGATCCTGTCTTGGACCACTTTAATGCTGTCCTTAGCAGAACAGCAGTGAAAAATACAGCTGTATCTCCAATTACTGAAAAATTCAACAGGAACAAACTTAGTAAAACTAGAATTTTAACCACGGTAACACGTTTTGAAACTGTCTCCCCATCACCTCAGTTAATCCAAATGGTCAAACACTATGTATGCCTCAAAAGAAGTGAGTAACACATCACCATCCTCTGGGTCACCAGCACCATGCCCAGCGGTATGTAAAACAACTGTTCTTTCTATATTAAGACAGAACTACAGTTGGTTTAGTGGCTGGTGAAGGCTGCTAAGACTTCTGATTATGCTGCCCTAGAGAGCACAGGAGGTTTTGCGGGAAATAGAGGCTGATTCTATTTCAGTTTCCTGCAGAACAAGACACCACAGCTGCACTGTCATTATGCAGGGTAGGGTCCCAGCTCTAAATGACACTTCGAGTTAAAACATGGTTTTTAAAAAAATTTTGGTTTTTTAATCTGTCTGATCTTGTATAGGCAATTTCAGGGAAAGAAAAACCTGGTTTAAAAATGATTTTTCTATTTTGGAAATTGTGAGGGCAAAATATTTCTTCAAACTTGCAAAAGAGGGATTACATCTTCTCCACTCAGGAACTGTGGACACTGAAACATGCACTATAAAAATCAAGGTATCTACAGTACTGAGCACTGGAACAAAATTTTTGGGTTTGAGTTTCAGCTAAGCTTCCAGCTGAAAACCAAAATTGTTGTTCATAAAATAGAAAATTAAAACTTTTAAGACAAATGTTTGATTATTAATAAGGTTGGTTTTGTTGTTTTTTGGGGGTTTTTAAAGGGATTTTTTTTTATGTGGTACTTTAAAATGCAGTCAGCCCAATACATATGGGATGAAAATCCTGTTTGTGTCCAGGATATTGGTGAGGGTTTTCCTGTTGAACTGAAATCTTAGCTGAAGTTTCTTTGTCATTTAATTATTTCCAGGTAGCTGTTTTCAGATCCAAGATATCCCAAAAGTCACACCAGAGCTGTCAATTCTCATTAGAACATTATTAATAGAGGCCCAAACGGCAAAATTAGAAGGTGAGATCAGCATAAGTTACCACTTCAAATGACTCAGGGAACACTTGACCTTGGGACTGATTCCCTATCTGTGTCACACGGATCCTTGATTTCTTCTCTCCTGAGCACAAGATAAGTCTGTGGTCTGCTCCTGGCGTTTGAGGAAGCGGCACTGCTGTGTGGCACAGGCACAGGGGAACCACGTTCTGCTGGCCAGCCCACAGAGCAGCTGGCAGGGGCAGGAGATATCTCTCTACCTCTGCTATTTGCCTTAATCCTGAAGCTGCGGCCTAGACATTCTTTGAGCGTGTCTGGGCGCAAACAACCCTGGGCTACGCCCTCAGGTGTGCAGGGATGGATACCCAGAGCCTGGTGTAACCCAGAGGTCCTTGCAGGGCAGAAACCTGACCCAGGGCAGGCTACTGTGGCTGTTGACAGCCAGCCCACATCATGTCCAAATGCTCCAAATGCTGCAGAGAGAGCAGCCTGGAGTCAAACGCAGGACGCCCTCAGCTTCCTACAGACACCAATGAGGGCTGCCCAAACCTGTCTCTTCATTCAAAAGTTATTTTCTCAACCCTTTGTAAAGATACGACAACTTTGAAAAGATTTTTTAAAAATTAAATAAATAAAGTAGACAGATGGTGAGGCCTCAGCAAACCAGGGATCAGGTTCAAGTAATGTTGGCATCCACTGGTGCTTTGGGTGGGAAATTCACTGTTAACCACTTTGCCCAACCTGAACAGCTGTAGACAAAGACTGGCTACTTTAATTACCTTATTGATTATTTCCCTAAACTGTCATTCTGAAATCTCGAAATGAAACACAGCAAGTTGGAGAAAAAAAATGCAGTTTGTGCTTTGAAAACACAGCTCTATGAAAGGTGACTCCCTGAATACCGCAGCTCTCACGGGCACAGCTAGGTGCACCTCTGTGTGTCTGTTCACATGTTTTCATTAATCTGCCATCTTCTACACACGTGTATTGTACGAAAATACTAAGTACAATGAAGAACTGATACTGTGGGTTTATGAAACTTCTAGAATAGCGTACAAACAGACTTGATATGCAGCTCAAGTAAAGCAGTCCCTGACCCAGGAAAGCACTCCAACACATGCTTTATGTTAAGTCTGTGAATATTGTTACTGAAAGCAAATGAGACCACTTGGTGTTGGAAGTGTTTTGCTGGATTAAAGCCTAAAGGAAGAGGGGAACTGCACAAAAGACTTTTTATGACAAGAGGGAGAATTCTCAGCAGTACCGTCAGAAACAAAAAATGTCTGGACATCTTCTCCACTGGTTACTAGGATATCTAACTTCCATTTACCCGTGCCACATAAACTGCAAATTCCCAGGAGTAAAAAAAAAAAAAAAAAAAAAAAAAAAA
>VZDJ01000090.1:9931645-9955006 GCA_008694505.1 Cyanoderma ruficeps | reverse complement strand
AAAAAAGAAAATAAGAAGAAGGCTTAAAACCTTAAACAGTTAAGGGAAAAATTGGGAAGCTCTTTTCCTTTAAGTCATGATGAATACTCTGTAACTTCAAGACAAAAAACTTATTTTTGCAATAAAACACTACAATCTTAGATTACAATTTTAGACGACTGGCAAACTGTGTTTGTAAAGGAAATACCCTCACCAAGTTATAGAAAGCATTAAAATAGGGAAGGGCTTACAAAAAAAATAAAAAAGGGATAAAGACCTGTTTTTTCTAAAGCAAACAATCTTATATTACCTTGGTACTCCATAGGCATGTTGGGAAAAATAAATTTGTCCAAAGTCACACAGACTTTTGCAAAACTGTGAGTGAGGGTAAGTTGCTAGAATACTGAGCAGCTAAGCCAGGGAGAGGAAGTCACAGGGAAGTAGTAAAAGAGCATGATTTTAGTGCACCTCAGAGGAGCAAAATGGTTCTGGTCCCCTGAAATGCAATATGCCATCTCTTCAAAGATGAGCAGATCTGCACTGTCCCTCCCACTCTGAGACAGAGGTAGATGTCAGCAGTCAAACAAAACAACATGGCTATTCAAAAATGAGGAGTGAAGCATGGAAAATGATCTATCTTCATATAGACTGTTTCTCTGCCACCTTGGTCACCATATGTGAATTGAGAGCATGACTGCAACATCGATTATACTCAAGGAAATGATTCTGCAAACAGCGGCCTTGTGTCAATAGCTTTTAGATTTGCTATGCTGAATCACAAAGGCTTGGTGTGCAAACATGGTGTGGAAAGTAGCAAAGGTATTTTGACCAAATTGATGATTAACTTCTGGTAAAAAGTTGCTCATCCTAAATAGAATCTTCCGTTGTCCTGTCACAGTGTTTATTCACTGGAGTGCTATAAAGTTTGCAGGTTTTGTGTAACTTTGCATAGATACATCCAATATTTTATTTCTCTGCTCTGATCGCCTGATATATAGTTGTGTCCTATAATTTCACATCTGGGTAAAAGCCCCAGGCTGTTGTCAGAGTATCTCAGAGACATAAATCTTTCACCTGGATGGAAGCAGTAGACAGTGTAGTGGCAGCTCACCTCTATAGCATGTTGTCTGGGAAAAAAATTCAGCCTTATCAAGAATAAAGAAAACTTCTTTTTGAATTTGGAAAAATGAAAACTGTATTTTCTTAAGCTAGTTTGGAAGGTTTTTCTCCTCATTTCCATAGCCTAGCAGTAAGATTATTTTCATGGAGAGGATTTGTTCCATTTTGCATCAGAGTGTATTATTGTTTCCAGTGGGTCATTTTTCAGAAATATAAAGGGACTTTGGAAGTGAGTGGTTTCCAGTAGCTCGAGAGGCGTGTTTGGTACAACCTGTGCACTTGTGACGTACATTCACCCAGCTGAGGGGAGTACCCTGCACGCAGCAGTACCCACCCCCCATGAGAAACCCAACCGCAGAACGTCTCGACTCACAAACGTGGGACTCTCTTAGCCTTAGAGACTAGTCTCAGAATAATCATACTGAAAATGATAACTTTCTCAGTGTCAAAGATTACTTCCCTTGAGGCTTCTCAGTTCCTTCCTGTCAGACTATTTTCCTTCCTTCATACTCATGTCTTCTTTCTCACCTACCTCTCCCCTTCCTCTTTTTTCAACTCTCCTATCTACTTCATTCTTTCACAACTTTCTGTTCTTCTTCTCTTTCATCTTAACCCTCCAGTAAAGAGAAAAGGACTAATCCCCCCCATTTGTGTATATGTCCCCAAAGAGACACTTGTCTGGGACTTGATTAAGGGATGTCTCTCTTAAAATTTATACTGACACATAAAAAGAGCAATGAGGTTACAAACTTACAAGGAAAGATTAAATCTTTTTTGAAGATTTTTCTCAGAGACTCACCATCACATTTTCAACAGTTATGGCACCAATTAGTTGAAATTAATTCCTGTGATTTTGGAGAAAAAAACCAAAATACCTTAATGCAATTATTCTTGGGAGCAAAAGTGATCAATTTGAGTAAGGGTGGATAAACGTAATAGGTTGGGCTTTGTTTTGTGTGTATAATTTTGTACATAAAATGGGTTCTCTAATCTCAGAACTGTTTTCTTACTGTTAATCTTTTCCATGTGTTGTGTGAACTACTCTATATTTTGAGAACTTTTTCACATCAGTTTTGCTTGAAGAAAGAAATCAGACATACTTTACTGCTTAGCTATCCTGTTGAGTCCAAACAAACAGTCCCATTAGGTGATATCACCCTTACTAACCTTTAAGTAATTCCACCTACACAATACTCCTTCGGCAGCACTTGCACATAGTGAAATGGAACATAAAAAAAACAAAATCAGAAAATGTTGCCAGTTGGATTGAGTCATCTGTACTTGTGAACATCTCATGAACTATAATGCAACTCCAAGTTGAAATGAGGCATGTTAACCTGCGCAAGTGTAAAACTGCACAAACTCTTAAATCTCTTCCTGTAGATAGGTCCTTGCCCTCCTAAAACCACTTACATGACTGCAGTCACATTATGACAATATCATACAAAAACTGAACAAGTGATGAAACAGCAGTGGTCCACTTACACAGACAAATTATAAGAGAAGGCAGATCAGGTCACGTTTCTGCAAAGGGAGTTACCTAGGTACCACTCCACAGATGCAATATTAAAACTAAGACCAGTATGGCACATTGGTTCCTCACAGCACAGTTGCTGGATGTTGGCATCTCCATCTTTGCTCCTGGGAGCTATCAGCTGGTTAGTCAAACTGCTTATGTGCAGAAGAAGAGCTCACCACAAAATGAGGTGGAAAGATTATCTTTATTTTGCCATTGACTTAGTGGAAAGTGTCTGTAGAAGGCTCCTAAGATGCCTCTCCCACTGCTGCAGCCACTACCTTTTGGGAAAACTCTACTTTTACAGAGCTTAATGAACATCTTCTTAGCTAAATGAAGTCTAAACGAGACTTCACTATTCTTTCACCTTTGAAATACAGCACAAACATGAATGGATATGTTCCAACATAAAAATACAAACATTTCTATTCCTGCTCTTATGTTGGCTTCTTACACAAGAAAAAAAACTAAAAGCAAAATCCCCAAATGTGATAATATTACTTGCTTTAAATAAATTCACTTACTTTAAATAAATTTAAATACAGGCAGTTTTCTTGAATTCTATAGAGGGTTGGGTTTCTTCACACAAGATGATATCTGCTAATTTTAGTGTCCTAAAACACCATTAAAGAAAAAATACACATAGATGAGAAATCAGTAGTTTCATCTGAGAAATGTCAGAGTGCTGAAAAAGTAACTTTCTCAGTTGAGTGGGGGGGTAAGAGGGGGGAGAAAAGTGTTTCCAGGAGATTTTTTTCATCTTTTTTCTCTTCTGTGTTTTGTTTTGCACCCAGGAGATTTTAATACTTTCATGACAGCTCTCATAACCCAGAGTCTTTTGTTATTGATAACCTGACAGGACATCATAAAGATGCTCTTTCTATATCACTGGCTGGTGAAGAAGAACACATCAATGATAGAAATTCACAACTACAATTTCACTATTGGGCTACCTCAAGTTTTTCCCAACTCTCCAATCTTCACTTAGGTAGCAACCTGTCAGTTTGCAGGGACATTTATACAGCTCTTATTTATGGAATGTCTAAGGGCCCAGATGTACAGAGACAGCTAAACTTCAAAGATGGACATAGAGCATTTGTGGGATGGATTTTTTGCAATGTTATAAATATCTAAAGAAGTTTCTATTTGCAACTTTAGGCATTTCATTGTGTTCCTTTTCCTAAATATTATAATGATTGGCTGCTTGAATACATAGCTGTTAATCTTAAATTACTCTCTATCAGTCTAACCTCAACTGCAACACATCCTTCACATACCACACTCTTCCTGTCAATAGCTTTGTAAGTACTTAGCCAGTATTTGTTAAGACTTGTATTTAAAGTTGGTACAAGTTTCTGGAGTTTCTGAAGCCATTCCAAGTATGGATTGCTGTTTCTCAAAATGCCACTGAATGTATGTTTACACTGCAAGTCAAGCCAAGTTTGAAGTTATTCTCCAGGTCAAACTTGCTCACTCTGTTGTTCATACATGAACATACACCAGGGTACAGACTGAGGACAAGCAGTCTCAGAAACTCCCTGAGGTGGAGCCTGAAAACTGACAGCCAGGTAATACAGGTGACCTTTTTGTTCCTGGTGATGTGGGTAAATCATCCATATCCAGGACCAAGCAAGCTCATCCTATCCTATCCTAAGCTCCCCCTAAGCAGAGTCTTAACATTCTGAGTTGAAGCTACAGCCAGTCAGCAGAGCTGAAATAAGAGCCAGCAATGCGGAATCACACAGGCCACAGAAGTCACCACGATTAACCTCCTCTAAGTATGCTCTTAATCTCCCAACTCATTTAAAACTAAACAACTTAAAGGGAACAATAAATCAAGGCAAAAGTCCTTCAACATTCTCACTAGAGTTTTAAAGTTATAAGAACAAAATTCAGACAGAAGAGATCATACTTAGAAGGAGTTCCACATAGAAAATTACCCTGCTAAAACTAAATTCATAGCATGTCCTCCTTTCAGACAAGCTGGCTTAACTCTCCTGCACACATACACACTGAACAGAGAGCAGAACTGGTCCCTTCCCCTATTTTAACACCAGGCCCTTTACATTTGGTTTGTAAATGACCTTTGCATCAGTCCTCTTTGTTAGCTGCTGGTAACAAAGATAAAGTACAAGGATAGAGTGGTCAGTGTTCTCCAGGAATACCTGTTTCCACTTACTCTTGTCAGAAGTGAATGTGCAGCAGCTGTATTGGACACTCCAGCTACTGCCAGCTGTGTGAGATGTACCAAGCAGCTCAGGGAAGTGCTCATAGAGACAAACAGGAATGAGTACATTAACCCCCTCACATTCATCCTAGCATGAAATTCAATAAACAGAGCTTGAGGCACAGTGCTGTAAAAATAACATCTTTAAAGGCAAAGGGAAAACTTCAAGAACATTTTTGGAGAACAAGCAAAATTAGGCGTGTGCCCACTCTCTGGGGGTAGCCAGATGCCTAATGGTGATTACTGCAGACTCTTTCATCTAAATACACTGCAGGAAAGGAAAAGATTAAAACAATTTTACCTCATCTCTCTTATTTCAGAAACATATGTGCAAGTGGCATGGGATGAAGTGCAAAATATTAATAATGAAGTCCCCACTCAGACTGTTCAAAAGATGTTAAAAACCCCACAAAATAAAACAAACCACCCAAGCAAAACACCCCAGTCTCTTCTCACATGCCCCTTTGATGAATATGTTTGGCACTATTTTCCAGGCAAGGATCAATTTCTTGACAATTCCTACACATTTATTTAGGGATTTAAGTCTTCAAATTGAGCCCTGCATGGTAGGTTCCACCTCACCCCACCCCCCTGAAAAAAGACAAAGACAAACAGGAAGACAGGGCAAAGAAATGAACTGTCTTAATCTGATTTTAGACTCCTCTCTTATCTATCACATTTTTTTCATCTCACAGGTTTCCTCTTACAAATTCTCTCCTTATTACTGTGTTTCAGATCAGAGCTGCCTACTACAGCTGGGTTTTAAACACCACCATCCCAGCAAGGTTAAGCATGTTTTAGGAAGACTCATTTTAGGCAAGATGGGTTAATTATGAGGCTGTTTACAGTGTCATGCATTTCAAGAACATCCAGTATAAAGGGTTTTCTCCTGGAGGGAGAAAGTCTGCTAGAGAAAATCCAGATAATACAGCACTTTTTGACTGTTGAGAAAGGCTTAAGGCCAAGTGCTGCTCTATTACTTCCATACAGCTACTGTTTTCAATGGGAACAAACACACAAACATCCACAGAATTTAACTCTTCACTTTTCTGTTGACAGATTCTTTCCAGACTTGTGTGACTGATGTTAGCCAGATGGAGTCCTGGAGGTTATGTTCCTGCTGCTAAATGTATTTGTTTTCACTTTTAAACAACTGTTTAAAACACAAAATTGCAGATATAGAAACAAGTGCTTTCTGAAACTCATCAAAAAATGCTAATCTGTTAGCATGAATCATTACTACAGCAGGGTTTCCCAAAAAGCATTTTACGAATGGGAAGAAAAGAAAGTACACCTCTCCTAATCTCATTGGATTTTAAGATGGAAAATCAGGTAAGTAGCACCAGATATTATGAGTGTACAAAAGAAAAAAACATTCCTTGTCTAGTTCCTTGTCTCTTGAGCACATAATCACATTATCACAACTTGACAAGCACAGTAACAATTTTGTATTAGACTTCTATACAGCTGTTCATGTGGTTTGTAAGTTACCTGTAACTTTGCAGCAGACTGAAATTCAGAGATGCTGAAAAGAGTAAGTATGGACATTGCTAGACTGGCAATATCTGTAGGCGCTAAAACAAGGGCAAAAGACACTAGAAGATATGGTGACTACAACAGGACATACTTTTACACACAATATCACAGTGTTGTATGACCTGAATAGACTGAAAACAACTGTTGGACGAGACTAAATAAAGAGTGGGTCCCCATGGTGTTCTTTGGATTAATATTATTCTTACCTCTCCTCCTACAACTTAGGTACCCTGATAATTTGATTACCTCAGAAAGATGAATTGGCTGCATGTACCCAAAAGAATTTAAAAAATTAGAAAGAAAATTTTAAAAACTTGCAAATTTTGTCATAGGAGCTGCTCACTGGAAAGAAACCCATGTGGCACAAACCTAGACCTGGAATTCAAGACTGGTTCATTCACTGACCCATGGATTAAGACAAATAAAAGCTGCCAACTTTACTGTCTGACCATTTAAATGAGATGGAAAGTAAATATACGGGAAATCATTATGCCTTTGGATTTTATTTTTAACTTCCTTTTGTTTGCTGAGTGTGTTTGGCATAAATGTTACCTTTAGAAATGGAACAAGTCTTAATAAACATTCAAATACACCCTTCTAAGTTTCCTAATTGACCCCTGTGGAGTATTCACTGGCACACTACCCTGTCTATGTTTTATGTAGTTTCAACCATTTTCTTTGAAAATCAGCCTATATCCAATACATAAATTATACAACCTGGAACAGGCTGGGCTGCAACCTGTCTGCCCTTCTTATTTAGCCTGTTTTCTTTTTCCAGCCAGTTCCTCCCAGGAGGGGAGACTGAGACGCTAAAAATTCCTGGTATGAAAAAACGTTGGGACTTGATGATCATCTAGATCTTTCTCTTCATAACACTGGCTGCTATTCATCTAAAATGCTTCCTACCTCTGGGTTTGTCTCACTTCACATGCCCACACTGACTCCTCTTATTTGTCTTCATCTGGCACTTGAGCCAGCTGCTGCTTAGCCAAGTTAGGTGCATTACACATTTTCACCTTTCCTTGTAAGCAGTTGTGCCAGTCCCCCATACCATCTGTGTTGCTTTGCTCTGAATTTCCTCCAATTTGCCTGTGTCAGAGCATCAGGAGCTTCCAGAAACAGTATCTGAAACTGCATAGTAATCTTGTGCAGGTTTTTGAATGGCACTTGGGCAAAGTATGGAACAGAGGAAGATGCAATTTAAATTTCAAGCAGCCAATTACCTCAGCAGCTGCATTCAAAGTGCTCAAAATTCCACGCCACAACATGTGCATCTGAACCCAAACCACCCTTTGAGAGAGGAGCTGGGGATGGAATTGATCAGTGCAACAGAGCACCTTAGGTTCAGGGAGTGCCAGGAACAAGAGGTCCTGTTAAAGATCAATACATGAATGTCTGTAAACTCTGACACACCCCAACAGATCTCAGCTATTGCAGTACCATCAGCCTTTGAGCTGGGCTCCTAAATGAACCAGAGCTTAGTCCAGATATGAGGCTGACCACCATCTTCACCTTGTAATAGACTCAGTGAAGCAAACAGGCTGCCTTCTCCCTTTAACTGATGCTTCCAGACAGTCTCAGGTAGAAGGTGATGGGGGTATGTCTCCAATTCCAGCAAGGCAGAATGGACACAATAAAAGCATGGCTCATGTTTTAAAGTCCACACCTCAGAAAAAAAAGACTGAATTTCCCCCCAGAAAACCTTATTTCCAGCCTCTTTTTTAGATTTCATTTGAAGACAAATAATTTGTTTGGTTAATGACAGTGAAATTACATCAGAATAAAATATCATCTTAGCTGGACTATGATGAAAAGCACATACATACACCGAGATTATTTTCTCTCTCCCAAGACTAAAAATATTTTTTTAAAAAACAGCTTGAATTGGACACTAAAGAAAAGGAATCTTGTATTTGGCAGCATGTACATACTGTCCTCAGGAAATTCTCAGCTCAAATAATGTCACTGCAACTCAGGGATGACAATAAAAAAGGAATTGGTATATAAATCATGTTGGTTTATGGTAATAGCAGCTTTCTTGCCAAAAGGTGACTCTTAATTTTCTGTACCATTCTGCTTGTGAATGTGTTCACTTTTCCAAACAAGAAAACTAAACCAACATGGGTGTCAGAGTGTTCCCTGTGAGGAACCACACCCCACATCCTTGGTGATTTCCAGCTGGCTTACGCTAGTGTAAATATGGGATAAGAGTGCCAAACCAGGTCTCACAGCCAGATCCTCAGTGAATATAAACTAACACTTCAACCAACTGCTGTGATTGAGAATGGGACTCTGTCAGTAAATTAGTTTCTATTATGCCTTACAGAGCTCTGCCACAGAGCCCCACTAAGCCCTGGTTAATAGGGGACTTTATTTTCCCTACCTGTGGAAAAAGCTAATCAGCATGAAACACAGTAAGCATATGAACAGATGTCAACCACTCACTGCTTATTATTCAATGGCATGACAAGGAAAACCAGGTTTATCCAGCTCTGGCCGGAACTGATAGATAAGCTAGACTGAAGCTAATCTGACAATACTATTACTAATATCATGTTGTGTTAATTGGTTGCATGAGCAACCAGTTGGTTGCATGAGTTTCACAGTCAACATTTATTCTGGTCTATTTTTAACCTTATCCCAGATCTACTTTGTTCTAAAATATTCTGATATTACAGCACCTTTTCATAGGACTGTAATGCCATTTATGGCAATATTCTTTCAAAAGAGAAAAGTAACCTTTGTACAGGAGCCGCTAAACTGTCACGGTAATTCTGGGATACTGCCCAATGGAAACATTTCCTATCAGTGGAAAGATAGCAGAAGAAAGCTGACACACCTCACCAATTCTTTCAGAGAACTGTGATGCCTCCAACATACACATCCACAAGACCCTTAACACAGTTAATGTGAGCTTTGTCAGCCTCCTACCTTGTCTTTTGTCCCCTCACCATGTTTCTCCCCACAACAAGACTGTTCTCTGTATGCTCCACACATTTTTAAGGCAAAATGGTACTTGTAGGCCCAGGAAGGAGGTGAGGATATTGCAGATACTCCAGGCAGAGAAGGCATCTCTTCCAGCCTATGCTCTACATGGGCTTCCCGGGAGAAGATAACCATTAAAGACTCTAACACTTTCTCCACTGACAGGAGAAAAAGAAAAAAACCAGGCTTTTTCCTGCCTGGCTGTCCCTCAGTACTGGAGATGAGTTTCCAAAGGAACCATAGCAGTTGTGTTAACATGACTCTGTGAAACTCCCAGGGACATCCTAGGCCTGGGAAGGTGGAAGGGGAATATCCTCTGTCATTCCACGGCTAAGCAGGCACAAATCCCTAGGGCTGTGATTTATGCAGACACACCTCCCACACCTGTGGGAAACCACAGATTGCCCTTCACCATTTGGCTGATTCCTTGTGTCCTCCCTTCTCTTTCCACATCAGAGGGCAACAAGCTTTGATCAAGAACCTGACTGCCTAAGATTATACAGTAGTACTTTCTGATTTGTTGCTTTCCATTCCTGTCTGTTCCCCCAGCACTATTTTCATCTGCACTCTTCTAGGAACTAATTTTTTGCCCATTCTTCTCCCTATTTACAGGACAGCCAGATTAGGGCAAACTACCATCTTTTCACAGATTTTATTATTTGGGTCACAAAAATACTGAAAAAAATATTTTAATTGCAGAAAATATGCTTTATGTTGTCTTTCCTATGAGTTTTCTAGAGTTTTTACTGTTTTTGAGGGGGAGGAGATAGGGGTAGACAACAATTTTGGATTAGTGGTGACTCTTACACTTAAAATCTGTCTGATATTATTCATTGGGACCTGTCTAACATCTAATGTGTAGACTTGGAGAAGTGGAGGGACAGTCTGAGGAACTTCAACATCCTTCTGTGGCCTCTGAGGGAAGGCCAGATCCAGAGACCTAATATCTGAGGTGGATGGTCATCATTCAAGGACGTGGAAAGTCTCTTCTGCCCTGTCAACCACAGGGGTTTATTTATGAGTTTTCACCCCTGTTCCCAAGATTTCCCTCTATTTTCCTTCATGTCATCCTACTGCTGAACAATATCTAAGGTTCTCTGTCTTTTACAAGAGGTCCATGTGAGCAGCTTTCTCCCAAAGTTTTCTCCTCTCTGCTTCTCCTGAGTGTCCTCTCAGTTCAGCATTGCTCTGGAGCCTGCTCACCCTTCAAAAAAGGCTCAATATTTTTGTTTGCCAAAGGCTCTGTGAGTCACAGAGAACATGACTCCTGTGGTACAAACTAAGTTCAAGGCTGAGGTTACTCAGTCTATAAGAGGAAAGCTCTCAGGCAGTGGAAACAATAGCATGTCCAGATGCCAGACCTCCCTCAGCAGACACCGTCCCAAAACCCCTGCATGCAAAACAGGTCACATTTCAGCCTCCTGATCTGAAGACAGCATGGTTCAATTTAGAGGTAATATTTATGGCTGCACAGCTCTTCTCTCAGAAGTAAATGTAAAGTAACAAGTTTACATTTTATTAGCTAAGAAGTTAATCAAGTAATTTTTTGCATTACCACATGTTGCTATAGGTTCAAGGCATGTCAGGGTTGCATGAGTTGTTTTTGGGAGGCAGTGGAAGTCCAGGGGAATATTGATATGAATATCAAGGGAGGCAGATTTTTTGTTAGACACATGTGATAAGATCACACCAGCTGTTTACTGTCAGGATCACTTACAGCATGGGGCCCTGACTGCTGCAGTCAGGAGATGTGGTTTTTCCTTACAGAAATTTCAAGACAAAAAAAATGCAGTAGTACATTTTGCCACCAGAAATACCAAAATACATTTTTTTCTTCCCATTTTCCCAGTTGGGTTTCCTGAACATCAGCAGGAAAGTATTAGCTCAAGTACTGGGTAAGGCTTTGGGTTGGTTATGATGCTTTGTACATATTTTAGTGAAGATAGTTTTCTGTGGACGTACTTTAATTATGCAACCAAGAGATTATGCTTACTTAGATATATACCAGAATTAAAGAAAAGAGATCAGGACTTTTCCAGTAAGCTTTAAACTGGTTTCCTCTATGATATAATTTTAGCATCTTTTTTGGGATAAATGCCAATGAGACTTGCAGAGAAAGCTTTACAGGCAAATGAGCAAAAAGTCACTGCTGAATATTCTACATTTAAAAGCATGTATTTCAGGAAAGTCTATTAAAAAAAAGATCAGTGAGAACTTTTTAGAGGGGGGAGATCCCACTAATGCAAAAGACCCCCCCAAATAGCTCCTATTGCAAAATACCACGTGAGCATTGTGGATCAAGGCTAAATGGCTTTATTCTGGACTCTCTCTTGTATTTGCATGGACGTGGCTGTAGCAGCGGCATGGCAATTCCAGCTACATGAAGCCCATCCTGTAACCTGTAGAAGATATGATAATTCTGGTCTCCGGACCTGTCTGTGGGTCTGCCAGGGCAGATGGGACCTGAAAAGCACCAGTTAAATCTTACTTTGGATTAACATGTGATTAAAAATTAAGAATCCTTGTGGGATCTCCTGTGCACACAAAATACCTGTTTCCCCCTGACCAGTTTGTGACAGGGCAAAGCTCTGCCATTCCCTTGTGTTCTGTTTCTGCCATGGAATAGGACTTGGAAGATTGTTTGGGTTTGTGGTGCTGGTGGTGTTTTTCTCTCCTATAATTTAAGGGGAAAGCCAGACAAGATGCAACTTCTCTCTAAATTGGAACCATGGGCTTAGTACATTACAGGCTCCATCCTCTCCCCTTCCAGTATACCACTCTGCTCCTCTCCTCTCCCTACTCCCACAAACATATTTGTGCTTTGTTTAACTATTTATTAAATATCATTGATTATATTAAGATATTATCCCTCACAGTATTTTTTTGTTGTTGTTGAAAAATTTCTGCTATGGTCCTTTAATGTAACAATAAGTTCCTTTTCTATCCCCTTCTTGTCATACCAAGCAACAAGCCATTGAAAAAAGTGCTGAAAATGATTTGAAGACAACTAATCAATCCCAAATTTACCTTAACTTCTCTTCTTTCTGATTTTTATCTGACCTATTCTTAAAAACTTCTGACAGAGACTCCATAACATTTGCAGCTGATCTGTTCTGGTGGTTCACGTGTTACTAGAAGTTTTTTTTTCTCAACAGCTAAATGAACTTCTCATAATGCAATTGAAGCCAATTTTTTCCTCTTCTACCTAGGCTAAACTGTGAGAAAAATATTCCTCTTCTTTACAGCAGCATATATGAAAAGTTACTTTGCCCTCATACTTTCTGACACAGTGTTTTATTTTCTAGACTGAATTACTCCACTCTTTCAAACCCTCTGCATGGATCATTTCTCCAAGAAGAAAAGATGTTGGCAAGTATCAGTTGTTGGGCATCTGACAGTTGGGAATGTTTTTAGTTAAGCACCTCTCTAGCTAGCAAGTATAACTGTTGTCAACAAAATTAACAAATGACTGGAACAATCAGCAGGACTCTCCCGCATGGGCATAGAAAGCCTCTATTGACAAGGACGCTGTTGAATTGGTTACTCTATGTATTTTTTCACTAAAGAAAGCTTCAGAACCCACTCTTGTCTATAGATTTCTTTCACTTATCAGTAATTTAGTTTTCAAAATAAAATCAAAACAAAGACACAGCTTGTAGACTTGCTCAGCCTGTTCTATTTGGCATCTTTGCATCCCAGTGACTAAGCTTAGCTATGTTACTGCTTGACTTGGATTACGAATCAGATAGCAGTAGCTCTACAGTATGAAAAAAAGCAGGAGTTTTTAGAGGCCTACAGCATGAACACAGCAATACCAGATCAATCTCTAGCTTAGAAGTGGTCCTGGATTCTTCAGAAAACAGTAAGTTTGATCTTGGCAGCATCCGTGAATAACACTTTCTATGATCTCCAGTTGGCAAGAGACTCAATCCCATCTGGACAAATGCTGATCTGGCTTTCTCTCTTCTTATCAAAACTCCAGCACAGTGACCTGGCATGAAGCCACAGTTCTTGAGAAACTCCAGCTCTGAGGAGAACACCCTGTGTCTCTCCAGCAAGGCAGACACCAGGAATGCATTAAACCATCAACACATGGCCCTGGGGAGAGGAGCCACGTTCAAAGCTTCCTTCATTGTCCTCAAAGTGGTTCACAGCCTGGAGTGGCACTGACAACTGTCTTGGCAATTTTAGATGAAAGACAGAGGAGAACAATAGGTACAGGATAACTGGGCATTCTTGCATATTTGTGCATACAGGTACATTGTGCCTTCAATAGGCTGTAGTGACCCTGAGGAGAAAAAACCCACCACTCTCCCCAGCTTATATCAGTCAGCCACTTTGAGAGGCAATCATTTTCTCTGCATGTGTTTCCATCAGCCTCCTAGCAAAGTGCATTTCTGATCTTCCCTGCTCCAGGATGTCTCCATATGTAATTGCAATCTTTTAGAGTACAGAGGGGTAGTTGTGCACCCTCACCTTTCTGTGGCAATCACCAGAAACATCTCTTCACTCTTCATCTCCAATGGAGTCATATCAGGTGACTGGTGTATGCTTTCTCCTTTTGGAAACTTACATACCATAATATTTTGATGTACAAATTACATGAGTGAGTGTCTAGCTAGGAAGTTTCAAAATCTTATGTTTTTTTAATAAGGTGCAGACACTGGTTGTTCCTGTTTTAAGTGATGTCTTAAACTTATACTTTTGAATTGCGCCCTTTGTTATAGAAAAAAAGGACACAGGCAAGTAAGAAAAAACATTTATTTCACTTACTTTCCTTCTTCAGGAAACTCCCACTTTGCTACTGAAATCCTTCAGAGGCGAGTGCTTATGACAAAATAGCCTGCCTGATGAAGCAACCTGGGTGAAGAATGCTGGAAAATTATCTAAAGGAAACTAAAGGAAAAATATGTTCTGGCTCATCTTAATTTTTGGACAACGACCTCAATAAAACTGCAGTTTTACAATGAAGCACATTCCAAAGCATTCTGCTAAGACTGAGTATGCCTCAAAAAGACACTGATGTCTCTTGGAAAATATTCTGGTTTAGAACAATTACAGTTCTACTATATTTTTCTTGAGTTTCTCTTCTTTTTCTTCTCTTCCATGAAAAACTCCAAGGTTTTTCTTGAATGAAATCATCTGCTCCTGTGGGTTAAAGAATACCTGAAATTAAAATGCTTGGATTATGAAAAAACTGTCAGTCCTGTAGTTGGTAGTTGCACTTAAAAACACAATCTGGGCTATTTAACAGTCAGCAAGATCCAGAAGTGGAAGAGATTCATGGTCAGTGAAGTGACTTTGGCCTGGTATAAATTCTTTTACTTCCCCATCGTATTTGGGGAATTTGGGGTTGGCAGTGTTTGCACGAAGAGAAAAAAACCCAGCAAAACCAAAGAGTTCATACACATACCATTGCATCTCCTAAAGGTCCATTTGGAACAGGGAAGGAAATGCTCATAGCATCTCCTCTTCCTCCCTGGCAAGTCTTTTGTAAGTCACAGTGCTGCTGGTAATTTTTGGTAAGACAGCTTCACATTTTAGCCTTCGGGGCCATTATTCCCACACAATGTCAATCAGCCTCTGTCTCTGTGCTCTCTCTAGAGGCCCACGGAGAAAAAAGCTTGTCATCTTCTGTGACAGAAGGCTACAGAGGAAAGAGGGTTTTGTTTGTTAAAGGGTTGATTTTGCAATTTTGTCTTTTTCATGGAAACAAATGAAATTAGAGTTTGGCAATCAATAAGAACAATCCATCAGCATGCAAAGCACAACAGACCAAGACTCTTGTTCCTATGATTACCAGCATTGCTATAATAATGGAAAAATGCAGTTGTGGAGGTGAGAGTTGCACAAGTAAACATCTCATGCATAGGAACATTTTAATATTTATATATATTTTAAAATACTTTCTATTAATAAAACATTGAAATGCTTATAAATTATACTTCATATGATTTTAAATGTCCCTTTTCTTTATGAGTTTGAGAGCTTAAAAACGAGCAAAACAGGACACAACAGATGATCATGTTTCTGCCTTCGCAGGAACATGTTGTCTTAGAACTGCAAGACCTCAGAGCTCCCACTTACTTGTATCCTAAATGAAATCAACTTGTAATGAGCCCTATTTCTCCACATCACAGCTATTAGAGTTTGTAACCAGATGGGCAAAAACTTGCTTAATAAATTCTTCATTACATATCCTCTGGCCAAGCTTTTCTCAAGGTGAGCCTGCACTTCAGTGGCTGCAGTGACAGGATGTTGCTAACTTTACAGTAGTTAGCTCAGCGTCTTACCACTGCAGCCACAGCAGACTGAGCCACGGGTCTAAAATATGAGTTCAATTAACCCATGCAGTGTTCCATGCTGCTGCATTAAACAGGTGGTGTGGCAACAGAAAGGTATTGTGAGTAGGTCTACAGTGCTTCCAGACTTACTGAGATAGTTTTGACATATTCTGGACTAGCCTTAATTGTTCCCAAACACATACTCCTTAAAGAAGACTGGAGAGCACATCATTTATAATTTCATTACACATCCATGGAGGCCATGCAGAACTCTTTTAGGTACCACCAATGAGAAATCTCAGTTAATAATTTACTGGACTGGTTTCAGACTTTTCTCCGTAAGTAAAGACCTTTCTTGATCTTGTGTAGAAGAATGGAACTACAAGATGTGACCCAAACCTCTCCACATGTCTCTCTGACAGCTTTCAAGTGCTGGCAAGGAAATGTAAGCTCATCTTCTCTCTCCCTCAGACAATGTTATGTTGTCACAGCAGGAAGCAGATGGGATCTCTAGTGAATTTTTTAGGGGTCAGTGTATAGAAATGCAGCTCCTGAGCAAACTCTTTAAGATAACAACATGTGGCATTCATGCCTGAGTCTGCTGTTAGCAAGGTTGGGATCTAACTGTAAAGTTAAACTAGGCTTTGATTGTTTCTGTATTTTCTTTACATACTTTGGCAGCTAACACTCAACTCAACCTGGGAAAGTTCTGAAGGAAAGGGTCTCTCCCCTTGTTTGCTCTTGCTCTCTCTGGGCAAGCCCTTACAAAGTTGTGGTTCTAAATGGAAGCAATTTCCAAAGCTGTGGGGTTCTACAGAATCATTTGAAACAATTCACAATGAAAAAATTGTCACACAAACACTAACTGAAATATTCAGAAGCAGGATTAAGGCAGGGGGAACCAATTGCCTGAATCCTGAGCTTTTGCAGACACTAGTAAATAGTCCAATTCAAAAGACCTTGGAAAAAGACACTTTATGCAAAGCCAAAGGACCATGCCAGCTTTAAAGCAAACTCTTAAAGCACAGCCACTATCTGGTTTGATTATCATTCTTTTAATTGAGAAAAGAAATGTATAAAGTCACAATAATCAAATGAAGAAGATAGCAAACTTTAGGAAGAGGGGCAGAAGTCTGTATTTACATACATCATTGCTTTCAATGCACCATAAATGTGTAGGCATCTGCTCAAAGGATTACAGCTTATAACCATACCTGAAGGGTCATATCCTTACCCCACACTCTTTGTCCTCTGTACTACTGCTGTGTCCTATCACAAGGGAAGGGTTTTCCTGCCACAAAAGGATCCTCAAGCAGTATAAAAGTAATAAAATTCCTACCTAAGAACAGCTGCACTGGCTGTGGTAGGAGATGGGGAAGAGTTGGAGCATGGAGTATTTGAGAACAGAGCACAGGGTACTGTCCCAGCTGATGTGAGATTAACAATACTTCTTGGATGCTCTAAAATATGTCAAGAACTGAACTGTCCATCCCTGGAAGTGTTTATAACTGGATGGAGCACTCAGTGCCATGGTTTTTGTTGATAAGGTAGTGTTAGGACATAAGTTGGACTTGATTATCTCCCAAGTCTTTTCTGACCTAATTGATTCTGTGAGGTCTGTGTGAGATATTCCAGACTGACATGCAGATTTGTTCTGATGTGTCTGACTCTGCTAAACTTGGGAAATCATCAATTTAACAGATAGTGTCACTTAAGGTGGATTGGTGAATTGCAGCCATAGGGATCCCAAAGCTTTTGTAAGGTATGTAGCCTTTAACAATGCTTCCTGTGGTGATGGTTTCTTCAAGGCCCAAAGTCTCAAAAGCTCAATTGATCCTTAAAATAGAAATTATAATCTCATAAAATGAAGAACCTTTTGCCATAACTGAGCTAATTCAAATGAAATAACAGTATCTTTAAACATTTCTTTTACACTTTCAACTTTTTGTATGATTGGGCGTAAAAATCTCCTTTGTGAGAAAATGAGGAGATGCTTTTGTCCGTGCTGCCTCTGATGGTCACATTCAAAGCCATGTTCTAAAGATCAATAGCAAGGATGATTAAGGAGATGGCAGCTGTGTTTGATTTTTTCTGAGGAAAGGGAAATCTTATAGACTTGAATGGGCATTTCTTCCACTATTTAACAAAGAAGTCTCGTCAAATTTGGCTTCTGTGCGCCTTAAGCACAGATGACAGTCCTACCTTATGGCTGAGGACAGAATTCAACTCCTCAAAAATAAATACTCCAAGTACATATGCACCCCCCTGGTTTTTCTCCTCCCGGTGCACTCTCTGGTTGGTGCGACAAGTTCTCCAAAATACAGTGCTTTAAAAAAAAACACTGAGGTGGTCTAGTTTCCAGGTTTAGCCTGACTGGAGGCTGCTGTCCACAATGAGCAGTANCACACACACACACACACAAAACAAAAGAGCAAAACCCTTGAGGAAAAATGACAGTTTTCTGTGGAGCTCACTTGCCCAAAGGGTGACAGGCCAGTGAGCCTTCCTTACAGCTTTTCAGACTATCCATAGAGAGTGAACAGAAGACATTCTGGGAAAGAGAATTGCTGAGAATGAGGATTTCACCCAAATTTCAGTAAAGAACTTGGGTAGGTAGTGGTGTGTTTCGCTTGCATTTCCTTCTAGAATTTCATCACAGGAAAAAGCAAAACGCCAATATACAATGCATCAATATAGAAGCATCAAGTTATTGCACAGTGGAACATACCTAGAAGGAATGAATTTTATATTAGTTGAACACACCTGCAATCAGAAAACTGAGACAGTGCCAGCACTATCAGGAAAGTGATGGAAATGTATGTCTTTGAAACAAAAGCATCTGTTTGCAATAATATCAGGTCAGATAGCTCCACTGTGCCTTTGGAAAGGTGAGCATAGGGGTGAAGGACATAGGGGTGAAGGTTTCTCAATATCTTTCTTTTCCCTTTTGTTTTTTGTTGCATCTGCTTTCTCCGGGTGAACAGACCTTGTTGAGCCTGCTATCCCACAGAACAGGTTGCAACGAAGCTCCCCAAGAGTCTCACTTCCCATTTAAGACTGCTGCCACTGAGTTCATGTAGCCATAACACAATGTATAATGTCTACCACTGCCTGAGACAAAGTTGTACATGAGTCATAAAAGAGGGCAGCAAGTGAAACATGAAATCATCAAAGGAGCAGAGAACAAAGTAGCAGAAAGCCAGAGAGTATTACACGATTTGCAGGACAGAGTGAGAAAGATGCAGCTCCTGTACCCATTTCTCAATCCCCACCATTACTTTTACTGCAGCAGAAGCACACTCTTATCCAAACCATGACTCTCTCTGGTCCTCAGGAAGATAGCCAGCACACTCTCAGGGAATGTGGCCCCATGGAAATCCTGTGGGGAGAAAAAACCAAAATTCTCTCTGATAAGGGCTGGCTAGAAAATAAGATTGAATTATGCACAAGGCCACCATGATTATTTGTTGTAAGTAAGCGGGATTACATGCAAGGAAATGCCTGATTCTAATATTAATCTTTCATCTTACCCCAGATTGTTGTGGATTTTGACAAACTCCCTAGTAAAAATGGGTGAGATAATTTCTCTCTATATTACAGGAATTCACAATGCTTCTTGATCTGTGTATCCACAGAGATCTACATTTTCGCACATTCAAACTTCCCAGAAAATAACCTACTTCAACTAATTTATATGCAATTTCTGTCTCACCAATATGCCACCCAGCACTCTTGCCTCACTGCAGAGCACACTCTTGATGATACTGATCCTTTTTCAGAAGCAGGCAGGAGCAGCAATTTTTGGCACATGAGCTCGTACTCAGACCCATCTGTACTACTCTACCTACCAACTGGATGGTGACAAAAGATAAACATTAGAAAGAGATGAGATAGGTGGCAAAAAAGCCATAGGCAATAGTTGAGAAAGATCTTTTTCATTTGCATGCATTTAACCTCACTGCTATTCACAACTGATTTACATCAAGTGCCATGGTCAACACTTAATTCACAGCGAAAGCCGCTGGTAGTTTCACTCCATTAATATTGACACCTGAACTCTGTAGCTACAGTGGATTACTATTAATAATTATTTATGACCAGCCATTTGCACAGAGCATGCTGCCCAGTGCTGGGAGTCAGGTGATGAATCCCCAACAGCAATTCACAAGCTGTCCACCTCTGCAGCCATGCAATGAGCCATTTTACCTCACCTCTCTCACCACCACTGACACTTGTCCTACCATCAGTGCACTGCATTTTCACATGTACAACTTACACTTCCTTCATGCTTCTGAGTAGGGTAGGAAGCTGCAACAGACTAATAATATTCGTTCTTTGATGAAAAATACCCGGGGAGGTGAGAAAAGCTAGACAGTAACAGTAAAGGTTAAAACTGTACATATGCAGGTGCAAAATATTTTATTAGTCTAGGTTTCTGGTTCAGAAAGACATCTAGAAGCCCAGCTCCTCTCAGATGTCTAACTAGCAATATTCTACTTTTCCTTTATATTTACAGGTGGAGTTTAAAAAGTTTAAACTGAAGTATTATGTAGGGTACAAAGTCCTTAACCTTCCCCTCCAGCAGTGAGCAGAGTTGAAAATTTGAATTCATACACGTACTGATGTGTTAGGCTAAATTAAAGCCACAGCACTCAATTCCTTTCAGAGTCAAGTCAACACGCACCATGAAGCACCTCCAATCTACCACTGCACAAGGCTCCCATGAGCAATCCAGCCCTGGGTGACTAATAAAGTGTTGAAGTGACAGTGCAGGTGAGTGTGAGGTTTGTACCAAATCAGATCTCACAGCTCCCCGGTATAGTTACTCAGCTCAGACCAGACTGGTAGTGTCCCACGCATTTCTCCACAGCTCACAGGTGGAAAAAGTGAACCAGCTCCCTCCACACCCACAGCACAAACTGGCTCTCCCATGCCAGTGACTGCTGCTGCACTTTGCCAGACTACACTGGTGTTGCTGACTTGGTCATTTCTAAATAACTACAGTTAAGTGTGCACAATTACTGCCTAGTCTCAACACATTCTTGCCTCATTTTAGCTTGATTTCTCCCCCAAAACTGGGCAACCCAGAGATGCTGGCAGGAATAGCTTAGTAAAACAGAATGAAAAAAAATCAGAGCCTCTGGCACTAATGTGATGCCTGGGAGAATGAAATCCCCAGGACTCTTTACAGTTTCAAAGGTCATTATTTTTTCTCACTCCATTCTCACACTTTCTCCCAGATGGAGAAAAACCTCAACCACAGGCTCACAAAACAATAAGCTTCCACTTGGTTTTAACATATTTTCTTACATAAACTTTAGGCAAATATAGAATTATTTCCCCTAACAGCCCATTTTCTTCCTTCAGTGCTAAATACATTGAACAGAGTTTAACTATTTTCTGTGAAAAAGTTTCCTTTCCTAGTAGAGAAGTTCAGCACATCTTTATTATTTCAGTTTTCACATGACACCACAAAAATTGAGCAAGTTAGTATCATTGCATCTGGTTTCTAAAGCTTCAAAAAAGAGTAATTACTTTATTTGAAAGTGCTTGATTTTTAGAAGGTTACAGAGGTTTGCAGTGCCACCATCACTACTGTGTGATATATACACAAACCCAAATCAAAGGAAACTTCAGCCTGTTCAAGATTTTGCAGTTTTAAAATAACTTTTAGTGGGCACTTAGTAACTGTTGTTTCTGCCATCAAAATTTTCAAAATGCAATTAAAAAAAAGAGGAAAATAATTAAAAATTGCATGTCAACATTTTCAATCTCTTCCTCTATTCAGAAGAGTTCCTCATTGTTACAACTCTGTTAAGAAAATCTAAAGGAAGAAAAGAATGTGTTTGTACAGAAACACTCTTTGAATTGTACTGAGAAACAAAATCCTGGTAACAGTGACATCACTATCAAAGCATATGTTTAATTCAGAAGAAAAAAAAAGAAATGAAAAAAATTTGACTAGTCGTCTCATACTTGGGGCTATAGCTGCATTCCCAGAATTTAGCAATTGTACCCTTATACACATTTCTTTCCCTCTTAGTATATACTTTTTAGCTATGGAAACAGCCTTTTCAGCTCATGTCCAGTGGCATGAGAAAACACACAAATATGGAGATAAAAACAATGACATTGGTCTTTAGTCTAGAGAATTTGCTAGACCTTAATCATTAAATTCATTAAATATAAGATATAAATTATTTAGAAAGAATTAGATATGTTTCTTGATGGAGTGCTCAGGAAGGAGGCTCCTTAGAGTCATAATGGTTGATAGTGGTTGCAATTAGAAACTAAAATTGTAGTCTACAGGAAATTAGAGCTTTCTGAATTTTATTTTTCTTCTGAATCTGAAAGAAAAATTCATTTTTTCTTGAAATCTAAATTGGCCCCCTTTGAGCTTTTCAAAAAGTTCTGCTTTTATTAAATTTAGAAGGTTTTCTTATATGTTTTTCTTACTGCAAAATACAATACAAAATATATTGCAAACAAAAGAAAAATGTCAAAGCAAACAAGGAACAGACTTACTGACATTTGCTTTACAATTTCTTTGCATCCAATTGCACTGAAAATGGCATGTGTTTCAGTTAAATAGTATGTTCCAACTGGAAAATGTCTTTTCAGCTAATTTTTCCAGAGCCTCAGTTCCTTTCATGAACACATTTTAGATGACAAGGAAAGTAATTTACTGCAAGTTTGAAAAAGTGGAGGCTGAATTTTGTCTCCTTGCCTCTCTCTGCTTTTTCACAGAAGGGGAGCTGCTTCAAAATCACTGTGTTTTTAAAAATCAGAATTAACTCTTACTCCACCATATCTCAAGTAATGAAATCTGATTTCTATCTCTCTTCGTCTTGTGATTGGATTCTCTCATGTGTAAGGAGGTGAAAACTGACCAAAGAGTTTCCTGATGTTTACCTGTCTGTATCATGTACAGAGAGAAAAACTCTCTAGCATCCAATGGAAAACAGGGAACATTGCGGGCTTTCCCTCAGTGGAAATAGTAATTGAGTCTCTTGCCTGAATTTAGTCCTCTATTTCCCTAAAATATTTGGTAAATTTGAATCTTTTGTACCTCTAGTGCTCAGTCATATTTGACTGAAAGTGCTCTGGCATCATTAGGCAGGCCCACAGATAGAGCTGTATGGTGAATAGTGTAAAAGCATAATCTCTTTAGAGCACAAAAGGAAAATCGTAATAGCTGCCTGTATGTGGCATTGTTGAAAGATCCTTGCACTCTTTTGCAGCCACATTCAGACACGGAACTGTCTATGTTATGAGACAATTAGCAATGTGATGAGCAATTTACATATGAAAAGTACTACATAAATCCCAACATCATTATAGTTAAGAGCAGAGTAATAATTAAAACGAAGATTGCCTTCATAGTTTCATTCCCAGTTTGGGGGACTAATATTTTTTTCCCCAAACACTTCTAACTCTACCTAGTCTGATCCTACCCTTTTTCCTCTGTTGAAGTCCACCTTTGCAAGACTGATTTAATGCATTTGTCCCCTGCTGCCTGCTTGGTTCTGGTCTTGTGAAAGACTCAGTTAAAAGGATTCAGCTGCTGTTGGAAGAGTTTGCTGTGACGGGTGCAGCAGAGAGCTACACATTGGGGTTTAAGAAGAGTTTTTGCTTTCACTGTGTCCTGGGTTGTAGTATAGGATGTGCAAAAGTATTCTATCACCATCTTCACGAACTGTTGAATCCAATTGTTG
>VZDJ01000090.1:9877498-9930436 GCA_008694505.1 Cyanoderma ruficeps | reverse complement strand
AAAAAAAAAAGAAAAATAAAGAAAAAGAAGAAAGAAAAAGAAAAAGAGCTAGTTATTCCCTTGCCTAAAAACTTTCCCAATCATGGGAAAAGCAAAGGAAGAGATAATTTTCAGACAATGGTGAATTTTAATTATGAATCACCAAGGTTATAATTATTACTATTCTACTGATAATTTTTAATTATTTTGAGTAAACCTGTTAATTTTTATCTTTTTCATATCAGAACTTTTCAATCCAGGTCTTAATGTGAAGTAATATGTGTCAACCTGAAGCTTAACATCTAACACTAAGGACAGATAACTCAACACTGGCACAGTTCATTTTAAGTGTCTTAAGTGGTTTACAAGGTTCAATATAGAGAAGATTGTGAAAATACTAAGTTTAAACACCCAAGGGACCTTGGGGAAGAGCCAAGAACTGTGACCTTTTGGATGTCTGCCTTTGCAGACACAATTCTTTCAGTGGTTTTCTTTCTCTTTCACGCCTTTGCGTTTTGGTTGTTTGGGGTTTTGGGGTTTTTTTGTCTGCTTCTGTCTGAAATTTTAATTAAGACAAGCTTCCTAAACACTACTGCTTGGACTTGGTAGGAGAGACTGCTGAGAACTCCTCTGATATCTCACAGCAATAGCTTGAAAACATGTAGCTTGAAAACTTGTTTCCACAATGTCCTACAGTCAACTGCAGCTATTCAAGACTCCTATATAGATATGATGACCATATTCTATTATATTATTATATTCTATTGCTTGGTGTCAGTGCTTTTCTCAGACCTGACAGGAAGTATTGTTCAACAGCTCTGGGCAAGTCAGTTTTACTTCTCTGTTTTAATGTTTTATTATGAGTTTTGCCTATGCATCTAAGCTCAGCCCCCCAGTCTTGCTGCCTGACTCCCCCACAGATTTTTGTTGCCTCCTTCCATAGTTCACATGTTTCTAAAAAGTTCTTGTTTTATCTACTTAACTAGAAAACATGTCTGAAATCATCATAGTTAACCTAGAAAAGCTAAAGAAAAGAGAGCAGTAAAGTTATTGACTAATTATTGAGATCAGTTGCTTTCCTGACCTGTTTTCCCAGGTGCCTCCAAGCTCCTTTCAATCACCAGAATGTTCTTTTTGAGCAGTGCCTGCACTGAAAACCCCTCAGCCACCTGGGAAGTGCAGCCAGCTACTACAACAGCCAAGTGACTTTCAGGAGCTGCAAGTAAAGCTCCTGAGGCTGGCCTCTCCACAGTCAACATGCCAACCAGGAACCTTGTCCTGAGTGTTCTCTTACTCAGGCCAGAGACTTGAAAGTCAGGGTTGCAGATATGCTCTGACTGCTTCCAGAGATGACACTCCTAATGGACCAAGTTTGAAATATGCTTGCCAAAGCAAGAATGAAACTCCTAGCAAGTTTGGGGCATATAAACATGCAAACACAGGGCATTTGGAGTAAATCTCATAGGTATCACCCCAGAAATTTTAGCTTTTTCTATCTGTCCCAGGAAATTAAAATGCCAATCAGGATATGAGGCAACATGGAATAGAAGCCATGGCAACTCTCAATACATTTATTTCTCACTGATAAATTGGATAGTCATCATGTAATTGGCATTTTGGTGCATTTTATTGGATGGGGTGCTAAGCAATTATGCCTATTGCTTTTCTGTACCTAAGCTTCCCTGAAACCCACTGAGCTTGAGCACAATTTTAAGTGTCTTACTACGCAGGACAAGAATGTTTAGTACTCCTTTCTTTTATAGATGCATATTTAAACTTGTCTGCTATTTATGGATCATCTCTTTCAGCTTGGCAATGACTGACAAGAAAGTGATAAAATGAGGAAATGTAACTTGACATTTATTCAGTGTAAATACTTTGCAAAGCTACAGCTTCACAATTTCCTTTCTTTGGGTAAATAATTTGAAATACTGTAAGCAATGATAGTGGATGACTGGAAACAGAATCCCTCAATATCCAGTAGACTGCAAGATACCACAAGTAATGACATATTTTCTTTTCAATAGCCTCCATCTATTTTCAGACAGTTCTGCCCATGCTGGCCTAATGGCAGCTCACTAAAAAGTAGTGAAATATATACAACATCTGTGCAAGCAATACAACTTCCACAGAGGCTAAAATACTGGTACTGCTGTATATCTATACATAAACCAAAAAAAAGTAGTGTGCACATTAAACTAAGCCAAGTTTTTGTGCAGATTGGCCTCTGATCTATGGATGTTTGTGAGGTTTAAATTTTAATCATACGTGCTCACACTTAAGAACAAAAGATTTAAAATTTCTATCACAGTGGGTTACAATGCAACAAGAACTGCCTTTCACAAAGTTTGGTTCTCCATAGAAGTGTTTGGATTCATGAGGCCAGACTTGTGTCTAAATAGTTCCTGCAATAGCTGAGGATTTTCCCCAAAATGCTGGATATTGAGGAAGGTCAGACCATACTCAAAGAACTTTGATTTCTATTCTATTTTGAATTTTTTTTAAATGCTGTATCCCTTTTTCTGAACTCCTGTAGGTGGTAGTGTTGGTATAATGCCTTATGAAAAATTCCTGAGGCCTCTTGGGACACTGCCCAACCCTCCAGAACACTTCATTCTAAGGCATGTTGCATACTGCCAGGTTATGCTTCCTCTAAGGATGGTACTTCTTATTCTTAGGATCTATAAACAAATAATTAAATTACTTTATATGCATATTTTCTGAAAAAATAGTGACACCTGTGGTGTCAGAACAGGTACAGAGTGGAATACAGAGTCTATAACTATGAGAGTCCCTATTGATGCTCTTATTCTTGAAGTTTAGCTTACATTTCTTAAAATAGTGAATAAATAATGTTCTTTCTTTTTCTACCTTAATTCTTTACCTTTGGCTGAAAAAGAAAAAAAACAAAACAAAAAGAAACCCACAAGAAGCAGTGTCATCTAGATTTGCTACAGTTTTTTGATATAATTTTTAAAAAATCCCAAGACTTTTAACTTAAAAATTTTGGGGTTTTTTTGGAGAACAGAAAAACAAAATTTAGGGTTTTACTCAAAAGCAGATATAATGCATTTTGATGGAAATGATAATTCATATATTTATAGTTTTGTTCTTTGCTCATACAACTCCAGGTACTGGACGCTGAATCAAACACACAGGAAATGCCTTCCTGCAGAAATGCAAAGTTTATCTTTCTTATTCTGCCATAAAACTCCTTGGTAGTAATTGTAGGTGTGTCAAATGTAAGCTTCAAGTCTGGGTCATGTAAACAATAAGAGAGGTTCTTCCAAAGGGTAGGTAACAACTGGTCATTCAAACAACTGCCCTCCAGATGGAAAAGGGCTTTAAAATTCCTTATTCACTTACCAAGAGAGGTCGAACAGAAGAACGTCTCTGATAAAAAACAAACCTCAAGAAGCCCTCTTGAAACTTTAACAGGGTTGATCAGAGACACTTGCACGTGAACAAATGAAACTGTGGCTGAGGAAGTGTTGGGAAGGCAGCAGCCCAGCAGACCATGCAGCAGCACCCCTGGCTGAGAGGCGCCTTGGGTGCAAGGATCCCAGCTCAGCTCAGCTCAGCACAGGTCCCTCTCTTGCTCCTCTCATGCCCACTGACTCTCCAGGGCAGCAGCACTAAAACAAATGCCATTTCAGGCCTGCTCTGGATTTGTCTATCTTCAGTGAGTCCAGCAAGGGCTACAGGCCACTCTTCCTCTACGTGAATGATACCTGCTGCTTGCTCTTCTTACCAGCGCAAGTAATAGTGGCTGCTGCATCTCAACAATTACTTGTTTCTGCTAAATTTTGTTTGAATTTAGCAGGAAAGTAGATTTCAATTGCCCCCGCCCCCCTTCATCTCCCCACTTCCACATCCTTCTGGGCAAATTCAACTGAACTGTTAAATGTCAAACACAGTAAGAATAAGGCAGTTCCACTGAGTGGCAGAATTAATCAAATGTCTTAGTTTCACAAGATTAGGCTGGCAAGTCTCTGTTAAAAAACCCACGCAGTAAATTTAGAGCTGCTCTTCCCCTCTACCAATGAAATGAACTGTTTGACAACATAGTATCTGTGCCAGAATAACCCAAGAGTAAAGAACTGCCTTTAGATACATCTTTTTCTGATCTGAAGATTCACAGTACAAAAATGAAGACAAAGATGAATAACTACAGGAAGCCATAAACCATTATTTTATACATCATTATTTTAGGAAGTTTTAAGCAACTGCTAGACTTCAGAAACTCTGCATCACACAGAAAAGGACTGCAGAGTTCATCCCTACAGCTCATCTATGGTTTTGAAAAATCTAGTCCTTGCATGTTACTTGACAGAGTAGAGCACAAAGACTACAAATCTGAAAGCAAAGTGAGCTTAAATGTTGGAATTAGGCACACACCTCTGCTTGCCTGTCTCTCCAAATAAAGTTCAGTATGGAGGGTTTTTTGCAACTTTTGCATGAATTATTAGAAGCAAGGCTAGCACTCTCCCTGCTTTGAAGTGCCTAATTCCTCATTTTAATATGAGGCTATAGCATACAAAACCTTACCCTTTTTAACCAATTGTTCAGCCCTGATTGGTGGTAATTCCAAATGATCTTATTCTGACAGAGGTTTTCACAGTGAGTGTAAAATAACTTGGTCTAGTGCTTAGAGAACTGACCCAGACGTCAGAAATGGTACTCCTTAGCTGAGCCATCTGAGCCATGGGGTCCTGACTACCCTTCTGCATTACTGGCACAGCTTCCCCACCAGAAGCAGAAAAGAGCAGTAAGAGAAATGTTATTCTGTGCTTACCCTGAAGGTTATTGATATAGACAGCTCTAAGTTCAAATCTACAAAATGGAGTCTCCTGAGGTGAATTGCTATTAAGTAAATACTACCAAGCCTCTGCTGGAAAAGTGAGACTTGGATGGCCATTCCTTGAGATACTTGTAATGAATTCCTTTCATCTAGACTGATGTACTGCCTAGCAAGGATTATAAAACACATGGTTGTCGCTATTAGTACTGAACTCCTGTGCTTCCAAGACTTTCTGGGAAGCTTTAGACTATCCATTACAAAAAAACATTCAGCAATACCTCTTTCATAACCTTAGTCTTCTAAAGAAACAAATTAAATGATGGTTCCAATATAAGCCAAACAAATCACTTGAAATCTGAATTAAAGAATATAGTTCTTTTATCACCAAAGCTGTTAGGCATTTACCATTATCCTTCTGTCTCATTGAGGTTTTCTGGTCTTAAAAAGCATAAGTGTGAAACACAGGGAATGGCAGAGTAGCAGGAAAATAATATCCACAGATATAGTCATGCATTCCCAGTTGTAATTTGTTCTGGCCTCCTTCATTCCCCTCTTGCTACTTTTCCAGGAACTTGAAGATGAGTGGTTACTATGCATGGAAACACTGAGCTTCTGTTATTTGCAGGAATGCTTACAGACTGTGTGCAGAAAGATGTGCCTAAGGAAGGCAATATGGTAAAAATCTCAGAAAACATACATCCAGGTAAGCAAGAGGCTCAGCCTCGTGCTAGGCAAACTACTGGTAGTGTTTGTTAGGTTAAACTACAGAGTGGATGACTACAAAATTCATTGAACAAACAATCCATCCTTATTGATTTGCAGGTACAAGAAACAAATTGCTTTTACAAATTGAGCGCATACCTATTAGTAGGATCACTTACTCAGAATTAAACTGGGGAGTGGATGCAAGGTAAAAACAACAAAACACAGCAAAACCATGGCCACCTAGGTAGAAAATGTTTCCAGCAGGCAATTTTCATAACCGATTGCTCAGTTGCTAAACAAGTGGTGCACACTTCATGCATATTCATTCAGCCACCAATGCGTTGCATGACAAATATAATCAAGTCTAGGAAAGAGAGAATGCAAGAGTTGGAAGAATTAAGGGAACTAGTAGAGGAAAGCAAATCACTTTTTTCTCTGATCTGCTGCTCTGCACCCAGTCCATATTAGTAGACATGAAGCTGTAAAATTCCAGTGTCTGACTGTGAGCTGGTCCATGGGAAATCAGCTGGCACCCTTCTTCCTGTCCTACTAAATGCCAAAGCCAGTGAATGTCTGCACATAACTGACTCCTGAGCTCCTAGAAACCATGGATGCAACAATTAGAGTCAGCACAGCAAAATATGAGCATCCACAACTACTGTCTATTTTCCTCAAGGATGTAATCTACTCCTTTCTGCAGATTTTACTTGCCTGGTTTAACCATAATTTTCTTGTTATTACAGAATTGCTGTTATGTTTTGAATGCTAATGTCTGGCCAGTTTCTGATTAAGGATCCAAAATAATGTTAATCTCCCTATTTTAGAAACATTAAGGCTAAAAACCTGAACTAGAGAAAGATGTTATGCTATTCCATATGTAAGAATGAAAATATGTTATAATGTCTAACATTAGAAATTCTTGGAACTTTTCCTACAGAAAGAATGCTTAAATTTTGCACTAAAATCTTGAAGTTTTTCTCTCATGCAAGTAAAGTGTTAACTGGATACAGTCTTCATAAACTTTGTGAACATATTTGTGGGACTTGGATCCAGTTTCAAAATAGCTATAAATTACTACTCTTTGGCACCAATCTTTCATAAAGATAGAGGATATGTACAAATATTTTTTTTCTGCAATGATCATACAAAATTATTTTATTTAAATGACTACCACAATCTAAAAGTTGCAGTTTCAGTGTTAAAGACACTTCCCAAGTTGGGTCTGAATTTGAGTACATTTGCTGTGAGCCAGGAAAGCTTTACACGAGCACCAGTTATGACCCAGTTTTGGTGACCTTCCAGCACTAAAGAGCAGGGCACACTAAGTGCTACCAGTTCTCATCATTTCAGCCTTGACTAATACTTTGTCAGAGGAAGCAAACCACAGCTTCACTATAACTCAGTATTTCATGACACTTTGGAACAAATTTCCAAAACCTGCTTTCAATGAGAAAAGACGGAGATCTAGAATTAGCAACAGCCACTTACAAAACCAAGTTTCCCAGCTTCCTGATACAATAAAACAACAGGAATGATAAATTGCACTTACATTTTGCCTAGTTCTTACTGCAAAGGTCTTCTTGGCATGTTGAAAGGAAAAACAGAAAAACCTCACTCTTCCAGTACCAGCTGAACTGAATTCATTGAGCTCAACATAAAGTTATTTTTCCTTGCTCTGTCTTCTGGCAGTATCTTCCTTTCTGTGAAGGAAAAGACCCAGACAAATCAGTGGCATATCTACAGAATATACACTTGTGAAGTTGCCAAAAAGCTGAAATAGAAAGTCTTGGTAACTTAGAAAGTAATTCAGCCCCAAAGCATTTGGATTAAGTTCCACAAAATGTTGCTTGGTGGCAAGACTCACCTGGCTGAAGAGCAGTGGTTCACGTAGCACAAGCACGGGTATTCCACGGTGTTTTTGAGTTTTGTGGTTTTATTTTATTTTGAGTTTTTTATCGATATTATTTGTCTATTTTGAGATTCACCCTGCTCCTTCAGATGCTTAAGGTGCAATGAGGTTCAGAACTGCCAGAAAGGTAACAGCTCAAAGTCATTCTGACCTCTGAATCCTGCTGTTGCTGAGCACAGGTCCCAGCACCGACAGCTTCCTGTCCTCCCACATTTTTTCCCAGAGGGGGAATGCAGACATCTAAAAAGTTGACTACGAAATTATTTTGTCTACAACAGCAATATTTGACCAGCTCATGGAGACCAAGTCAGTACAGGCCCCTTCTCTGAGCTCTCAGAATCAATTTTTAAAGTGTTGAACAAGTGATGGTAGCTGAAGTTAAGATGCCAGCAGAACTTATGATTAAAAACAGTATTGCAAGTGCTCTCATGCACCAGTAGTCACTTAACTAATTTAGCCACATCAGTAGCATTTTCATATTAGAAGTGGCTGGCCTTATTTACAGACTTATAATTTCCAAGGTAACAGCTGAATTCAACAGCTTGTAGACTTCCTTCCCATGAACATCTCATGGCGTAGGTGTGGAGCACTCAGAGGTCAGAACCAGGAAGGAGCTGCCATCTGTCTTTGATTCTCCCACAGTGTGATGACTCTTTGGAGAATTAAATCTTTACCCACCAATACAGACAACAGCCCCTGGGTGCTCGGTTACTTGTATCTCTGTGTCTCTGCTGAGAGGGCTGTAAGAGAAGCATATATACTATCAAAATATAAATATGTTAAAGTGATTACACTCCATCGCCCAACATAAGGAAATATTCCATCTAATTGTATAGATTCAAGTACTTTGAAATGAACCACCAGGGGCTGTGAACCTAAAGAGAATCTGTGTGCTAAGCCATTTGGGTTTGTGTTTGGTTTTATTTTTCCACTCCTTTTATCTTCTTTAATATACTTATGTTTAGCTCCTTGAGTCTGTGCCGTGCAGGAAGTGTCTGAAGCAGGGTGAGGCCTCACCAACTGAGTAAGACTGAAAGCCTGTCTGTAGAAGGGGAAGATGACCTGTAAAGGCATCGAATTTGTGCCTGGAGTGGAACATTCTAATCTGAGGATGGCAGGCTTGGTGGGGAACATCAAAAAGCCTGACTGCCACACTGCCACCACAGCGAGTGAGGGGACAATATTCTATTAACTGAGGAACAGGAGATCTTGAAAACAGTTTCAGCATTTGAAATACATGGGAAAATGCTGACATACCCTGAGTTTAGTACTGTACTGAAAATTATTTTAGCACATCTTCCAAAAAATGCAGTAAATGCAGTTGGAGGATTGGCAGGCCACTGCCAGCACAGCTCTGCTGGAAGAGCTGAGGAACTTCCTGAGCACTTTTGTCTAAAACAAACAAGGGGCTTTCCAGGAAGTTCTGAGTAATCATCTGACTTTGTGCGTAACTTAACAGCTACAGAGAGGAAAAAACTACCCTGAGATGGAGAGACAAACATTTAAGTAAACAAGAAAATGTACCAGCCTGCTTGAGGAAGTTAAGAAAGAACAGATTGAAACGTGCTGCAGGAGTTTTTAGAAAGAGCAACCAATCCAGTGAGACTCGTGAGAGAAGTGCAGAGAATGAAATGTTGTAAAGACAGCCTACTGACTCCACACAGGGGATTGCCTCTGGAGCCTGCCTTCCCTCCAGAGTATAAAGTTCTCTCTGTCTCTGTGCAGGCCTCTTACTGCTTTCCCCAACTACATAGCTTCTGTCTTTAGAGATGATGGGGCATCAATATCCTCCACATGAGACCACAGTGCCATCGTAACACAGAAGAATGAAGAGCCCCTGCAACCCGCATGCTTTATTCAGGAACCCCATCCAAAGAAATCAAGTCAACTACTGATAAGAATACTACTCTGTGGGCAGATGATTTTCTACTCCAGCCAAATTAATCATAACAATGCTATGGCTTTTCCAGTCAGGCAATCTACTTTTTAGGCTTTGATTCTCCTGCACTAAGAAGCTTCAAAGGGACTAAAAATAAAGAAAAAGTCAAGAGCAAAAAGGAGATGAGAAGATGCAGAGAAAATTAGCTTTGTCATGCCTATGAACATACACTGTGGGAATCTTAACACTGAATATCTCTCCAATTTAATTACAAGTGCCATGTCAATTTTTGTTTGTTTTATGCATGTGCATGCATATAAATACATTCTAACAAGTGTTTATTCACGTGCTACAGCTCTCTCCTCAGATCTTAATACTGCCTGTCTGTAGTTGTGCAGATACATCTACACACCAGAGAAAATAGAATTTCCTGGAAATTTAAGGGGGACCTCAGACACACACACACACATAAACACCCTGTCATCTCTGTTGTTGATCTATCATTACATAAACCACAATAACAACATTGTAGGTTAGTAATAGTTTTAGGGCCATAGATAGCAGAGCACCCAGTCTTTTCTGAAGACAGCTCTACCACTGTCTCTAAACCATCGATATTTCATTTTAGACATCATGGTTGAAGCCTTAACTCATGCCCTATATATACCACAGCTCATTGGGTTGCCCTGCAAAAGATTTGTCATGCTTTAAGTTAAATTTGCCTCATGTGCAAAAAATCTGAGCACATGCCCTGTCTCTGAGATAACCTTCTTTAATCTTTCATATCAGCACAGCAGTATTTCAGTGGTTCCTCATATCCAACACAATCCACTGAAGGATAAAAAACAAGAGATGAAAGAAAAAGTGGATTGCAAAGAGGAATTTGAATAGTAGTATTTTGGCTTTGTTAGAAGTAAGCATTTGTGTTGGTGCAGATGTCTAAAACTAAATTTTTTTACTTTAAAGTGGTAAACACCATCACTGATTTCTTTTTTCCAGAATGTACAATTTTTGAGATAAACTGACTCTGAAGTACACATTGTCCCTGTTTCTGCCAGTGAACAGAGTTTTTGGGTGGACTGTGGGGCCTGTTTACTTTTAGACTTTTAAAACTAATATTGCAAACAGATGAATGAATGACTTCCCTATCCCCCTCCTTTTCTGGAGGAAAAAAAATAAACAAAAAAGGTTGATGATTTCTTTAGAGCAAACACCAAAACACTTCAGACAATAGAAGTTTTATTTCAGACTCCTCACCAGGACCAAACGTATAATCTGCAAAACATGAGGTCTTGATGTGCTGAGGAGGAGGAGGAGGAAAGGACAGCTGTGTGTCAGCATCAATCTTCTCTGTGAAAACACAAACCTAATTCTGTGCCCTTTGATTTGGATGGTGATAAACAGTAGAATGACTCAAGACACTACTTTTTTCCACAACAGCTTAAAAAAAAAAAAGGCAGCAAAAAATAGTTTCAACTTGTAAGAAAACTAACACCTCAGCAGACACAAGCATCCGCTAAATGTAGCACTGGCCTTTCTACTCCTTCCATTTCCACGGAAGTATTTCCAGTTGTATTTGAGTTTCTGCTCACACAAACGTCCTCCTTTTGCACAAATCAGATTCTAGTCACATGCATTATCCTGGGGAGAATAAACTTCAGGGTAGGCTTGATTTTGATTTTATGAATACTGGTATAAGAGAACAATCAAATGCAGTAATGGAGCTCCACTACAAAAGAAGAGAAAGATGTCCAGTCAGACTTTAGCCCCTAATTCCTCTGGATTCTGCCACTAATTTGAGAAATTAACAGCTAGTCAGGGACTCAGGACTATGCCTAAAGTTACAAGCAAAGGAACAAGATTTTTAAAATTTTTTTTTTACAGAATCTAAACAAATGTAATAAGTTTTTATTAATACATTTCTGTACAATACATTCACCATTGATAGGTCAAATTGGAGAAATTCCATTGAAACAGACTGAGAAGCAATGCTAAGATAATTACTTTTCTGCTTTTCAACTCTGGAGTTGGAATACCAACACATATGACATCACAGCAGGAGCAGATTAGGATCCAACAGCAAATAGCTTCATCCACCAGAAGTAAAGACCTTCCATGAAGCACACAGAAAAAAGGAGCTCACAGAACTGACCTTGAATTACGGGAACTTAAAGCTGCTCTTGGTGGCAGGGCAGAACAAGGAACTACTCTTCATAATGTGACCTTGTGAACCCCCAGCTTCCAGTGCATTCCTACATGACAATGAGTATGGGCCAGGGGTACTGTCCTGGTCTAAGCACCACTTATACATACACCTTCCTTGAGAAAATCTGCTGCATGATTATTCCTGAGAATGGAGACTGGAGAAATCTGTGAAGACCAAGTGCATCAAAGCTATCGATAGTGCAAAAAACCACCTGGAATTTTATCTGGAAATTTCATCATTCAAGGATCATGAAGCATTTCTGTACACTAATCATACACTGCAATACCTGTGTAAAGTATAAGGCATGACTATGTCCATTATGCAGTATGAAACCAGACCCACTGAAGATAAAGGCAACATTCTCAAAAGTAGCTATTAATTTTGGAAGTCATGGGGATCAGGAGTATTGCAACTGCAAATCTCTCCACAAGTACAAGCTGCTTTGATACTTTTTGTTCCAAGAGCAGTTTTAAAAGTTCACAGCACTTTCAAGAAAAAAGAAAGAGATTTTTCAGATGTTGAGACCTTCAAAACAAATGGACATTCTTTGAAGTGTTAACCTTATGACTACACTAAGAACATGTGCTGAGCCACTGACAGAGTGGGAAATGAAACTTCTGGATACTCACTGCTTAGGAAACTAAATAGTTGTGCTTTCCCCTCTTGCCCCCTTTGGTAGGCATATGGATTTTATCTGTCATCTAAGCTGACCAACCCTATAACCCAGCAGCCGACCTCCAGCCACCAGGCAATCTTTGAGGCCACATTAGAAACTGGGTGCATAGTTTTGTCACTCTGATTTAGTGCTAGTACAGAATGTAGATAACAGACATTGTTTTTCTTCTCAAAATGTAATGTCTCTCAAATATACTTTTAAAAAATCCATGCATAGGCAAGTAGATGTCTGCAACATAGGCCATGCCCAAAGTCTGCCGTGGCCTTTTCAGTCCTATTGCTTTAGACATTCATTTCTATCCCTATGAACAGGCTATGAATAGGGAAGAAATGCACAGGCTGGTAGACAATCCCCGATAGCCCAAGGAAAAATCTGCCGTTAAATAAAATGCTGCTACAGACTGCACAAGACAAAGCTGACTGTTAATTCCTAAAAAATGAGCTTGCAGGTCTTATATTTAATGTACACTTTAACCAGAGCATGAACAGCAAACACAACCTATTGCAATAACGAATATGTTCACAGTCCATTAGGAAGGAATGGCCAAAGTTTAATATTTTTCAGCTTATGTTCAGATTCTTTTTAACTATGCTCACTGTTAGGGCCAAATTTATTAGGACAGTGTAAGAATTTTGTATAATGAATAAGTGCCCCACAGATTATACCTTCACATAAATGAGTTCAACCCTGATGAAAATGAACCTTGACAACTTCGCTGTATCCTCTGAAAAAACAGCCTGAGATAAAGCTGTATGAAGAAAAATAGGACACTTGATAACCCAAGTACAAGCAAAAACTTTGCCTTGGCACAATCTGAGTACACACTGGAAAAGCAAGAGCATGCAAATTAATACTACCTAAGGGATCACTCTATCACATGCTGGCCATTTGCACAGGGTCAGCTCCTGAAAAATGTTTGCCATTTTATATTTACCCTGAAAATCAGAATAGAACACAGCTGCACACAAAGACTTTCAATGAATAACAGTTAGTAAAGGGCCTACCTCTCTACCCAAATTATTTGAAAAGCAAAAAACACTGATTCTCTCCATCATCTTTTGCCTCTTCTTCATTTCCACTGAGCCTTGGGCCTCAATACTTCAAAGGCACAGAGTGGTTTCTCCAGGGGCAGTAAATGCTGCTCTATTAGGGTGAAGCAGTGAAGCTTTTGGCTAGTGCTAAGGGAGGTTTACCTAAAGGGAAAGCCCATGTGCAGGACTACTTTCATCACCCGTAGTTCTGCTGGAGGTGAATGCTGACTCGAGAAGTGTCTGGCCTACTGGCATGAGTAGCAGATGGAAAATTCTTTTGTAGGGGTGGGAGGAAAGACAACAGTGAAGTGAGGTGAAAGTTGTAGCAGACAGCCCTGTCTCTACCATAATGGTCCTGGGTGTAGTGAAAAGCACATGGTATGAGAAGGGATTTGCCTTCCTCCAGAACGTCCTGCAGGCTGCTACAAGCAGCTGAGCTGAGAGAGCCATTCCTGCTCTCTTCATCCACACAGATGCCCACCTCTGCAGTCAGAGCTCACACACAGCTCACTCACCATGCCAGGTCCCGTGATTTGTGTTAAACAGCCTTTTGTCACCAGTGTCACCAAGCTGTCATTTCTGAAAGAGATGAACATTTCCTACCAGCAGCTCATTACTGTCTTCTCTGCGAGTTTCCCTGGGTGACCTCCCATCCAAAACAGATGAAGATAAATTCAGTTTAGCAGCTGACAAAAATCACAGCCTGCAGTAGTAAGGCTGCAATGGCACTAAGTAACTGAATAGCAGGATAACATGGTATGATCACATGCTCACATTTCTTGGTTTTCCTGTGCTGCAAAACTAAAATCTCACCCTACACTTCAAATATGAAACATTTCTCCCACTGCCCTGCATATCCTTCTTATTTCCATGAAGCCGGGGAAAATCTCATTAAAATATCAGAATTTGCGAATTAATTGAAATTTGTTGGCATTTTCTATCTTCTCTGTTTAAACACCAACAACTATACAAGGCTGCAGAAAATGTAGATACTCCAACGTTCTACTAATCATTTAGATCACAAGCTTTTTCAGAGATAGCACATCTTTTGTACAAAGTTCAGCACCCAGCTCAACAGGGTTTAGATCCAGACACAGACCTCCTGCAAGTCTAAATGAGGCTTCATGTGGAATCAAACAAAAGCTCTAAAGAGGAAAAGGAGCAGGAAGCATTTAATCTTCATAATAAGCATTATCCCAACATAAAAGTGCTGCAGCATAACCAAATATATCCTGTTCCAGTAAGATAGACACTTAAAAGCCACCAATTTTCAAAGATTTCCAGACAACTGGGATTCCATGATTCTGGGGTACATGTCATAGATTTTGCTTCCATGATCCTCGCTGTTTTGCTGCTGGCTTACAATCCACCACCTACTTCTTTAATGGTAAATGAAATTTCAAAAGCAAAACAAACCAAGAGGTGGTAGAGTTTGGAGTCTGTACCTGTACTGGATCATTGACCAAACTATTTTTCCTTCCTATAGCACTGTCTATCTTTAGGACATGCTTAATATCATTAAAAGCATAAAATCTACTCTTTAATTAAAGTATACTTGAGGAAGGCAGTGGAAGGGCAAGAAAGATTTAAAAATTTTTAGTCCCATCATTCTGAATCTCACACCATGCAGAGGAAGAAGCTGAGATATAACTTATATACATTTTCCACTCTCAGTACTGTGAATAAACTCATTGTAGGTCATTATACACAAAACTGCACAACTCAATTTTGCTCTTTTAAGTATGGAGTTACAAAGAAGTGTTCAATCAGTTCTAAGAGTAGGGGATTTAAATGTTCTATCAATTTTGAATGAAATTTCTTACTTAGCATTAGATCAGGGTGATCATTTTACTAAGCATGCTTTGACTCTCTTTCCCCAAACTAGATGTGCAGTGTAAATCTGACAGACCATCTCAAAACGTCAGAAGCATTTAGAGTTATCATCTACATTTAAATAATGGATCATATCCAGAAACTTAAACAGCAGTTTTAGAGATATGTGTAGCAATCTTAATTTCCCATTACTGGAAATAGAGACGCAATGACGTTAAACCCCTCACTGAAGGTCACCCAGCACATTATCTGCTTCCCCTCCTACTCATGCTTTTGATCGCTCTGAAGCACAGATAAACAACAGTCCAGGTCATGGTGCTTGGCCCATTTGAAAATTTGCCTACTACAACACACACTTCAACTCAGGCATTTGGGATCTGAGCCCTTGGTAAGAAGAAAACTCTCCAAACAGGAAGCCCCAGGGAGGGGGAGTGAAGCAACCTAGGCTCTAGTCCAAACTTCTCAGCCTGTTGCTCACTGATTCATTTAACATCCTGTCGCTGCCAGCACCCTTCAGAACTCACCATCCCCTTCTGTGGACTGGGCCTGAGCCCTTCATCTGTCACACACAGGTGTTGGTACTTTTGGTCACCACATAACACCTTCAAACTGGGGCATGAAGTGCACTATTAATAACTTGGCACAGACAAATGCAATTATTTCAGCTAGGTAGAAAAGACAAAAATCTATACCGACATGGGTGGCATAAGCCCATTTCCCTGACACAGCTCCCACCTACAACACTTTTCACAGCTGTGTTCTGTTCACTTTGTGTTTCTGTGACGACAGTATTGCAAATTCCCAGCCAGGTAGACTATAATAGAGTGGTAACTTGCTGAAATCACTTATTTTTGCACTGTTAGCTAGCTGCAGTAATATCACCTTTCATTGCTTCATTGGTGATGGTAAGATTGGTATCTAAGGCAGCACCAATCCTTTTTGTACGTGGTTCTGTACCCAGGATGGGCCATACTTGATTGTTATCTAGTCAGGTATGGCTGGAAATTGTAACATCAGTTGTCCAAAGGGGCAAAGTGAAAGTAGAGGAGTGTACAAATCAGTAATTTAGATCAATGAATACACAAATGACAGTCGAACTAGCTTTGATTTTATTTTTTTTTTCTGACTTTAAAAATTTATAACAAGGGTTAGATGCTCTGTAAAGGATGCAATTATTTTCAGCATCTGAGGATCTGACTCAGGAGAATAAACTTAATAAAGCAGGTTTAAAGCCAATATATCACAGGTGCCATTAGTTCACAGAAACACAGCCATGCAATGACCCTGCTATTATCTGTACACTGAGAACTATTACCATGAAAGTCTGACAGAAGAACATAATAGGAATAATGTACCCATCTGCTGGGTTTTGTCAATACTAAAATTATTTTCTGGCTATTTTCTTGTCCTTCTTTCATGCAAAAACCTTTGAAATATGAACATTTTGGCTTTTGAATCCCACGTGTGTGTTTTTTGAAACTAAAAAACCTAAATTCTCAGGGCATTATGCCTTTAGATCCTTGTAAAGCCAGTTTTTCTTTTACAGACTGAGTGTCAGAGCGATGCTGAGAAAATACAGATGTGAACATTAAACACTTCTTCCTGTCATAACTGCCCAACTGAATGAGTTTTGCTACAGATGAAGGAGATGAAACCTTCAAAAATACAACTCAAAAGAGGCTACTTCAAGATATTTTCTGAAGGCCTTTAGTGCAATTAGAGTCATACATAAGCCACTTTCCTCATCGTGTTATCCCTTTCGAAGAAAGCCATCAGGAAGTCCTTGCACTCATTAGGAATCTCCTAGCACTTTACAGTATTTGTTTGTTAACCCCTCAGGATCTTCCGGGAAGAGATTATCAGTGTTTATGGTCTGGTTATGGTCTGTTGAAATCTGGAAAATGAATAAAAAATGAGAGAGGGTAGCTGGCTAACTGCTACCATTGAGGACTTTTTGCTTTGATCAAAAGGTACAAAATAGATGAACCAGTGAAAGAGGGAAGGGGAAGAATGTTTCTGATAAATTCAACTACTGAACCTGCAATTGGGGATGCTCAGTTTCACACCTGTCCTCATATCTACACACAAATGCCTTTCTGATGCAAAATATACAAGTTCTGTGTTTCTCCCAACCCACCCAAACTCTTCTCACTGCAGTATGATCTTTGATTAGCACAGATATATTTGGTCACTGAGGCTTTTCCAATCCAATTGGATCTTCTTCATACCTGCTGAGCTGCCCTACACCTGTACTGCCTTCTGCAAATTCATAGTTCTCAAGATACATCCTTCTACTTAAACACACACGAGCTATTTTTAAGAATGTTTCCTTTTGTTTTGGTAAGGACAAGGGAGTTTTTGTTTGTTTGTTTTGATTTTGAATCTTTTTAAAGCCTAAGGGTGAAAAAGAGGAGGGGCAGTCACTCCAGGACAGCCTGTGCCAGCAACACTTGGTGGTCTGGAATCACAAGGTATCCCATAAGTGAGACGTGAGTTGTTGAATCTTGAGCCTTGTTCTGGGCCGTGGAGCTTTCTGGCTTCCAAAGCCCCACTGTAGGTGTTCAGCCTTCGTGGTTTTGTCATCCGTAACTCCTGTTTAAAGTTAACACCTGCATCCACAGGCTAGAACCCCCAGGCTTGAGGAAAATTCCCAGCACCCCTGGAAGGCAGGTTTTACTATCTGCCTGCATTTCAGATGGCTTTGAAGGGCAAACTTCTAGAAATTACTCTATGAGAATCCTCAGTTGTTCTGTGTTCCTGTAATTCGTCACTCAGCAGAGGAAGCTGGAGAGACATATTGTCTTATGACGGGTCTCCCTTTTCCTTACTGAATATCCTGACTTTGCAGTGTGTCTGCAGCAAGTTTGTGTGTGGAAATTGTATAGACATGACATAAATCACCTCAGGTTGTCTAGCAATAATGTGACCCCAAGGCAACATATTCAGTAAATTAAAAATAAATTACGTGATGGCCTGATGCGACTTCAGCAGACCTCATGTCAGACCCAGCCTGAGGGAGGAATGTGCCTTCTAGCTTTTTTGTAACAACTGTCCTTCAACAACCAGTTAATTATCTACAGATACTGTGTGTTTAGAAGACATAAAACAAGACCAGCTGATTTCAAAAACTTTAAAACAGGCTAAAAATGTCCCTCTAGGGCCTCACTTACACTAGTGCACAGTACTTAAGTCCAGGTGACACCACTGCTCACAGCAGCTCTGACGGGACACACAGGATGGTACTATAAAGTCTCTCAGGAGTTTGGGGGTGGCCATATTACCTGTGTGAGAGCTCACAAATGACAAGTGACACTACAAAACACTTCCAATCTGCTCTCAAATGTGAGTGTTTAGTTCATTTACATATCTGGTTTCTCAAACCAAGTAAGGGCTTCCTAAAAAGTAGAGGACAGCTGTAGTACAGATGTGATGACTGAGTTCTGGAACTGAGATTTGCATGCAAAGTCTGCCCATAGCACTATTCCTCTTCTCATGCTTGCATCTGGGCAGAAAAAAAATTCCACAAATCTGCATCATACACCTACTTATCTTTAGCATGCACATATAAACATACAGCTGTAATTTGATTTCACAGAAAACCCAGAAAACCAAGGATTATAAATTCATATGCTTACCTTCTTTTTTTTTCTTCCCCTAGATAGTTGACAGAGCCCCAGAAGAATATGACTGCATGCTCTAATGACTTTTGGCTGGTGTGGTAGTTTATACAAAGCTGAAAATAAATAGGATTCAGCTCCCTCTGAATATAGATAGATGTCAGCTCCAATTCTTTTTTATTTACAAAACCTCTCTTAAAAACTATTATGGAAACTTTTTCAAATGTACTGCTTCTCTCTGTTTCTAAGCTTTTAAAGAGGTAGCTAAGTTTATAGGGATTAGAGTCAAAATACATGCTTTATTTTCTAAAAGAATCTAGCCGATGCACACAAGAAAGTGTATTTCCATTTTCCTGATGAAGGGTATAACATATCTTCATACATATGGAAAACTAAACACTATTACCTTAAAAATGTAGCTTAGTTTTACTCTGAAAATACTCTATTAATTCTTCCCATTATCTCTGTACTCAAGTTCCCACCATAGGTGTCAAATAGTAACTTATACTGTTTCCCTTTTTTTTTTCTTTTTTTTTTTTGGAAATGTCAAATTTTTTTAGAGAACAGTGGGGACAAAGCCTTTTCTTGGTCATACTCTTGAAATATATGCTTCTAGCTGAACTAGAAATCTCCTTTTAGCCCAAGGTCCATGACATCTGAAATTTCTTTTCAGCAATTGGAGACCAAAAATGAACGTACAAAATTTGATATGGTCTCTTCAGTACAGTGAAAAGTGGCAAAAATAACCACTTTTCCCTGAAAGAACTTGCTTTGTATCTCTTCCCTACAATACAGTCTGTATTCAATATTATTGAACTGAAAATTCATTCAGTTTAAATAGTAGTTGTCCCCTTTCTTTCCTTCAGGCTAGTCCCCAGAGAACCCTCTCATTCGCTTGCATTTTATATTTTCACCCCTCATCACCTAATTTAATTTTGTCCTGTGTTCTCTGTATCCTGGCTCTTGAACCTCTCTAGTCCTTCCACAGAGCTTTCTTTGCAGGCCAACATCTCACACTAAACCCACTGACAAAAACAGATCAAATACTCTCATTTTCTCCAGTGTCCTATGGCTACATTGTCAAGGCACCGGTGAAATTCAGCCCCCCTTCTGGCAAGCAGTAGGCATTTAACCCCTCAAAGAAATGTTATTACATAGTAGAGAAAATGATGAGAAGTGGTGCCTGGGAATGAGATGGCATTAGAAGAGGACACTTGCAGTCAGCAAGACTCATGCACACACTTGGTTAAGTCACCAGGTTTGGCCAGTTCCTCCTGATGAGAAAATTATTGCAACTGGTTACAACCTAAGACTTAAATTCCCTGCAAAAACTGTGGAGAAAATTGGCAAATTGTTCCACCTCAGATTTGAAGAACCCCTCTCACTTCTGCCCAGTGTTTTAAGTGCCATGGTATTAGGGTTACCTAAAAATAGGCCCTGCACAACTTGTGTACAGGAAGACCACAAAAGATTCCTGTAAGAGGACATGGAAAATTCCTATCCACAGGACACATGCAAAAAACTTCCATTAGCAATCAAGTCTACGAATCAGTTCAGTTCAAATGCTTCTGAGTAGAGGAGTCCTTCAAGCCCACATGTGTAAAGCTTTGAAGTGAAACCTACAAATAACAAATAATAAATAGCAACCAAATAGCTAACAGCTCTATGGCGTCTCCAACAAGCATTAACTCATACTATTTTTTTTCCCCAGATGGTGTAGTTCTTAGTCTTTGCTAGAAGTTAAAAGCAATTTTCCACCAGCTGGCCAGAGCAGGAGAAAAATCAAGATGGTAAATTTGACTTGCTACACCAGTGTGCTCAAATCAATCCTTACCTTCCCCATCAACAGTTTTCACAAGTGTTTGAAGGAGGTGAGGGAATGAAGGCCATGAGACCAATAAGAAGGAGAAAATGGTTTCACAACTTGCAAATTTTAAGGAGAACTTGCACTACTAAGCAAGTTCTCTTAATTTTCAGGTTGATAAACTTAGCTTACAGTTAGTAAAAAAAACCAAAAAAAACCAACAAAATTTTAAAAAAAATCCAGTTATCCTTGTTGAAGGGAAGAAACTGGTGTTTTGCTGCCTTAGATATTTGGAAATTTCTTATACCAAGCAGGCATTAAACTCACCCATCCCTGGTCTTCCTCTCAGGAATGGACTAGCAGAACAACAACGCTCCACAGTGACTTCAGCTTTCTCCTGAATCCAACAATTCCTGACACTTGATTTAGCAGAAAGCAGTTCTGCAGTGAACATTTTTACGTGAATCTGGGTTTGCTCAATACTCTTTTTTTGTTTGTTTCAAAATCCCTTCCTCACAAGCCATTTGCCCTTTCTTTTCTGCCTGGCTACCTGCCCTAGCATCTCCCTGTTTCTCATTCCTCCTCTCCACACTGCCTCAAAAGAAAAGATAATATTTTACTCTGTATGACTATGTCAGCATCTTGGTTTTGGAATTAGAATCTCTTACTTTAAGTGCTGGGAAAACAAATATTTTCCCAGAGTAGCTCAGGAGAGCCAGTCCACAGAAGGTTGGTACAGCTTGAAAGTTCTGTCAGCAACTGGACTTCAGGCCGTAACAATGTCAATCTTACTGCTTTCTCAGGCCCCTCTACAAGTCAGCAAAAGGATACAAGCATCCCATTTGAAAACCTCCCTCCCTGAAAACTCAGAAATGTGTGAGTTCTGCAGTGAGGCAGAATAAAGCACAGCAGAACAATGGAAGAAAACAGTGAAATGTCTGGAGAAGTGGAAAGTTAGCCACACCAAAGTCCCTCTGAAATTTGGGCAAGCTGAGAATACATAATGAGCTGGTTAGTCTGCCTGCTCTTTCAGCAATTTAGTGAAGTTAAAGAGCAAGGCTAATTTAGATCACTAGAGCATGTCCCGATGGGGTCTGATGCCTTTGGGAAGCTGCCTGTACAAAGTGTTGTTCCACCTGAAGAGACAGGTAGGAAAGGTTAAAAGTGAGCCAGCTGGCCTTGACCCCTCCCTCAGCCACATCCCAACAGGGATTTTCCATCTCTAAGAGAACCAGTCCTCTGGGTCAAACCTTTCTGTCCAAATGGACAAAAGCGACAGCAGACTACATCTGGGAGAGAAGGAAAAGAGAAAGAGGAAAAGAGGGGAGGAAGGGAGGAGAAAAGGGAGTCTGGGACAGCAAAAACTACAATTCTGTGGTTCTGCACTGGCAGAATGTAATGCTGATGTGTGTGCACCCTACCACAGCTGAACCAGTCACACACCTCTACAGCTGCCTTGATGCTGATGGATTAGTGTCTGTTGGCACTGGTTAGATCGGTGCCTCCCTTGTGCCAATTAAGATCACTGTGATATTAATGTATGCAAAGATGAACCCAGCTCTCCTGTGCCTATAGCTCTGTACTAACACCTGTTGAGTCTTTATGAACTCGGCTGTGCAGGGCAGAGATTAACTTAACAGTGTCCAGCGCAGTAAAGTCCTTATCCCTGGCCATTATTACCACTAAATATCAGAAAGATAGATTATACTTTCTTTCCTGTGCAATCTTATTACCTACTGCCTGAGGCAGAAGAGAGGCTGGTCTCTCTGTTCAGATGTAACAAGAGACCTCGGTGATTTTCCTTTTAACAGCCTGCAGCCTGAAGAAATCTCTTGCAGGCAACCTTGATTCCACTAAATTCAGAGGACTATCAGAGGACTTTCTTCTCGTGCAAAGGACAGCAAAGTCAGCTGTAAATTGTGATATTAAAGAGGCAGCAGATCTATTCTTTCCCTTCTCCTCAAGCAAACTACTGCTTGTTCTCAGAGCAATGAGCCTCTGGAAATGGTTATTTTCTACCTGGGCTGATCTGAGAGCACGTGTTTTGTTCAGGGAAAAAAAAAATATCCACAACAACAATATGCAAACTGTGCAAGACTAACAGCTCTTTCCACTCCCTGAGATTTCTTTCAAGGATACTCCAGTAAATCAAGATTAAAATAAGCTTGACTGTTCATAATGCAAGAAGTCAAACAGAACACACCCTCCAACTTCCAGCTGTGTACAAGCATATTGTTCATTACACCAGTCCCCTTCCAGACAAGGCACAGCCCATCCTTGTAACACATAAAATGCATGGCTGCTCTTTAACACAACCCTCACCAAAAAGCCTTGAAGAAAGTAGGAGAAATTCTCTGTATTTAGATGTAATCAGTCATCTTGCTGTAAGGCTGTTTCAATATTGCCAAAACCCAAACACTCAAGTTAGGCCGCTGGAGTTCTTAGTCATGACTTTCACATTCTTATTTTCCTTTTAGCTTCTGAACACTGGAGAAAGCCTTTGCCTCTACTTCACCTGTGGACTGGAATATCTGTTTCTCAAAAGTGGACCAGATTATCAGATTATGACAACAGTTTTGAGACCTGAGGCTTCATTCAAACCAGCACAAAAATCCAAAGACCTCACATTATTTCTGCTTCACATGCCTAACGGTGCTTAACAATACCAATGTCAGCATTCAGCAGAGCCACTGGTAACTTCCACAAGAACACATTAGTGATGTGTGCAAAGGCTTACTCTTCTATGCCCAAGACAGACTTAATTTTTGGGTGGGTTTTTATTTGGTTTTAAGTTATTTCAGAAGTAGAAGAGATAAATAAATAGAAAACTGTGAGTGTCTCAGGTTTTGCTGCTGTGAGAATTGAAGTCAGTGAGTTGTATTTCATCCTCTGGTTGAGGAGAGAACAAAGCTTAGTGTGTTTTTAAATTCCCTCCTTCCCTTCCTGTTTTACATATTAGATAAAGTCTATTCCTTCATGTATATCCCCTTAGCATATCACTGACATACATCTTAGTCTTAACTGAGCTGGGAGAGTAGAAGTTCCTACATTTATTCATATGACTGGAAGGGCTTCCATTCCAACCCAGTATCTCCTAAAGCAGGCTGTTGGGTGCTGTAAGCACACTCATGCTGTGTTTCAAGCATGGCTTGCCTGCAGCCTGCCAGAGGACATTGGATGACCTCTCTTTTCTGGAGTGAGCTCTTTGGAGACTTACCAGGTCCAAGACCCTATTGCACAACCAACATAGGATGGAGAAGCTGGGTTTCACTACAGAAGCTACAGGACTATAATTTAACAACTATATATTGTTGTTAATCACTTAACTTTTTTGGTGTGATCATAAAATTCTGAATGCATAAATACTTGTTATAGTAAAGGTTGATCAGAGACATATCAATAACTGGAACTGTTTGAAAATAGGTTGTCTGCATCTCTACTTCCAATAGTAAAGTAAGGATAAAAAGGAGGAGAAAATTTAGAGACTTTCTGTAGCTGTTTGTCCTCAGTTTTAACTCACAGTTCTCCATATCACTTCTACAGATTCCTTGAAGTGACTCATAAATACCATTGCAAATACAAGTGTATTACAGTTCTAATTTCTATAAAAGCTTCCCCTATTTCCACATCCTAAAAGTTAAGAGTTACATCCATTACCTGGGTCTCTACTCATAATTTTGTCTATCTTTAAATTTTTCAAGAAATCCCTGTTACTTGCATCATGTACAGAAGGGTAAACACTAGGGAAGCAGATATTTATTCTCTTGGCAAAGCCACAGATGAGTTTAAGGGTTTCACCAGAGGCAGTGTGATACACTCCAAGGTGAAATCAAGACACCTGGCTTCAGTTCTCTGCTCTGGTATTGACTGGCTAAGATGGGGCATGCAATAACTCATCTCTGTGTTCCTGATTTTGCCCATCTCTGAAACTACTCCATTTATTTATATTCATTTTTGTACAATGCTTTCAAAGCTGTAGAGGTAAAAAAGACTCCAGAAACCACAGGGAAAAAAAAAATCAGGTCCTGCTATCATTTTAGTGAAAGTCACAGTCAAAGCTCCTATGAATCCTGAGAAAAAAGATTTTCTTATTTTTGCCTTAACTTACCTTCTGTTGTCTTTGTGCCAATAAAGGTAAGTATTTAGCATGTGCCTCACCTTTCTGGCAGATCCAGGCCTTTGTAAAGACTGGCCAGTAAAAAGTACAGATAAATATATGTATAATATTAGGTAATACTTTTTTTCTGTGTTAGAAAGCTAACTTGATGTGGAGAGTATTTTCTTTTCTCCTTAAACACTTTTTCCATTTATTTCCCAAAATTACAGCATATCTTTCTGCTGAACTTCTTGTTTGTTATGCAAGTGCATACAGTGTGTAAGAAGGTCTCAGCTCAGTGTGGGTAACTGAGGAAGGGAAGAAACATGAAGGAAAAGCAATAACTTGCCTTCAATAACGATTAATTCTCCCCACTGGTCCTCTCCCTCATCACAATCAAAGAGAAAATTACTGCTCCATTCAAGATATTAAAAAACAAGATCCGCAATTATTTGACTGAATTCAATATGGATGTAAGACGACTTTGCTTTCCCCAGAAAAGCATTTTTCATTTTATTTACTTTAAACAGGAAAAACCTTAAAAGAGCACAACATGATTAATCGCATGCACTGTCTCGAAATCCTTTGAGCAGTTTTGCTGTGTATTCACTAAGTAAGCCTTGGGATCCAGTCCAGTTGCTCTGTGGCTCTCTGAATTACTTAGCGATGGCTCCTCAGACACCGCCTTACTGCTGTATTGTGGAGAAGACCAAGCAGCCCAGGAAGGCACATGGCAATATCATCATCCCTTGTCCTCAAGGGGAGCATGTGGCACATTGCACATCACTGTTCACTGAGACCTGAAGCACAGAGGAAACAGCTGGCAATGATCTCTGTAGATTACTGACAGTCCTGATACAGGCCTTTGGCTCCATTTCAGCCCCACATCACAGCTGAGGTAGGCCCAAACCTGTGGAAGTCACTGTCCGCAGAGCTGAACTAAGCTTAAATAACAACGGTATCTTTTGGAAGACCAGGGAAAAACCAAAGCAAACCAAACCAAACAACAAACCCAAAACAAAAACCCCTACCAAAACCAAACCTAACACACATAGAGAAAGACACAGGCTCTTGATTTTAGTTACTGCCTCAGTCCAAACATTCCTAGTGGTAGAGGCATTCACCTAATTTATAAGCAAGATCAACCCTTGAGTTGATGAAATGGGCTGTGGTCCAGGTTCATCAGCTGTTGTGGACGACACATGGTCATGCTTCTATGGTCTTTGCCTATATAAAACACCAAACTTGTGGGCGCTCTCCCACCAAGAATAGTCTGTGCATTAGGCAATGTGAACTGCTGGGGTAATGAATTTTTTCTCCCTCCAGCACCATTTAACAGCTTCACCATGCCACCCTCAAGGGGAGAGAAGCAAGTTTTGCTGTCTGTTCCACCTCTTCTTTCTTGTGATGTCCTCTATTTCAAGAGGAGCTTTATCTTTGTGGCAGTAAAATGAGGGATTGTCTGTATGGCTGAAAGCTTTAATCTGCCAATAACTCTGTGAATTACAGAAAATTATGGTATTCTGCTTTGAATGTTTTTGAAAGCAGAACATGCCATAAAGGTGGAACAAGGTCGTCACAAACTGCACAAGCCAGGGAAAATTTTCAACTCTTTGGAGACCAAATAGGTAACCTTACAAAATGAATCAAGCAAATGGAGAATCTGATGATAGGTTCTCTCTTTCCCATGAAAAAGAATACAAGCCTACAAATGTTTTGTTGCTATAGCACAATATAGAGCACACTGTCAGTTTGCTTCTACAGTGAAAAAGCTAAAGATTTGGCATCCTGATACTAGCCAAAGAATTCAATCAACCCATCTAGGGTTCATGAACAATAGGAAGAAAAGATCTGTCTTAAAGTAGGGAGCTGAGACTCGCTGATTTCTGAAACAAATGACAGAATGGCAACCCGGATTCAATCACAGATTCATCCATTCAAATTCTTAAGCCTGTAAAACCTGCAATATTCTTGAGCAGCTATAAGGTGAGCTGTCAGTTAACAGTCATCAAGCAACCAGCAATATGCAGACACATCACAGGTCTGCATTATTCTTCCCTCTATGCTAAGGCATCACTAACATGATCTGGTACTTACACAAATAGAAAAACAACACATCAGAGGACGAGCTGAAACAGGGTGTGCTCTTATTTTCTACTATCTTTGATCTTAGAATTTATTTGGTCACGATGAAGAAAACTGAGCAGAAACACGAGCATTAATGATAGAATAAATGTTGCTGATGTCAGTTAGTCTAAGACCATTTAAAAGTTTCTCTAGCTCTTTACAAGCTGTTAAAATGCTATATTTTTGCCACCAGAAGTGAGTCAAAGCAGTAAACTGCTTCACTGGTACTCAATACATACATCATTCATTAGAAACATAACAGGAAAAGCTGCTATTCTTTCATAGAAAAGAATACTGCATTAGGAAACCTACTTAAAAAGCATGAATCCTTTCCACTAGTACTGTCAATCACTACATCTTAGACAATTCAGTACATTTATCCAGGACCAAATCTCAGGAACACAAGCTTTCCAAAAAGCACATATGGATATCTATGATGGAAGTAGGCCACCACAGCAGACAGCCTTCTCCTGCCACCTTTCAAAATGAACTATTGTGACTCTGTTGACAATGAATCTCTGTACTCATACAGAATAGTATGCTTATTTCTATTTTGCTTTGGAAAAGACAATTCTCTCCAATTTTGGTTTCATTCCAAATTCAAAGTCTCTCTTGAAACAGAACCTCAACCCTTCAGACATTTCTGACAGCAAGCCCTATAGAACAGCATTTGCACACTGCAGTTTCATTTTTCCTGTGGCTGCCGTCTTTATGCTGAGTCCTTTTCTTCTCTGACTACTGAAGGTTTTAAACCACATTTTAAAATGGCTTGCTGAAACAAGGCCAGGGAGAATGAGTAATTATGATTCTCTTCTTCCCTCCCATTTTGCCACTGTACTATTAACATGTAATTAGGACTCTAATTTTTAGTTAGGTGTTTAAAAAACCCTGAAGCAAAGGGTTTTAAATTATTAATGAGCCATTTTTTAAAAGGCAAACTGAAATAAGATGTACCCTCCTCTTCATATATTTAATTACCATAATGGTTTAACACATTATTCTTCAATTACTAAGGACAGGCTTGCAGAGAAAGGCAGTATTTTCTCTAATTAGAGGTACTAAATTTCCCTTACAGCCATGGTGGTCTACAGCTATGAAAACTGTCTTCAGTAATGCCAGTCTTAAACTGCACACAGGAGGACATTTTTCAAATGCAGGAATGTATCATAATGCCTGTACTGGTGCTTTTCCACTGTTGGTGCCAGAGATGCTTCTTGTTAGAAAGATCTTCTTATCAAATACTTATTTATTAAGGCACTTATTAAATATAAATGTGATAGAGACACAGGTCAATTAAAAAAAAAAAGGCATGCAATCATAAGAGGTTGTTGCTTGTTTGATATCCCGTAATGATTTTGGCAGCTAAATCCTCTTTGGAGTCTAGTGGTAACAGGGAATTTCATCCTCAAGAGGAGGCCTGCAAAGCCAACTGAGACTGGCTCAGTAGGACTTAGGGCCCACTAAGGACAATGATCCATGAAGTGCAAAATACTTCAGCCTGTGAGCACAGCTGCTGTGGGCTGCATGACTCCATATGCTCAGAAAGTTTTCTGTTTGCTTAAAACACACCACAATTCTTTCTCTCAATCCCTCCAAACCCATGCAATGCTTCTTGTAAAGTCCTACCAGGCTTGGATGAGGTCGACAGAACCTCACTTCTTAAGGACACCACTTGCAGATAGACAGCAGATATCAGTTTTCATTAACAGGGATTGCAGGACTTTTAATAAAATTAAAAGAATTAGCACCCTTTTGTATGTTTTGAGGCCGAAACTTGTACGTGGCTGAATCCACACACAGAACTTGTTCTGCACCCTGATCCCATACTCAAAAATAAAGACAAAACAGAATCTTATGTTTTCCATCATCTCTTTGAGTTTGTACTTAAGACAACACCCAGGGTACCAAACTTCTGAATGTGCCAAAATATCAGATTTCAGTTAAGAAGCAAGATGTTAGCAGCAAGTAAAGGTAAACTTTGAACCCTACCTTTCCCTGAGCTGATCCAACAGTGTCAGCATGTATGAGCAAGGGCATATTACTGATTACAGACAAACCAGAGTAGTGTGGACTACTCTGAAAACCCAGAAAACAGAAAAGTAAATAAAGCACCAGTGTGGAAACAGCCCAGGTCCAGCTATTGACAGTCACATAGCACCAAGGCCAGCTTAATAGATAAAATTTTCAGTGCTCCTTTCAGGCTCTAACCACCTGTGTGGTCGCCTATAAGTGACCCTATATGGCACTTTACTGGGTGAACTTACTACAACAGATGTCCTCTATCTTTAAGAATATGCTCTGCCTCCTTTTACAGCATCTGCATGACTTCTGATGGTCTATAACTTGGCCCCTGAATGAGTTCTGCCAGGTGACAATTTTCATATCTCTGAGGCTCCTGACAACACATTCCCTTGAGTTTCTCTAAGCACAGCAATAAAAAAATATAAAATAGCATTTATTTCTATCCATAAAAACTATTGGAACTTATTGAAGAAAAGCTATTAGCATTAAACCCCTGCTTTGCAAGAGCAAGATCCCTGTGTTTATCAACTAGTCCAAGTTCAGACCACATACAAGCTATCCAAGAAGGATCAGGAAGATTTTTATCATGACCAGTCTGTGGAACCAGGTGAGCATAAATCAGCCTAATCTTCTTACCCTCTGGAATGCAGCATGTATAATTGCAGATATTAGGGGATTTTCTGATTTCATTTTCACTCTTGAATCTAGCAGCATGCTTCTTCAAGCCTTCCCTTCACTTACAGTACCCTATGATCAAAAGGGCCTTGCAGTCACAACTGGTTGTGTTCTCAGAAGAAATAAAAACCCAAGTAAACTTCTTCAGGCAAGCAAACTCAAGAACTAATTGTTAAGGTAGTACACTATGCCACAAAATTTATGAGGAAACCACACATTAGAGCTCCCAAAGCAATATAAAAAGTAATTTTAAAAGGTTTATCAGCCAATATGTACAGTTCATTATGGGAAATTCTGAAACCATCTTCGGCATACCCACTACAAGATTTCACAGGGGCCTATCCTACGTACAGGACTATTTGATGCTTTCCTTAATAAACTGGCTGATGAAAAGACAGTAAGATTATTAATTTTGCAGGTACACCAAGCTGGGAGTGATTGCCAGTGTGTTGGAGGATACAAACAGAATTCAAAATGATCCTGAAAAGGAAGCAAAAGAGAAGTCTGAAAAAAAAGTAGAATGAAATTCAGCTGGTAAAATGCAAGTTAGCATGCTCAGGCAAAGAAAAACAACTAGACAAATGCCCAATGAGAATAAATGGCGTAAAAGGGCACTGGCCTAAATTTTGGAGCAAAAGGATCTCCAGCTCCAGATGGCTCAGAACACCTAACGCCCTCCCCCATAATGCCCTAAACTGGCATTAGCAGAAGTGAACTAACCCTCAAGCAAGTAATGCAAGGTAGATCAGTAGTCATTCTTACCTGCTCAATTACACTTGAAAACACTAGGTTGTCAACAAGATCAGGCAGTAAAGTGCTTCAAGTTACAGTCTTTGGTTGTGAAAGTTCAGAGGTTAAAATACAGTTGTTCTTGTTTTCCTTAGAAATATACTGGAAAACCCGCCATTTTCAAAAACATTCACCTAGAGACCAAGACTTCAAAGGGCACTTAACAGCTAATCCCCACAGATCTGCCACAGAGAATATTTTAAGTTATGTAGCAGGATAAAGAAACAATGGCCACCGTAGACAAATTATCTTCTGGATCTTGTTCTATGATGAGAGCTAAGCATATGACAAAAAGCTGAGGTATCACTCAAGGACAGTGGGTCTTAACTTTTATTTTCTTCCAACTATGTTTAAATTATATTTAAAATACTGCGATTTTTGCTTCTTCCCTTTTTGTATTAAAAAAAGTACCATAAGTAAAGCAACCTGGCTTGCATACTGATTTTTTCTGCATGGTGACACAATTCCAGAAAAGAATTGGGATTCCTAGTAAACAGGAATTAAGGATGGAGTGATGATCTATTCTTCTCATTGCGTGGGTGTTTGAGATCAGCACCAGATGTCATCTCTCTTCCCTTCTCCCATACCTCAGCACCACATAACACACAAAGGACTGATTTAACCCCTCCCTCTCTCCCCCTGTGCTCCCGGAAAAGCAGCTCATACCACATGCATGTCCTAAATCTTGTTCTTGGAAAGATGAGCTGGTAAAATATTAAGCATTAACCAGCAGACATTTTAATTCTCTTCCTCTTTTTACTTGCAGCTGCCAGGGATTTACGAGGAGACTCTATGGCACATCCCTCCAGCAGAGCAAAATCTGGCTCATGTAATGAAGAACGGATAGGATGTCCCCAGCTCAGGTCCAGACCCATCCTCCTCCCCCATTAGTGCTGTAGTTGTATCCTGCTCTCTTTACTTTCAATTCATTCTAATGTAAAATATCTTGAGAAACACTATTTTTTCCCTTAAGCAAATGCCAGGAAATAAAGTCACTAATTTTTCAGAAGTCTGGATTTCAAAATCACACTTGTCACCTTCTCACAAAGAATTATTTTTCCTGTAATCAGTGCCAAGTGATTCCTAGGCACATAAGTACACAAGCTCATTGGGATTCATATGTGAAAGTAATGTGATGTTTAATAATTTAGTTAGAGAACACAGTCATTTCTGTAATTTTTTCCTGAAGTCCTTGATTATCAACATTTATGTTGTTGCAATTAAGGATAAACATTCTTGAGGGTTTTGCTGACAAAAATACAAGCTGTTTAAGCAAATTACTCCCCAAAAGCACAGATTTTAGTGGTGGGTTTTTATCCTACAGATGTTTTATCTTGGCACCAGTCAACCACTCACCATTTTCTGGCAGCTTCACTGATCCAGAGTGTCTGCTCTCATGTTTTGGCACAGCAAAAAGTGTGTAACACTAAAATTCACTGGGAATCACAAAACTGTGTTATCAGCTTTGAAAGGTTAGCGTTGTATTAACAGTTGAAGGTATTCCACTATTTTTAGGATGTTGCTTTGGCCTCAGCTGAACAAAATTTTCATTCCAAGCAACAGCTGCTGCTTCATTTCCTTAAATGAACAGCACATCTTTCTAAATATATTCAGCAAAATCATAAAAGTGAGCAAACACATATATCTTTTCAGGGCCACAGCAGCCATACAATATTGATCCAAGCTCAGGTTCCTGGCCAAGAGACAGGAAGTCTAACCTATATATGGTCACCTGTGGGCATGAAAAGCAATAGGCTTATTTCAGTGGTTACTAAAGTTCATCAGTCTTCTACAAACCGTGAGTCATGCTTGAAACTGAATTTTATTACAGACAGTAGTCTAGTCAAATAGTAAAAAGGTATGATGCAAGGCAGCTATTTGACATCTACCAATTTTAATATTACAAAGTAGAGGGGGAAAACCTGATTTCTCCAAAACACTGGTACTGGTACTTAATGACATAATAGACATCACTAAAAATTCTTTAAGTAATGGTCCCAGCTCTGGTAGCTTACACCAGTCAAGAAATGTGCATCTACAGTAAATTCATAGCAACACAGCTCTTGGTTCCACTCAGACATGGGACTGAGGTCACTGAAAGACCTAAATGTTTCCCAAATGTTATGCTAACAAGTCAGCCATCCTTTTTGTGTTTTATCACAAACAACCCAAACAAAAATTCAGAAACAAAAAAGTGCATCTACAAATATAACCTAGGATATTTAAAGAAACCATCTTACACAAGCTTTTCCCTAGTTTGCCATCTCACAGACTCAGCATCTCAGTTCTTCAGACTGTGTTATAAAGAAAGCCAGGGAGTTGTAACTAAAATGAAACTAAGGATGGATTTAAGAGCTGAGTTCTAGGAAATCATGCTCTGGAAATTTATAACATTGTTTCATCGAGCTTTCATTTTTGGAGAACAGGAAGAAATACATAAATGTATCTCAGTGGTGTAATTTCATGCTTTGGCATCAGAGGTTTAACTCCTCATGTTTAAGTTGCCCGACTTGTGCATGAGGACACTGTGCTAAGCATATTATTGGGTTGGCCATCAGCACCTGGAGCTACAGCCTCCCAGTGACCTCTCCCAGAACCCTACACCAAAATCTACATTAAAGCTCTAAAGGAACTTCAGCTGCAGTAACAGTTCACAATTTTATACATCATAATCCTTCAAATGGCAAGTATTGCTTTGATATGTTACATATTTTATGTTTCATGGCAGAGTTTAACTGCTATAGTCATTGAATTTTCCAAGAGAGCTCCTAATATTTCTCTGAATATTTAAATATGTGACTTCCACTGCAGCTCAACACAGTGGACCATAAGAGTTCAGTATCTCAACACTGTTTGGGGTTCAGTTTTGTCAGAAATTAATTCGGAATTACATACACTGTAGTCCAATAGCCATGTTATTTAAACTCCATTGGTCATTATGCTCTTTCAGCAATATGCAATTCCTAGGCGGCTACTGCACAGCTTGGTTCTTGGATCCTAGTAACTGTAATGCAGTTTAACAATGCAATTTATCCTGCTGCTAATGCCCTCAGCTTCATGTTCAAAATACAAGCAAATTTGTAAAAGAAAAATGGGAAAACTGCTTACATAAAATAGAGAAGCTAGGCAGGGTTCTGTGTTTGGCCTCAGAGAGGAGCCAAGCCTTGGAGCTTCAACTGCAATTTTGTTGCTCATTTCTGTCCCAGTATTCATGGTTTACTTTCATGGACCTCTATACCTGCTGATTCAAGTGCAGGAAGGAAATGAAGCTTTCAAATGAGAGGACACATACAGAATGACATTCTGGTTACCACTGCCAGCTTTGTTTCTTTCCAGTGGTTCCATGCTGTTTACCAAAGCCAGTATATTTGTTACCACAGAGCTGCAATATCTACCTTAATATTCCAAGAGATTGCAACTAAGACTTTTACTGCAATACTTTAAAACGAGGACCTAAACACAAAGATCTAGTCATCAGAAAAAGAGTTAATAGCATAGGGACTATGTTTCTACGACATAGGAAGCAAGGTCACATAAAATGAGTGTGTATCTCTTGGTGACACACTAATACAAACAACATTATGGTCACTTGTTAGTCACATTTGTAAGATTCCTCATGTTAGTAGGAAATTTTGCAGCTTGCTAACGCAGATATTTCCAAAAGGTCTCTCCTCCCAAGTCCTAGATGCACACAGACACACACACTCAGAACTGAGTAATTCGTCCATTGATGTTTTTCATTAATTTCATCTTTAAAAAGGCTTATGACAAATAGTACTGGAGCAGAATGTAGGAGTTACAGCTGTGAGGAACATTTTGGTACTCATGATAAATTCATAGGCTATATTCACAACGTGACAATGGGAAGTGAGCAAACCCTTTTAAGGAAAGGGAAAGAAGACAAGACTGTCACAGGTATTGTGTGCCTATTTATTTTTAGAAATGTTAAAAAAAAAAGAGAGAAATTGACAGAAGTGCTTAGGCAATTAATACCATTAAATACCATTAAAGTGGTTGTGTATGCAAAGGGTGAATGAGAGGGCAACATCAATGAAATTAACAAAGAACTGGTGTAAATACTGGGAGGCTCCAGTCAGCAATGGTTTACACTAGCTGGGAATACAAAATGTTGTCCTTTCAGATTCAGAATCCAAAATAAACCTACTACAGGTACCAGTGAAGATCCTTAAGGGTAACTATATAGGCAGTACAGCTGTAATTCAATGTGTGAATTCAAAGCCATTTGCCTACTCAAACATATGTGAAACAGCTGGAGGTGAAACTCTTTGTCAATCATTGCTCTTGTCCTGTAAGAAATTCTGAGGTTTTTTTTTTTTTTTTTGATGGATTAGAAAATAAATTTGAAAGGGAAAAGGCGTTACTCTTAAGAGAAAGGGTGAAAATGCAAAATATATCTAGAAACACACAAATAAAAATATTCTAGCATTTCAAAATTGACTAAAATAGTTTCTTTTTTAATCAAAGAAAAGATATGATTCTAGCTAACTGGGCACAAATTCTCTTGACAAAATCCACTGCACTAGGTCTGAAAACTACAGTTTGATGTTATTTGCCCTTCTGCCTGAGTCAGCTGATAGGGCTTCTGCATATATGTGAAAGGACAGATAAGGGTAAGGCCAAGGTAGAAAACAAAGTATCATGAATATTGCAGTTCAGAGAGAGAAAGCCAAAACCATGAGTTTACCAGGACTTTCAAGGTAACAGAAGTCTTTCTATGTGCTAACACTGGAGACCACTTTGGAACCAAACTCCACTTTTCTGTGATTTGTGAAATCACATGTTCAGATTTCAGTCAGACCAAAATATTTCTCTCCAGCTTTCACAGAGCAGACTAGTTTCTTAAACACAGAATTTGAGAAAATGATTGCTGAATTTTTTCTCCAGCTGCGAATTTTCAGTACACAAAACTCTCAGAAATTTTCCAGCCACCTATAAATTGAAGGTACAGTACCTAATCCCACAATAACTTAAAAATATGGTAGTGTAAATGAAGCACAATCTATAAAAACCTAGTGTTTTGCCATTTTAAATTGTCCTTTTATTCTCAAAGTAACAGTTGTAAGCATATTAAAGTTTAAATTATAATTAATGTTCCAAGAAATAAAGTCAATTGTGTAGCTCATCTAAACTTTATCAGATCTTTTACAGTGAGTTAATATGCTATTAGTGGATCTCTTCAACATGAATTTGCTCATCAAAATGGTGCTCTTTACAGGATTTGAAGCTACTCTAGCTTATTCTAATTAACATAAGATCGGCTTAAAGTTTCTGCCATGCAAAACCCTCTACAGTTTAGTGTGGTTCATGTTGTTTGAAATGCAGTGAATGAAGACTAGAAAAGGAGAACAAGAACAAAGTTCTAATCACAAATCTTTGAGCATCCACTTTGACAGAACTGGGATATTTGTGTTTCATTCTCACTCTCTCTGGCCTTGTCCACTGCATTTCTGTGAACTTCCTGAATTCTACTCCATCCATATCCATTTATCTTATCCACTGAAACTCCAGAGGTCAGGGATATGACCAATAGTGATGATATGATTGTATGGCAGCCCCTGTGAGGCTGTGTATTCCTGACCCTTTGCATTTGGCTTTACTCCGTGACAGTCTTGCTTGATCTTGCCCCACCTTCCTTGTGCTAAAAATCCCCAATAAGCTGTGTACTTACTCTCTGTTCAAACAGACAAGAATTTAACAATTGACTGAAGGGGTCACAGCTCCAGTTTTCTCTCTCATGACGTGCAGCATCTCCATTTGAAGTATAATGAGACCTGTCCCTAACTCTAACTTGAAAGAGATCTAGGTTGTTCATATCCTTGAACTGTTCTTTCTTATCCTGGACAGTTGCCTTGCAAAATGAGGGACAGGCTAAGTCAGGGCCTCAAGGTACTGCTGAAATGCTCCATATCCAGTGATGCCATGCTGATCCAAACTCTCACTCACCCCCTCTTCCTGACAGTATTCCCCCACAAATTAGTAAGACTGAGTTGTGGTTCCTGCATATGTTTGTCATGACTGTAATCACAACTCATTTAAGTAGCTGTTTGTTGAGACTGTGTGAAGATTAAACCATTAAACAGCAAACAAAGCCAGATGACCAATAGTAAGCATTTCAATAAGGATCTGAATTCCTACTATGAATAGCTCAATCAGGCACAGTTTGTGTAAAGTACTGCTTGTAGGCTTCCAAATTAATAATATTTTTGAAGCTATCCCAAAAAGGGACTCAAATCTGCTGTATCATTTTCAGTTAAAAGCTTTTTTTTTTTTTTTTAAATAAAAAGCTCAGAAATTTTGCTCTTTATTCAAGCATTCCATTGATGAAAAGGATACGTTGGGGAGTACAGACTTCAGAAAAAATTGACTGAAGGTCCTCAACAGAGGAATAGTATGAAGAGGGGAAAAAAGAAGATTAAATACTACAAATAAATTTTAGATATAATCCAAATCTGATTAAAAACTGCAGAAAGATCCGCCTTACGGGCACCTTCTCCTTTTGATCTCAGATGGAACAAATTTATTCAATTTAATTATGCAACTGAAAGCTTACTATCTCAAAGTACTTGGTTTATAGCTCAAATTCCCAAGCCACTAACAGATTTGTGAAGTATTATCAACCCTTGGCTACAGTTTCTATCCATTCATTAGTTTGTTTGCTGTGGTAATTTGTGTGCAGCTACTAAGAAAAAGCACTAGATGCTCTTGAAGTGGCATCCAGACATAAACAGAGGTCAGAAATTATTGGTAAATGTGAAGGCTGTGCAGAAAGCATCACTAGGAGAGAAGGTGTGAAGTGATAGAAAATCACCCCTTTACAACATTCATCATCAAGGCAGTACCCTAAAAAGGACAAAGAAAGCTATTCATCTTGGTAAGAACATGAAGTGAGGAGAATGCAAAGTAAATATCAATAAGCTAAACTGTGATTACAAAATTTGGACCTTGGAAAATAGCCTGTTTGAGAAATAATGTATATCAGAGCATGACTTCTGCTAAAATCTAGAATAAAGATTTATAAATCAGTCACATAAATCAGTCCATTTTTATTAATAAAATAGATATTTACATCCAACATATAAAGTATTGAGTTTCAAACCATCTGTATGACAGTAATGCTACTTATAAATCAGGCACATGAGCTATCTATTATTTTCTACACTTATAAATCAGTCTTACTCGCAAAGCACTTGCCTGACTGGAAAATCACTCTCTTGATTAATAGATCAGGTGCCACCAGACACATATATTACTGAAATGAATCATATATCTTTTGACCACTGGGCCCATTTCATAAATCAAAAACTCCGTATATACCAAGTGTTTGTAAATGCTCAATTATGAACAATTTAGCAATCCAATGTCAACACAGAATCCCTTAACACACACATATGCACACACATGCACACACAAAATTTTAAAGCCATGGAGATAAGATTTGCTTGGTTGGGTCTTTATTTAAAGCTAAAGCTTCACTGTATTCCCTATTCTACTTTCCACTGTGTAATCCATAACGACTTTGTTTATCTAAAACTAGAAGCAATTTAATGCTTTGAGGTCTGCAAAGTGGGGGGAGGCAGAGAAGGGAGGGAGATACTAGAGAAAAGTTCTTGTTTCTGCTTTTTATACTTCACATAAAATTGGAAGTAAAAATTTCTGCTACCTCATTCTCAAAACTCTTGTTGATTTACTTTGCCATTGCCCCTCACCTTTCTCTGAACTTTTGTATGAAATATATTTACATTTTTTTTTTAATTTTCATTATGGATGTGTTATATCATTAAAAGAATTTATTTAGCAACTTCTGCATTACAAAACATTTAATTTAATACAAATTAAATATAAAGTGCATAAGTTTCTCTAAAATTAAGAGAGGATGTGCTATGACAAACTTCTATGAGATTCTCAGCAGAAAGGTGAAAAGCAGTTCTTGAATTGAGAGGGGCCTCCTTTAAATTGCATCCATTTAGTAGAATGCAGCTGCTGTTGAGTCCAAGTACATTCTAACTAGTTCATAAATATAGCATAGGGATGGTGATTGTATAAATACTTGCAATAAGACAGGATAATGAAATCAAGAAAATGTTTTTATCATATATTATGGAAATAAGTAAAAGTGTCATTTGAAGATGTCTATTTAAAGTTTACTATAGCAATTCCCACTGAGAATTCAAAAAAAAATTATAAAAGAAAACATTCTGCTTTAAAAACACAAATAAAATTTCTAATTAAGAAGAAACTGATCTTATGCATTTTAGAAGAAACAACAAAACATTTTAGCTTGAGGTAAATAGTATGCTTTGGTATCCTTTGAAATTATTTTCTTCCAACCAACTTGACCACTAAACTGGATAACTTATTACTCATACCACCTTTTTATCGCAGTGATGTCTTCCAGATGAAAGGCACAGAAGTTGTTACAGTTACTGAAATAGGTAAACCAGAGATCCTATGTGATAGAGGTATAGCTAAGAATCAGGTTTTGCATTTTCAGCATTTAGTGCTGCAAGAATGAACGAATGAATGTGCTGGGGACTGTGAAATAGAGATGTTCCTACAGGGGCCACCTCTGCAAGAGTATGAAGCAGCTCCTGTTGCCTCTGCTATGCAGTCTGTGGGTACTGGAAGGTAGGCATAGAATGGAGCACTTAGTTCTCAGATGGTGGGAGAACGGGTAGGTAACAAGATAGATGGGAAATACAGCTGAGAAATAAGACTTCACAAAAGAACTTCCCTTTATAAACAACCAGTGTGTTTACCTCTATACAGAATTTCTCAGATTTAAGGAAAATGTCTGTGTACCATGGAACAGAAGAATTATTCCACAGCAGGCTGTAGTAAAATAAACTACAGATTTAACCAGGTACCACCTGGCAGTAATAATAGTTAGTAATTAACCAATGCATTTCTCAGAAGTGCTCAAGAGTAACAGTTGAGGTTATGCATTCAGTTTTGCCGTTATTACAATGGCTTGGGAAGAAGCCTTTTCCACACTAACAGTTAAGGTTAGGACTAGCGCAAACTTTTGACCACATTATAGACAAAATTGTATTTTACTTCTCAAAGATAAGAAAAACCAAGGCCCCATTCTGCATTTGGCTCTGCCAGCCAGAAGTGAGGGGGGTCATAAACAGTGGATAAAAACCAGCCATACTTGCCCTCAGATTCCTCTCTTGATCAACATTACTAACTCGTTTCAGTAGAGTCATTATGAGGGTACAGTGTGGAGACGCAGCTAGGACAGAGCCACTAGGACTAGAAAATATCTAGTATCTGTCTATGCTGGTGTAAAAAAATAGGCCTGGCTAACCCTACTCAAGCAGTGAGTTGGAAGATTTTTATTTTTAAAAAACTCTGGAGGACAAATTTGAGGGAAATCCTCATTAGTATGTGAATAGTTAATTGACTAAATTTTGCTTTTTCCTACAACAGTTATTTGCTTATAATCCAATGTAAATAATATTCTCTTGACAATTTTGCATAAGTTTGTGAAGCCATCTTACTTAAGAGTACATATTAAATTATTAATATTTTTGGAAGAATGCATAAGAAACATACAGCGGTGGGCTGCTGTGGATTCAGATTTAGCTGGAATATTCTATTACAATAAATTTAGCATTATATAATAAGCTTTTATCTAATAAAGGCAAACATTCAGGAAAGATTAGGAGAATTTGATGCTTGCCACTGGTTCTAGATAGATATTTAAGTCTACATGACAGTTTTGGAGGAGAATACATTCTGGTCCAAATCAAACATTTCTGTATTTCATAACACTTTCAACTTGTTGAAGACAGGGTGCAAGTTGTTGCCAAATGTATAATTGGAGCTACATTTGCTTACATAGGTGCTGCAGTTCTAATTCATTATTGCACAGCAGTCTGCAGTTCCTTGAATACAAAAGGCATTTCAAAGAAAAAAACTTTCACCTAGCTAAGTACATCACAGGAGTTTTACCTCTGAACAAATGACCTTTTTGCTCCTGGCAGGTGCATTTCCATTGCCTCTTGTAAGCTAGTCTAGTCCTACCCAGGCACAAATCCAATTTCTTTCTATCTTCAACACTTTGAAGTTTTTGTTCGCACTCTGCTGATAAGAGGGGTCAGGATTCTGAGACCTTAGAAAGATTGATCTATAATGATTTTCTGTACAGACATTTGAATAGGACAAAGTACTGGAGTTGGTCTATGACCCTCCCAAAGTCCTCTTGGGAAGCAAGTTGAATTTACTGAATCTCCAGCATTGCAGACCTCCACACAAAGCAACTCCCACTGCTGCTGTCCAAGAGGCAGGAAACAGCACCCTAGCACAGGTTGCCTGAGAAGCTGCCCACGAGTTCAACAATTGCAATGTAGCCTGGCAAGGTCAAGGAGACCTTGACCTAAAGGCCACAGGTCCACAGATCTCAGAAGTGAAAAGCATGAGTGTCTATTGCCATGGTGCTTCCTGCAAGTGCCGTTCAAGACTGGTCCACGGTATGTCTGTAGGCCAAACTTTACTCAGCACCTGCCACAAATCAGAGTGTTATTTAGAGTGGTAAGTGTAGAAAGCTCAAGAGAAACATTCACTCAAAAAAAAAAAAATTCTTTTCCCTTTAGAGCCATCATAACAGCTAGCGCCTTTTTTAAACTCTTCCCCCCCCACCCTTTCCCACCAAATTAATGAAACACAATGGTTCACCAGAGGACTGCACAATTTGCCGCCACAGGAATGATTTTCATATTTATGAAAAAGTCTACAAATACTGACAGATGAAAAGTATGAAACAAAGTGATATTTTACTATTATTAGTCTGAAATTTGATTATACATGCCAGTTATTCTACCTAGAACGACCCTAAATGATAGCTCCCTGTAAAAATAAGGAAACAAATGTTAAAAACGTGAAGGTTTTGAAAGTTTAGAAATTTACTTGAGTAAGTATGGAGAAAAAGTAAAACAGGGAACACATAATGTGAAAATTCAGGCTAGGATTTCAGTCTGGATTGTCTATAAAAAGACATTTCAGTCTGGGCTGCCCGGGGAGGTGGTGTGTCGCTCTGATTTTTTAGCCTTCTGATGTTTACATTTTTGTACTGGAGTTTCTCACGCATTGTAACATAAACAAAGTGGATTGTTTTCCCATTCCTCTCTGTGATACACTTCTGGTTTGACCAGTGGGGTCAGAGAGGTGTCAACATCATGGCCCAATCGCTGATCAAACCCCAAAACCTATTTAAACCCTAAACCCAAAATAAACTTCCTTCTTTCTCGTCTCACAACCTGACGGTGTGAGTGTGATGTTTTCGTGTAGGTCTAGCGACAGTGGTGGAGTCACTGTCCCTGGAGGTGTTTAAGAAAAGGCTGGACATGGCACTCAGTGTAGTTGACAAGGTGGTGTTTCGTCATGGGCTGGACTTGATGATCTCAAAGGTCTTTTCCAGCCGGGTTGATTCTATGACTCGGTGATGTCCAGTTGCAGAGGAAATAAGAAGAAGGGTTTCAGATGGTTCAAGTGCTGGCCTGAGCAGGTTTTGTATTAAAAAACCCTAAAACATAATTAAGTGTATTTATCAAATAGTTCACTAGAATGACACCATAAAACAGTAAAAAGAATTAGAAATTTCATCTGATTTCCCAGAGAATAAGGGTGAGACATTAGCATATATGAGTATGATCCCAGAGTTTTCTTTACAAAAAGATAAGTGGCAGCAACCACTGTCAGCTTTCTGTTTCAGCACTGTGGAAGAGCCAATTAGGTCACCTGTTCTTAGAATGCAGCTTCTAAAGACCCACCATTATGTCTGTGATGTTTTAGGACCAGATACCCATCTCCTCTTTGCAAAATGTATCAGATTTCACAAATATTTAATTCCCTTGATCAGAACAGGATTCTAACAAAGCAAGAAACAGATTCTATGCAAATGTTTGTGCAGAAATTCAGCATTGTATAATCTCATGCACAGAAAAGAAGACAGCAATGAGAGTTAATTCCTCCAGAGTTCTTAGTACAACATTTCATTGTACGTAACAGATTTTCCAGCTAGGAAGAGATCACTCTGTTTTCAACCAACAAAAGATAATAGTGATTTATATGAACAATAAAATGCAATGAGAGGCTTTGTTTCAAGATTCAACCATACTGTACCATTTTTGTGGCCATGCTACTCTCTATCAGAACAGTGACAAACCAGGCTACTACAAGTATACCCAATATTAGTGGGTCCACAAATGTAAAAGTAGAGAGTGGAAAGCACAGGTTAGTCCTGGAACATGTAAATTCCAGAGGGATTTAAAGAGCAAATCATACAAATTTGCTAAGCAGGTATACCTTAAAGAGATTGAGAAATACCTGAAAAAAGCTGGAAGTTTTAACTTGTACTGGTCTTCCCTCTGCAGAAAAAAGGTCACTTATTCTCCAAAACCAGCAATTCCCTAACAAAAAACACTACAGGTATAAAAAGACACAAGCAATCAACTCTAGGAACATTAACATTAGTCTGTAAGGCATCAGCCCACCACTGTGAAGGATGGACTTTCTGATCAAGATACCATAGGACCTGGAATGATTAAAGCTTGATTTTTCTACAACAAAGTAATCAAGCAATTTGCTGTTTAATTCAAGACGAGAAGCAGCAAGTTTTTAGATTTCCAAAGGCACAAATGACAGAAAGATATTCATACCCCCTGTGGCTTTTGGGAGCCTCATATATACTTGTTTGGCTGTTGGGAGCATCATATATACTTGTTTCTTTTGATATGTGTTTATTCCAACTGAACTGTGTCCAAATCCACTTTATCTTCCTTTATCCACATCCTTTGCTTCCTAAAGCCATTGTACAATTCTATTGCCTTTCACCACTTATCCTTGAGACTGGGAATTTTCCTCCCTAAATGTGTATCAGTTAAAGAAAATTAGGGCCTTTAAGCTAAAACAGGTTCAAATCAATGAGATGCTGTTAAAGCTCAGGCTTATACTTTTGAATTTTAAAATCAATGCCAGATGATCGAGCATATTGAATTCTTCGCACAAGTCTAAAGAGGCTGTATAAAATTTTTAAAAGCCTAAATTAATGGTCTGATAAAACTCATTTGTTAATTTAAGAAAGATAGGCGTTTCAGGGTGATTTACTGAACATGTGAGTTTTTAAAGAACGTAAAATATTGTGTAGAATGATTCAGCAATTTCAATAAGAATCATTCATAGCCAGTGTTGGAAAGCTTGTCAAACAATTTGTGCTTCTTTTTTATGATTTAGAAGTGGTGGATGTTTCTTGGAACTAATAATGGGAGATGTATTTTCACCTCTTATTCATTGCCTCAAACTTCTCTTAGATCATTCGCAAGAGGGGAGAAAAATAATCTGAAGTATCTTTTGATAAGCTAGAGGGCTTTAAAATTATTAGCCCATTAATTTTCACAATAAACCTAACACATTCAGTAACCATTACCGTCCTTTACAGACTGAAAGTGGAGAAAAGAGAAGTAGAAGGACCTATCAAAGGTCACACACTAACTGAGCAAGACAATGAGAGGCTTCTCCAACCACATCTTCGACAGACCAAAGATCCAACAGTCAGTTTTAGGTATTAATCAATTTGCTCTGGAATTCATCAGAAATCTTTACATTAAACCCCATCCAAAGCGTTCATTCTCAATTGCAGGGCTAGAAAAAGACTTGGGTCTATCTGTTCCAATTATGCAAATGATACATTTGGTATAATTAAATAAAGAAACAATTGAAGCCCTATAGCATTAAATGATGTGAACTGTCATGGCTATGAAGTCATGAAGTGAAGATGCAGTCTGAAACTGAGCTTTCTTAATCTGTGTTTTATGAAAAAAAAAAAGTTCTAAGTTTTTAGACAATATAAAAGGAATTGAACTAGATTCCATTAAAAATGGACTTTAGAATATGGGGGAATTGGGACAGTAAGTTCATTAGGCAAAGCATACCTAATGTTAATAGAATTTTGGACTGAATTTTCTGGCAAACGCTGTCATTGCAAAAATAGTGTGGGAATTTTGCTAACCACAACTAGTCAGAGGGATTCTGGTTCACACTTCATACAAAGACAATTTGTCATCAGCAGGAATTTCTTCAGCAGTCAGGAAATAAAAATCCTGTAAACCAATAAAACTTTTTAAAAGGCAGGATCATCTCATTAAATGACACAATGGTGACATTCCACGGAAAAATGGTACTTCCCGTAAGTTCTCAATCATTTACTTGATTGTGGAAATTTAATCTAGGCTACAGATGAGATTCCACAAAGGTTTTAGTCTGAAAGTATTCAAATTTCAAAATACTCATAGAATTTTGTATCTCTGCATCAGATAAGAGAAAAATAAATTCTATATCAAACAAAAGGTTTGATACACAAACTTTAAAAATCATATATTCTTTGGAAAGGAATTCTGGCAATTCTAGTTCAAAATTTTCCTTGGGAAGGAATTTTTGCAAACCTACTTCAAAATCGCTATAATCACTGGGAACTCCAGTGAATCTTGCTGAACCACTCCCTCAAGTTGAACTTGTCAAAATATACCACAAGAGTTTTGAAACATGGAGACTAAGCTTTATTAGAACAATACACTCAAAACATGAAATAGATATTTGCAAAAAAATCTCAGTACAGACATACAGTAACCAAATATGCCGGTCTGCTGGTAGGAAGGATCCCTTATTTTCAGGAGTGCTCCCTTTCTAGGCATCAGTTCATTGGGGGTTTTGTGCTGTAAAGTCCTCTTGAGGACGCTGAAAAGTAATTTTGGTTTTTTTTCCCCATCTCTGAGGCCTGGATTTTAGTCCCCTTGCTTTCCTTCTACCAGCCTCTCTGCTCCTGACACATGCTCTGATCTGAGTGCCTACACCTTTGCACAACACAGGAACATCTTTCCTTCCTTGGTTTTCTTCTCATCCTTGAAAGTGGCATTTCTGTGTCAAAGAGGCTTACTGAACACTAGGGAAGGAGACATCTTCCTTCCTCACAACCTTTTGTAACTGAGTAATCTGAAAATTACTTTTTGTGTGATCTTAAAAATACTTTCTTTTCTCCTACCACTGTAATTTGAAGCAAAACAGTCCTAGCATTTATGCACTCATGTTTTATCCACAGGTTTTTGAGTACGTTATGGAAAAGTGGATATGTGTCATTACCGGACTATGGCCACGCTATGAATCAACCTTAAATATAACAGAAGCCTGGCTGCCAAACCACATTTGGTTTATCCAGGGTATTTGGACAAAGTTGAGGTCAAATGATCAGCAGTCAAGAGAAAATGGAATTACAGATATTTTTTATAAATGGAGTTCTGGATAACAGGGAATTTCCTATATGTAACCATGTGTTAGTCACTCAAACAGTGTTACTAAATATATAAGTTCACTTTTATGTAGTAGTTCCCTAAAACCGGATGTGGGGAGGAGAGGTGCTCCTCTCAGACTTGAAGACGTGTCTTGTTGTTACAGCTGATTAGGCTTGCCAGAACAAAAAAATAGCAAGAATCAAACAAATCAATAACCAGATGAACTGGCAACAAGCAAAACTAACTTCGTTGAAACTTGATATGGGGATGAAATTTCTTAGAGCCAAAGCACTGGGGACAGTAGTAGAGACATGACCTTTTCCCATGACACAAACTGTCCACTATTCAGTTTCCCCTTTTTACCTTACACCTATAGGAGGTTTCAAATTAGGACAATGTACGGGAAAGGGAATGTAAGATGAGATTGTATTTGTCAGAGGTGGAAAATGCAAAGCTGAAAGTCTTCAGCAGAAGACTTCCAAACATGAGTGCCCTAAATTTATTAGTGCACACTCTCACCTATCTAAAGCCTATTCCAAAACACAGATATTGCCATTACGATTTCCAGATGTTAAAAATAAATGAAAATCCCAGTGAGCCCTGCCTGTACACACAGAAGAGTTCCTCATTAAAAGGAACCAGACAATAAAAGAGTCACATTTTGATACTTCTCTTTGCATTCAATGTTTTAATGGAGTCATACCAAAGAGGTTTGGCTCCAACACCACTTCCTTTCCTCGTCTCAGCCCCCATAGATGCAGAAATAACTTTGTCTACATGTGGCTGAGCATTTAAAACCCAGCAGTATGGGCTAGCTGCCCAAGTAACCATTTTCTATCTCCTGTGAGGGAAACTATACACACAAGAAAGAGTCCCAAGGAGTAGACCCAAAACAAGCATCACCACTTTGACCACGTAGACTGAAACATTAGCACGTCAGTTGATATTAGAGTGTCATGTGCATTTCAAACTGTTCTCGGTCTGTGATATGCACATAAAAAAAATCAAGTGTTTAACATTTTAAAAGTTAGCCTGCTGTGCTATACATTGTTTTAACCTTTTTTTAAAAAACTTCTCTTACAATTTCGAAAGAGCCCATAATAAGAATTTGCATCTTGTAGCTACAAGCTAGATCAGAAAAAAATCCCTGATGTAGGTAGGATGGCTCTGATGGGGTGGAAATTTTTATCTCTTGGCCTCAAAGTGTTTGCAGTGCTGCCAACTCTGTAAACTGTTCAGTCTATTCACAGGCACACATTGGGATTCAGAAACTGAAAGAAAAATCAGGACAACTGTTCATTATTAAAAGTAAGGAAAACACATTGCTTTGTTGTATATATATTTTTGTCCTCAAATGCTATAATTTAGTGTCATTTTCATGAGACTCCAATTGGATTCTGGTTCCTATAGCAATCATATTTCAGTTTCATAGACTTCCACCCAAAAAAAAAAAAAGAAAGAAAAAAGGAAAACAAAAACAAACAAAAAACCAACCAACCAACCAAAAAATCATTGAAGTTCATCTAGAAATTTTCTAGTCCAACCTCCTTGACCAAAGCAGAGTAAACTCAGTTAAGTTTGCAGTTTGCTCAAGATGCAGTCTAACTGGACACAGGACATCTCCAAGGATGCATCTCCAAAAACTGCTTGGAATTAAGCCAGTGGAAAGCCAGTCTGTGAGAAAAAAAGCCAGGTTATTTCTATGGGGCTCAAATGGAATTGCCTGTATTACAGTTCACACCCTCTTGGCCTTTCACAGTACATCACTGTGAAGAATCTGCCTCCATCTTCTTTGCTCCCTCCAAGAGGTAATCCTGCACAATGATAAGAGACACACATGGTTAAATAATCCCAACTTTTGCATCTTTTCCTTACATGGCTGATGCCCTAGTCCCTCAATCGGCACAGGGGACCTTCAGGAGACTCACTGCTCTGTGTCCATCTCTCTTTTCCTGGGGAGCACAGAAATGGACACAGCACACCAGCAGAGGCCTGACAAGGGCTGGGTAGAGGGAAAGGATCACATCCTTCAACCTGCTTGTGACACTCTTCCTAATGTTACCCACAGTGCTGTTTGCCTTGCTCAGCCTGTCAAGATCTCTCTGAAAAGAAACATAATTATCTTGTCTATCAACAATTCTTCCCAGTTTTGCATGATCTGTGACTTCCTGAGGGTACACTCTGCCCCATCACCCACATGATTAATGAAGATATTAAACAGTATTGACCTTTAGGGTACACCACTATTGACTAATCTCCAGTTGGAACATTACGCCTTTGACCACAAGACTTTGAGCCTTACAATTCAAGCAGATTTCAATTTATCTCCTTCTTCACTCACTTATCTGGTTCATCCTTCATCAGTTTGTCTATGAGGATGTTTTGTAAGACAGTGTTGAAAGCATTACTAAAGTGAAGATAAGCATCCACTGATCATCTACTTGCATCCCACCATCACCAACCACAATCACTCATTTCATGCAGCAGGCTGTAATATAATTCAGGGGTAATCTTCCCTTATAAATCCATGCAGACTAATCCACTCCTCTACTTATTCTCACTGGGTTTGGAAATGGTTTCCAGAATTATTTGCTCCATATCTTCCAAGGGATCAAAGTAAAGCTGACTGGCCTGTAGTTTCCCAGTTCTTCCTTCATTCTCTTCTTGAAGACAGTCACATCTTTTACTCATTTCCAGTCCTCAGGAACCTTCTCCTATCAGCACAACCCTCCAAAGATCAAAAGTGGCCATACAATGACATCAGCCAATTTCCTCAGCACACATGGGTGTATCCTATCCAGACACATGGATATGTGCTTGACAAGGGGTGTTTAAAATTCCCTTACCTGATTCTCATCTCTGAAGCTAAGTCTTCCTTCTTCTAGACCTTCCCACTGGTCTCAGGGGCCTTTGTGAAGACAAGTCTTACTAGTAGAGATCAAAGCAAAGAAGGCATTGAGCATGTCAGTCTTTTCTATGCCATTTGTCTTCAAGTCCCCTTCCCCATTCAGCACTGAGCCCATATTTTTCTTGGTCTTTCTTGCACTGCTGATAGACCTGTAGGAAGCCCTTGTTACTTTTCAATCCCTTGCTAGACTGAATGTTACATTGGTTCTGGCATTCCTAACCCTGTCCCTGTATATTTGGTTATACTCTTCCTAGGTCACTTGACCTCTTGAATCCTGTGTATGCTTCTTATTTATATCTAATTGCATCAGATCATCATTGTTCATGACAAGTCTCCTACCACCTTTGCTTCAATTTCCAGCATGTTGGGTTGAACTACTAGGGCTTGGAGGATACAACCCTCAAGAGGAAAACAGCACCGAACCACCCAAGCAGCTCTCTTGGACTGTACCCCACAGCATTCTTCCAAGGAGACTGCTAAAGAGGCCCAAACCTGATCTTCTAAAATCCAGGGATTGTAATCCTCCTATACGCCTTGTTTCATTTTCTCAGGAGCTTGAATTCCACATGAATTCCTGTGCTCAGTGCAGCCAAGGCTGCCCCTACCTTCACAGTTTTTGCAAGTTCTTCCTCACTTGTAAGTGTCAGGCCCAGCAAAGAGGAACCCCATGTCAGGGCCCTCAGCAGCTGCAGCAGGAAGTTACCATGAATGCATTCCAGAAACCTTCTCAGCTGCTTGTGTCTTTCTTCATTCACCTCTCAGCAGATACCAGGCTGGTTAAAGTTCCCACGAAAATCGAGGCCTGGAACATGAGCCTTGTTTCAGTGGTATGAAGAAGGCCTCCTCTGTTACTTCTTCCTACTTGCAGATGGCTTGTCCAGATAAAAAATGCAAACACTTTCATTTGACAGGCAACAGGGTATTTTTCAGCATTGAAAAGGTTCTTTGCTTTACATCTTCAGCACCTTTTATCTGTGGTTCACACAACACTCTCTATACAAAAAAGACATTTCCAAGTATTACCACTCACACTTCAGACAGAGCATAGAGTGTAACTTGTTACCTCCAAGTACACGTACAAAACATGGAGGTGGGCATGGTGGATACTTAGTGGGAAGCAGTTATTGAAATAGCCTAGCTGAGGAATTACCTTTCAAAGAAAACAGTACTCAAAACACATATATGACTTTCAGATGTGTAAAGAGGTGTCAGGTATATCAAATGTCTCCTCCATTTCACCTGCCACTCTCACTTTCATTTCCTAAGCAGCAGAGCCTGTAGCACTGTGTGTGGGGAAAATAACTGAATAAAGAATATATCAGATCTCTCATAGTAAATCTTTAACTTGAATTATGGGCACTTATACTAAGTGTTTGGAAAGTTTATATTACTCAGCCGACATTAACACCCCAAGACACTCATTGCTTTGGAGCAGCTGAAGGACTGGCTTTCACACTGTCCTGCCAGATGAATAGATGTGAGTGTGTCACTTCCCCTGTTTTAGCAGTATTTCACTCCTGAAGCAGTTGGGTAACTGTCATTTAATAATTTTGTCTAAAAAGGTATGGAAGGACAAGGAAGTGTGAAGGTCGTGAGGAATAAGGATTGATCCATTGTCCACAAAACCCAGCAAGTCCTTCTTCCTCCACCCATCCTTTCTTAGTTCCCCTTAGCCTTCCAAGGGCTTTAGTATTAAAAACAAACATCTACAACAGAGGTTGCATCATCACCTCCCCAAATTTCTGTATTAATCTCTTTCTGTCACTTCTCTCTCTACTTCCCCCTGCTCTAAGCCACAAAGCATTCACTTTCTGTCTCTATTTCGGTCCTTTTTTTTTGCCAGAAAAGACTGCAGGATAATCATCATGTCTGAGTACCTTGAAGCCGTCTTGGTCAGACAGTTTTCTGTGGGCAGGACCCTAAACTCAGGATCTCTTCAGAACCAAACATGGTTAGAAGTGATATCAAGCCTTGCACAGTGCAGAAGGCTGAATATGATCTGAAAATCATTACTTCAATCAAGAGATTCAAATGAAGTTTCATTCACTTTGGTGAGGAGGAAAAGCTTTTCACATTTCTGCTGCCTGCTTTTTACCTTTGATCTGAATGTTAAATTCTCTAATTAATGTAGTAGGGTTCTACCCTTTGTTGCATTTTTTAGGCTCAGAAGTTCTCCTCTGTGTCCCAGCAAAGGACACCGAAGACTTCAGAAGTATTATCCAATTACACACACACAGAGCCATGAAAAACTTCACTGGTGCATGAAGCAGGTAAGTGAAGATTACTCTTGCCAAACAATACCAATATCAAAAGTATTAAAGCAAAGGGAAAAAAAAAATCCATTTTCAAAAGTTATAACTCTGAAAGAGGAAAGGAACAAAGGCATCAGAATGTTCCCCCCAACCATTCCCCACCACTTACAAATCTCTAGTACCAAAACTGATTATTAAGCCCCTGGGCTGTTATATAGTTTATATATTCCCTCTTACTGAAAATATCAAAGATCTATTCTAAAAGAAAAAAGTGTTTCCTTCTCAAAAGGTATGTTTGCTCTAAGATACCAGGCAAGAACTCATAGTTTTATTCTAGCACTTTTCAAAATTCATTATCTTGTACTAGCTTGTCTTTCATACCCTGTGTCACGTATGTACATAGTGACAGCAATGAATAATAGCAAGGATTTTAATGCCCTGACATCTAAAGTTTGGCTATTACCTACATTTAGGTACCTGATTACTTGGGGTCTAACTACAGGGATTCCATTTCTTATAGTCACAGCAGCTTGTAATTGTCAGGATCTTGGCAGAAGAGTCTATGGATATTACCAAGAGAATTGGTGAGAGGCCATATAACAGGAATTAACCACAAATTTCTGTCATCTTGATTTCTAGCATACTTACAAGTCCTAACTCCTATATTACAGAGGGAAAAAACCCCAAAGACTTACGAAGACACTGAGAAGTCCAGAACTATTTACTGCCCCAGTACTATAGACTTGGAGTTAAACCCACAGTTAGATCTACCAAATGGATAACTGCCTTTAGGCCAAGAAAAGTGTTGCCATGTCTTTGTGTGGTGCATTAGGTCTGAGTTAAAACAAAATGACCTATCGAGCAGATATGGGCTGATTTCAAAACTGGCAGTTATTTGGCAGTGATGACTCACTGCATTTTTTTATGTTTTGGTTAGATGACGTAGTGGCAGTGATCTCCTAAGTAGATGCAAGTGCAGCAGGGCATGTTGTATGCACAGGCATGTGGCTTGGGCTTGCAATTCCAAAAGAGCTCTCAGTTTTGAGTAACTGAGCAAAGCATGTGTTGAGTACCACCTCCCTTGGAGGGCTGTTTGTCTCCAAAATCCCCAAATGGCATATTTATCTTCCTTCTTCCCCCCAGGCTTTCTCCCTCTGCCTGTTCTGCTGTTGTAAGAATTTCATTTTCTTTCCTCTCCCATCCTGCCATAAGCCTTGTTAAGAGCTCTGCCAAAGCTCTTAAAGCACTGCAAACGAGACAACAGGGTCAGAAACAGGAGCAACTCCTCAGAAAGCTTTGGACATATCCAGTATTTCTCTCCTCGATATACAGAATAAGAAAATAAGAATGGTCTGGTATTGCAACCCTTTGTCAACTGTGTCAGTGATACCATTCTACCATCACAGTGCTGCATGAGGACTTTTCCCATTCCAGTTATCATTGTCAAAACTGCTGATGTCCAAATTTAAGCTGCACATGAGCAATATCCATACAGCCAGAAATGCCACTGTTCTGCCCGGGGCCAGCTTGGGGAAACTCCTAATTTTCCTGATCTCCTGAAGAATACAGTGCCAATGAAAGAAAAAAATCAAATTTCACCCTTGACTATTTAAAATCTCCAAGTCTACTGGGCACATTTCCTTTCCATCAAATTTTTCCATACATAAATTCCAATGAGTGTCCAGAAAATAATAAAAAATTTACTTTCATTATCTCTACTTGGGAGGGTAACCCTCTATTAATATGGAGAACAACAATTGAAGACACAAATAGTTACTATGTGAGAAGATCAGCACTATTTTTGCTTATGATTAAATTCATGGGTACCATAACCATCTCTGTCTGGCCTAAGACTTCCAAATGTTTCTTTTGGGGAGATTATGCTTTCTGCTTTGTTCGCTTATTTTTTTAACATTGCTGCTTTTTTGTTTGGGTTTTTGTTTGTTTTTTTTTTCCTATTTGGAGGGGGGTAGGATTGTTAGTTTTTTACAAGAAGGATTTCAGAAGGTACAGATCCTGAAACTAATGATGCAAGTGGAGATTTTTTTCCATTCTGTCTCCTCTGCACAAACCAGGACTATCCACATACTTCCCACTCACTTTTAAAGAGAGGGACATAGTCTGGCAGCTCTGATACACTTCCCACACTAATGTGCAACCAGAAAAAGAGCAACTCCAATAGGACACATGGTGTCAAAAGCCAGAAAATGTGTCTGAAATAAGTATATGTCTTTGGAAAAAAAAAACAAAACACCAACAGAAACAAAACACTGAGTATATGGATGTAGACAAGGATTATCACACTTCTTTTTTTTTTTTTTTTT